>JAYEPQ010000002.1:71486972-71899472 GCA_036321105.1 Dracaena cambodiana | reverse complement strand
GCCCACTTCTCAACTTGGGCTCACTAGGAAAATTGGTGTGCTCATTTGGAAACTCCCCTCTTTTCCACCTCCATGCCACGTCCCGCCCCGCGCGCGCTTCCTCCGGGTCCCCACCAGAACACCAAAAAATCACGTACCCAACACCAATGACAAGATGCCCCAGCGCTTTCCTCGCACCGTTGCAACAGTTGAGCTACCTTCCAAATCAAAATCACCCATTACATGTTCCCAATCCCCCATATCTCTAAAATCAACTCAAGAAGAAGGGTTGCATAGAAATGGTGCCATGGATCCCCTTTGCGGGTGTTATCATGGTGTGCGCGGGAATGAGTGCGGTGTTCGCTGCGTACATCTGCATGCTCTGGTACGCAAACTCCAGAGTGCAGGTGCAGCCATCGACCGCTGCTGTGGTCAGAACGGCTGCAGAAGTGAAACAGGCGCAGGGTCTGTCGGTCGCGGAGCTGGAGAGGCTGCCTGGCTACTTCGAGGACGGAGGAGCGGTGGAGGGGACAGAGTGTGCGGTTTGTCTGGACGATATCGAGATGGGGCAGAGCGCGCGAGTGTTGCCTGAGTGTTGCCATGCGTTTCATCGGCGATGTGCGGATGCTTGGCTGTCGAATAATGCCGTGTGCCCTCTCTGTAGGACTGCACCCGTTCCGCCTCCTCCTGTTTGAGTTTTGACCGATGCATAGCATACATTTTTGTGTTTCTTAATTTGGTGGGGTTGGGAATGTTTTTTTGTTTATTTTTTGGATGTTGTTGAGGTGATCAGATCACTTGTAAGAGATGCGGGAATAGATTTAGGATTCTCAACTTCACCACCAATTTTGTTTGGATTTCTTGTTTTGGTGGTGGTTTGTCTTTCAAGTTTGATCGAGTTTTTCGTTTCTTTATGTTGCGGGATCAAATAGATGGTTCATGTTGAGTTCGATTCCCGTCACAGTAAAAACATTTTCCAAGTGTGGATATACTGTTAGGATGTTGTATCTAAGCTGAACACATCCGAACCGACTCATTATAGATATATCAACAACTCGTATTAGACATGCCACATGGTGTGTCTATTAAAATAAAAGAAAAAGAGTCATGTTATTGTCATCTCCCTTCTGCTGATAGATTGTATCTAAAAGAAAAGAATTAAATGGTATGAGAAAATTAAAAATAAATATTGCTAATTGATAGCATGTATTTATACTTAGTTTTATTAAGTTTTTTTTTTATCATTTTTATTTTTTAAATATTCCCAACCTGAGCGGACCGAGGTCTCCTAATACATGGGTGGTCGTGCTTGAGCCATGCTGTACATTGGAAATGACACGAGCCACATGCCAGGGAAGTCTCATGCAGGCCCTATTACGAGGCTGTTTGGATACTTAGAAGTAGTTATAAGTAGTGCTAAAAGTTGAATTTTTTATTATTATAAGTGAAAATATAGTAATAAAATTTGCTGTAATTTTTATGAGTTTGGAATTTACAAATAGTAATTATAGTTGTAAAATTTTTCAAATTTCAATTTCTTATTTCCATGAGTTATGAGAAGTATCATATTTATTTATTGTTTGCAAATAAGAATAGTAAGTTAGTCATACATATTTTTTTCCTTAACTATAATTACTGTAAATACGTAAGTAATTATAATTATAGTTACAAAATTAAAAATCCATCTACATCTCACTTTTCTAGTTAAAACCTATTTTACAATTTACTAGGGTGTACATGATCACCGACTCCGACCAAAATCGATCAGAAAAAATTTTCGACGACAGTCATATCCTTTTACCCTCCAATACGATCAGAGAACTCTGATTTCCGATCAGAGAACTCTGATTTCCGACCGATCGACCAACTGAACGTCTAAAAATGAACTCCATCTCCAGCGACTTCGCTCGACTGCTACCGAAATTTGGTCCCCGCACCAATGCCTGCGAACTCGGACACAGGCCACGTCTTTCGTCCGCGCATATGCCCACCGACTGTTCAAACCTCCCCGTGACCCGAAGAAAACACACATGAGACACAGTTGCCAAAATAAATTCATCCCCTTAACCTCTGTCTCCAACCTATCAAAGAACGCCACTTAAAGTATCTGCCCTCCCTCTCTCCCTCTCTCTGACTCTTCCAGTGTTCCCTCTGCATCTCTACTCGTCGATTTCAACGAGGCACGGCTTTTTCTACTAGCTTCTCTTGCAAGGGAGCTTCTACAGGGGCACGCCCATTTTTACTGGTGAGCCCACTTAAAAACTTCATACATATTCTAAGTTTGCCATCGATTTTTTAGACTAAAATAATTCTTTTTTCAATCTCTCTTCTACTTCTCTTCCCAAATTATAAATCAGTTAACCAAAAAAAAAAAAAAAAAACCTAAAACTCACAACTATTCTATCAAATCTTCTTCTATATTAAATTATCTCACAAATTAAATTCAAAAATTGATTTTATTAGGTCTTTGCTTACTCAAAAACCCTAGAAACAGTGCGGATTGAAAAAAATTATGAACAAAAAAAAACTCAAAGTCCGGACTACTCTCTATTGTCCGGACTAGCAAACCGGACGGTCCATTATCCATCTGGATTGGAAGTCCAGACTGGGCTTCTATCCAGACTTTCAGTCCGGACAGAATTATTTTCGTTCGGACTGTCCGGACTTCCAATCCGGACAGTAATAAATAAGTTTTTTTTTTTTCATTCAATTATTCATGAAGTTGTTGTAGTATAGTTGTGAGTATTCATACTGCACATGCAAGCGCCTTGGGTTTGATCCCCAACAACAACAAATCTATTTTTACTTTATTTTATTTTTCCAAATAGATACATTTTCTTGTGTAACTATTACAAATGTAACTATTACTAATCTAATTAAATTCCTGACTCAAACAATTTTTTTTCCTTAGCCACTATTTCATTCCAATTCAAAGATAAATTAGATGAAACACATAATGATAAATTAATCATCTTACATTAGCACTTTATTTTATTTTCCCAAATAAATATATTTTCTTGTGCAACTATTACGAATCTAATTAAATTCCCGATTCAAATGTCTGGAAAGTAGTCTGAAGTAACCTCTCAACTCAAAATTTTGGATCCTGCTATTTTAATTGCGAAGCATTAAATTTGCGTATGAGGCATGGAAAAAGTGTTACATATATCAATAATTAGAAGAAACACAGACTTATCATATAAATGCTACATGTAGCCTCTCAACTCACAATCCTGTATCTCTTTTTATTATAAATCTTTCACAATTAAAATGTATTAAGAATTTAATTTACTTATTTTCAATTACACATGCACATTAATTTAATTTACTCACTAAATTTTCAAATAGAGATAAAACAAATAAAACTAATCTGATTCAATTCTGATTCCATATAAACATTTTGAAAATATGGGTATCATTTGTGCATCAATATTAATGATATACAAACACAAATAGTGAAATAACATTGACAGTCAATTTATTCATATAAATATCTAGACAAAAGATCAATTTGCATCTCCATATCAATTATCATCTCTAAATCAATATATGAAATTGTGTTCATTACAAATTAATACGTCATGAATTGCATTATGGACAAGCAATAGTTAAATTCCCCATGCTTTGATCAAGTAATGGCTTTCATCACAAATAGACAAGCCATAACAGTAAGTTTAATTACACCATCATCAAATAAGTTTAAGTACAAATCATCATCAAATAAATTTAAAGTGTCAAATTCCTCTGCTGTCCACAATAGAAGTGTTAGAACACTACGGTCCGTCAATTTGAGAGAGGTGGGTTGTTTGAGATTGTTGGGTTGCTAGAGATAGGCCATGGTTTCCTCTATACTCTGAAGTTGTGCTCTAGTTTCTTCCATGTGTATGTGAACTTGATAGTTGTATTGATATACTTCTGGTTATACTGGGATTAGTTGGCATGCTTCTGGATGTATGGGGGTATGGTAGGATAGACACAGTCTGTGCATAACTACTCTCCTCTGAACTCTAGAGATATAGTGCTACAAAGTTTGCGCGGTGGTTGATGGTGTAAAATTATTTCAACCACTCCAATATCTATTCTGCCAATACAAAATAAAATTCATATCAATACACACATTATGCTCCACAATTAAGCCACTAACACAATAATTGCACTAGACAAACTGGATTGCAAATTGACAGTATACATATGTAAATACGACAGTGAAATTAGTATTTCACTAATCTAAGCATGACAGTTAAAATAATATCATAACAATCAAGACACTGAAATGTTAACTACACAACGGCCAGGACATTAAAACCATTCTCATTAACATGCAAAATAACTATTCATGATATGAAGCTCAATAATAATTAAGGGCAGTGACCTTAAAAATGAGGAAAAAACTCAATAGCAGTAAACTTAAAAATTGCAGTAACAAGTAATTGCCATGCCAAAAAATAAGGAAAAAAAAACTCAATAGCAATAAAAAAAACTCAATTTTAATTGTCATGCCAAAAACCCATCTATGATACAAATTGCAATAACAAGTAAGGACAGTTTAATAAACACTAAGCTGAATCTCAATAGCAGGAATGGACACTAAAATTCATATCAACTAGCATGCCAAAACTCCATTTAAGTCCAGAATCTCAACATTATGTATGGACCACAAGTACGGCACTAAGATAAATCTTTATCACAGGCATGGATACTAAAATTCATATCAATTAGCATGCAAAAACTCCATGAGGAAGAGATCTCACATATTTCGACTCAAAAAACAACGGCAGGGCGGCATGCGAGCGGCGTGGGCTCGATCGGGGCCGGCGGCAGGGGGATTGGTGGCGGGATTGGTGGCGGGGGCAGGCAACTCGAAGAGAGAAGCGAAATTGGGTGGAGGAGGAGGTAAGAAAGAGAAAGAGGAAGATGAAGGATTAGGAGAGGTGGGAGTGGGAAGAAAGAGAGGAGTTAGATTTTTGGGTTTGAGATATGACCAGTCTAGAGTTGGAGAAGTGAGGGAGAGAAGAATGGAGGCGGGGAGAAGGAAGGGAAAAGGAGAGAAAAAGATAGGAAGGTTATTTTGGAATTATTTGGTTTGCTCAAAATAAAACTAGAAAACTGAGCTTAATAAGAAAAAGGGTGTGCCCTTCTAGAAACTCCCCTCTTGCAAGTACCCAAATCCCCACCACCAAATTTCGCTATAAAAAAAAAAAAAAAAGGACCTTCATAAATTAAAAAGACAATGTCGCTGTGGCTAGTTTTCTTGGCACTCTTCCTACTCTGCGCTGGCATGAGCGCGGTTTTTATGGTCTATGTCTGCGTCGTCTGGCTCACCTTGCTGGGGCAGGCGCCGAGCCCAAAGCCCACCGCAAGCAAAGGCCTGTCGTCGTCCGAGCTGGAGAGACTCCCTGGCGAAGAGGACGGGGGGCTGGTGAAGAGAATGGAATGCGCAGTCTGCTTGGATGACATCGAGGAGGGGCAGCCTTCGCGGGTGCTGCCCGAGTGCCGGCACGCGTTCCATCGGCCCTGCGCCGATGCATGGCTCTCGTCAAATGCCGTGTGTCCTGTGTGCCGAGCTGTACTGCTGCCGCCGCCGCCTCTCTCGCCTGAGGCCCATTCTCAGGTTGGCGCTGTCTAGGATAGGACTTCTTGTGTGTGCATACGTTGATCATACTGAGATTTTTTTTAATTTTATTTTATTTTTATTTTGTTAATGTTATGTCCGCTATAGAAAGGGTGATGTTGTGAAGTTGGCGAGTGATGCCAAAATGAATTTGCTTTGAGATTCATGATTTTGATGGGGATCCAAATATATTCGGTCGATTGGTAGCATTCCTTCTCTCACTTTGGGGGAGGTTGGTTCTAAACTTTTCTTTAAGTCCCTTGGAAGACTTGGTAGCTTATACATGTACGTATTAAGGTATTTCGTTAATCACTAATGGATGGAAAAAGCTCACTGTCTATGCTAAAAAAAAAAAAAAATCCCTTGGAAGACCAAACTTGGGTTAATTATTTGAAATAACGTGCAAATGTAGCATTCATTTGTTTTCGATGCTTGATTACAACACTTGGTTTTGTAACATGGTTCTAGAAACTATGATTTTGTCGGAGTCAAAATAAAATCTTAGCATGCATACCAAAACCTAATTTTATGCTCAAAAAATTAAAATTATAGTGTGTATACATCTCTAACAATGATTTTTTTTTTTTTTTTTTTTTCAGTTCTCAAAGTATATAATTTATATTCTAACAGACGAGAGCCGACTGTAGTTTTTGCCGCAAACAACAATAGTATTCAGCACATCTTCGGAAGTGAATTTCCTCCCAAAAGAATAACACTTCGAAAGGTGAAAGCAGGTTATCTACACCGATAATACCTCGTAATTCTAAAGTAAAAAAAACAAAGAAAGAAAGGAAACTTCTCGCATCAAAAAGCAAACGAGCAGATGATAAGGTCTAACTACAATAAGAAGTCCTTACAACTGGCTTCCACAAGGAATCTCAATTGGAGAATGCATGACCCAATGTCTCCCACCCTCACAGTAGGAACTGAAGAAGAAGAGAAATTGAGCAGATCAGATTTTGTAAGTGGGTCCTTGATATGCCTATCGAGATCGTACCTGTCCATCTTATCCTTAAGGCACAGCATCATTGATGTCGGCCCTTGTGTCTCCTAAGGTTTTTTGTTTAGCTTATCCTAGATTGTCCTGATGGCTTACCGATAAAGCGCGGGAGTAATTGGAAGTTTACCGATTGGAGCGGGAAAATGGCGCCCAAATTAGTTTGAACTTCAATTCACAGTTTAGGAAGTATTTGATTGCTTGCAGGTGATGTTGTAACTTGCAACTTATATTACTATAAAATTACACCAATAGAAATTGCCACAAATTGCATTATTGTGTTTGACTTAGAAGTTATAATTAATAAGTAAAGTTGCAAAAAAAAAAGGATTTATATTATTATATAGCATTCTGACAAAAGAAAAGAGATTATGAAATCAGAGATTCTGATTTAAGCACGAACAAAGAAAGACATATATATTCCTTAACGGAATGCAAGTCATAATTTTCACATATTAATTTTTAATTTCAAGAAAAATAGCTAATTTATCAATAATATAATATCTATTTGCAAATGGAAGAGAAAAACTATTTTACGTACCTTTTCCCTGCCCTGCGATGCAATTACTGCGAGTACATAATTGTTACAATTGTAGTTGTAGACTTTTGCAACTACAATTGCAACCAAATAATGACAAACGCCATTTCAGCCAAAAACACTAATTTCAGCAAAAGTGGCTGCAATTACAATCACTTCACACTTATGTAAAAACAATCAAATATCCATAAAATCTTTCTTCTGTTAGAAGATCGTCACATAGTATCCACGAATCATTCTCCCGAAAAAGCCAAAAAAAAAATGAAAAAGAAAAAGGAAAAGAATACTTCAGTTACATAAGATGCACTGTAGTTGAGAATGAAACAATAAATAAAATACCAATACTCTATAAGCTTATCTGACGTGGAAACTATTAACATGAATGCTCAGAGGAAAATACCATCAAGAGAAGTCACAAAGCAAGCAAGCTCCTGATGAAAGAGAAGAATTTCACCAAACAGAGAGCACTTACATACCACCCATATAAATATACAGCAAGCATATAACAGTCGTAAAACGAGAAGAATTTGGTCAAAACACATAGCACATCTGTATTTCCTATATCCGTTAAAAATAGTTGAAAAACAAATGTCAAGCAAATACTGTTACAAGTCTTCAAATATCAACTATAGTTGCAGGCAAAGAGACTGAAAATTTTACAAACAAGATATGGTGGGAACCCTGTATATTTAGAATGATAATTGCCTCTTCTGCATTCACTCAGTTGGATCCAGTAGAGAAGTAGAGCCTCCCAGAGAAGGCAAAGAATCCTATGACCTATTGCACCTTCTTCTCTTTCTTCTCTTGTGGTTTCTGGTATATAAGTATCTGACTTAAAATTGTACCATTTGTCAAAACGCTAAGCACAGAACCCAATATCACTACGCGGAAGTCAAGGAAAAAAAATGGTTGGCACTAGACATTGATAAATATCTCCTGCATATAACTAAAACTTTGCATTCACACGAGTACCTGCAAGCTTGCGAAAATTAACATGCAATGCATAGGTAAACAAGTTAACAAATTGGCATTAGATGTCACAAGTCATTCATATGACAAAGGGAGACATTGCCAGCAGCGTCACTAGTTTCTGCTCTCCAAGCATTCTATGTACAATTATTTAGGGTGCATTGGATTATGAACCAAGAATAGGCTCAGAGTTGGGGACGATAACAGGCATGTCAATAGGCCGATTTTAGTCCACCCTACTCAAAATTATGAATTAAAAACGAAATTTTTATTTTTCTATTCAAAATTTTGAATAGCATGGCATAAAAATTAACCCGTGAATCTGCCCATTCTCATCCCTATTCAGAGTACACCTACAAATGCTAATAACATGTTAAATATATATTAGAGCCTTTACTAACTTCAAATAGGATAAAAGTTGTCAGGACTTTCAGACAATTTAGAGAAGAGTTGATAATAATGTACAGGAAAACTATGCCAGCTAATATTGCTATGATGATAGGAATCAGGATGCCATAAATATCTAGTGTCTAGAGTGTAACAATGGCAAGGGTTTTATTGAACAAAATGTTATATTTTGTATATTTCTCCGTCCACCAAAATCAAAATACTAGAATAATAAAAATATACTGGACAATCTGCCCAAATTATCCAAGGAAAAAGGACAAACGTGAAACATACAATTTCCAGAATGGACAAGTTTCATGCTACCTGAAGGAAAGTTCTGTGGTAACATAACCTACGAAATTAAGAAGCAAATTGATTAATTATGTGAAAGAATATCATCAAATGGGAAAAGGATCATATTAAGCAGAAAAAATTTACCGCCACGCCTCTTTAACGTACCCACAGATACCTCTGTATATGCAAAAGACACAATTTAGGATGCAAATATACCCTTGAAATGACATCAAACTTTTTCCGAAGAAATAGTTGTTCAAAATTTCAAGAAAGAAAGGGGGTAAAATTTGCCATCTCCACACTATTCACTAACCAATCCTTTACCTTATTATCTCAATCAGTTTTATTACCTTTTTTTTCCTATGCTGTTTCGTGGTGTTTGCATGTGTATGCAAGCACGTGTTGGGCTTGGTAAGGCTACAGATCTAAGAAATTTGCTAATCTCACATATTAAAGCTGGTCATGAATCTCCCCTTTGTTGATCGATTATCCACAATATGAATCCCAATTCTTCTAAATAGGGCACAGCCAGGTAGGATCCAGGTGCGGGTTGAAATGTTGGCTGATTCAGCCAAATGCAGCCTTGAAGAGCAGGAGCCTTTAGACTTGAGCTGGAAAAAAACATGTTGGGCTTGGTAAGGCTACAGATTTTAAGAAATTTGCTAATCTCACATATTAAAGCTGGTCATGGATCGCTCTTTGTTGATCGATTATCTACAATATGAATCCCAATTCTTCTAAACAGGGCAGCAGCCAGGTAGGATCCAGGTACGGGTTGAATGTTGGCTGATTCAGCCCAATACAGCCTTGAAAAGCAGGAGCTTTAAGACTTGAGCTGGAGAAGAATTGGGTTACTGTGGAAGCTACAATATCTTAGACAAGATTGGGGGGATCTAGTTTTTGATTGATTTTTATTTTATTAACAAAAAAGTCCTTTTGTAAAGCTTTATCTACAAAAAGAAAGTAGTTTTAGACAAAATTAGTTTATCTACAAAAAGAGAGTAGTTTTAGACAAGATTAGGTTTCTTTACAATTTTTTCAAATATTTGATCAAATCTTTCAAGAGATTTTATTAGGTTCGTTTCTTAGAAAGAAAGTTAATTTATTATATGAAGGATTATGATTTAATTAGTTGAGATGAATTTGAGATGAAAAATTGTTTTCCTGTGAATTAGTTTGAGCATGTAACTTGCTTGAAATTTAGGTGAGTTGCCAATTTATCATATAATTAGCTGAGATGAAAAATTGATTCCTTGTGATTTCGTCTGAGTACTTAAGTTGCTTGAAATTAGGCAACTGAGTTGCCAATTTATCATATAATTAGTTGACATGAATTTGAGATGAAAAATTATTACAAATTTGTCTGAGCATGTAAGTTGCTTGAAACTTAGGCAAGTTAGTTGCCAATTTATCAAAACCCTCATTGCCCATCCCCTGCAAAATCATGTGGTTGCGGATGGGGGAATGCTAGGGGAACCAAGCGAATTTGTTTAAGCATGCAAGTTGCTTGAAAATTAGGCAAGTGAGTTGCCAATTTATCAAATCCCTCATTGCCCATTCCCGACAAAATCATGTGGTTCGGGACAGGGATTCGAGGAATGCGAGGGGAAGCAAGTGAAAAAAAGGGGGAAAAAAAACCTTCTACAGAAACTAGATTTGTTCAAAGTTGTTAAATCAGGTTACGTATATTGTATCGTTATCCTTATGTATCGTATCGCATATCGTATCGTAAAATACATTGATCAATATATAGTAAGTAATCAAGCACAGAACAATATATAATAGAACAAATATATGCGTAAATTTAAAGTATAAAACAAGCAAATACTAAAACCAGTAATATATTAAATATCAATTAATAGCTTAAATATAAGTTAATAGCTATATATAAATAAGTAATTAACATTCAAAATATGATGGCTATGAAGTCATTCATCAAAATTATACTATATTAGTAAATATATTGCTAAATTCACTTGAAAATGAAAATAACATTCATTTTTCTCATCTTCGTCTCTTTTACTACACACAAACTCCTCCTTTAGTATACACTTATTTTCTTTCTTTTCCTCATTTCTTGTTACCAGTTGTATTTAAGTTAAGAGGTCCTACAAATAATTATAAACTATTTTATTAGAACGAACAAGCAAAGTTCCCAAAAATGTAGAACGAACATGATATCGGACCCCATTATTACCTGAACAACTAAAAGGACCAAACTCATATTCAGAATCCTTCAAGTACAAAAAACTAATTATTCAGAACTCAAAAATATGTGGCGAAAATGCATGTTGTCCTGAGCAGAATCCTTCAAACTCATACAAATAAATCTATATCTTGTAAATTTTATCTGGTCGCTGTAACATATACTCCAGCCAAATACTAGTAACACTATTTGCAGGTTGTCCTGAGCTTTGCTGCTTGACTTGACTTACGTGAGCAGCAAAAACCAAACAACGGAACTCAATCAGGTATCAAAACTCAAGACTGTATGTGCTTTTAGCCCCTAACAAAACGAACTACATGCAGGCATTCATTTTTAGTTCTGTAACATTGTTTTATCTACCAGATCATATAGATAAGGTAGACAGGAGCCGGTTATAATTATATGGACATGGAGGCATAGTCAGAAAATATTCTGCAATTGCGTATTGTCTACCAGATTCATAAAGATTAATAACTGGCAAAATACGAGCAGCACTGGAGCCTAGTCAACCAAACTGGGAAAAGTAATTAAAATATTGCATGGATGCAAGTATTAACACCAAAAGCCAGTGCAGTTTGGATAATAAAGATCATATAAAGATAAGAGAATTGGACAATAGGATCAAAAGAGCACACATACTTGGGAACTAAGGCAAGAATTATTGACATTAAGCTAAGTATAAAAATACTCGAGTTATACCGAGTAGACCAGTGCAAAAAGGATACTAGTTATTGGCGCATTCTCCTGTATACTTGTAAAGACTCTTGCTGCAAAATAAATAAATAGGTTGCATGAGTCCATTAGGTCAATTATATATGGTGTATATTCACTATCAAATCTATAATAAATATAAATGCTTACCAAGAAATGCAAAATACTCGTATTAAAACTGAGAGATATAGGTCAAACAAATAATATACAGGTAAATTTCAAGCGGAACTCAAAAAACACTATTGTATATTAAAGTAGAATCAATTAACGAAACATATGAACAATAAGAATCATTAAACAAAATGATAAGAACCCAATAATTAGGAATTTTTGTCTTAAATAAACTTATGAAATGCTAGAAATTGACCATAACTTATTCTCTGACTTGGACAAAACTTTTGGGAATCATTTCTGCCAAAAGTCTAATTCCAGATAGAAAAGAGAATAAATATTTAGTTCTTTTTAATTGTTATTGAAAAGCATGTAACCAGACTTACCAATAGATCCAGCAACGTTCATAAAGCACGTTAAGAAGCTGAGCTCTCCAGTGCTTTTGTTCTGCACAAAAGTTCATGAACCTCAGAGGTCATGGAAAGTTGTCCATATATATTTTTTTAAGACCAACAGTTTGAGAAATCAGAAAACATATTAAATCAAATTAAAAAGTAACATATCTATAAGACTGACAATAATTAAAGTCTTCAAATTTCTATTTTCCTGACTTCCGTTAGTGTTTAAAATGTAGCTATGATCACAACTATACTATCATTTTATTCTTTAAAGCAACAAGCAAAAATCATTTACTTGTAAGAAACACCTTCTGACAACAAAGTGGCATAATAACGTATAGAAGAAGACTATGGTAGAGGAAAGAATGTAGAGGACAAGATTCATTTACTATCCAACAAGATGGAGTTGATTAGCTCGTGCTCAACCATTGTTATTACAGCCAAAATGAGAACACAACATAATATTTGTATTGAAATGTCAAAATCAACTGGTAATAGGTCAGGACCGGATCAAATTGGTGTACATATAAATATGTCCTACAGTAATGGGCCTGATTAGACAGGTCAGAGTACAGCCTAACATGAGAAAATTCTGAAAAAGCAGTCCATGGTGTTGCTACTGGATTTAATAACCTACTCCTAAGAATACTAGCAAGTGGAATAGAAGGGAGGAGGGGGTACAAATTAGAAAAGTTCTTTTGTTTAGAGAATTCATGTGGGTCATGATGGCAGAATCTTCTCAGGTTTTCAAGAAACGGGGAGAATTCATCCCTCCTTCAATCAAAAGAAAAAGGAATTCCATATTAATCGTGTATAAATTATTGTTTCGGAGGAAAACGATAAAATAAGGAAGGTATCAGCCTAGAGTGCTTAGCAAGGAAAATTTCAGAATGGATGGGTCAGCTAAACATGCTCAGAAAATTGTTGGTCAGGGTCAGCTGATGGAAGGAGAGAGAGAGTTGTCGGTAAGAGATTCCGAGTCAGGACTCGGAAGGTATTTTTCAAGGGCAAGTTGATGGAAACAGGATCGCACTGCAGTCCAGATTATCCAATGATCTAAATTGTCTTTCATACCTACATCTACTCAGGCAACTACAGCCTAATCAGATTAAGGTTAAACAGTGTTAAATAGAGCAGCAAAGTGATAGAAGTACCATGTGCAGGAGAAAAGGAATTTGTAGAAATTGATAAGGAACTGCCAGAACACGTGAGTATGGTGAGGGTGGGTTTTAAGTTGACTTAAACTGGAAAGACATGAGGAAAGAAATCTGGCCCAGATCGTCTCTAGAAAAAGTTTTCGAGATCGTGTGGGTTCACAGGGGGTAAAGAGAGACTAGATAAGCAGCAAGAACCTTAAAAATGAATCTACTACATAGTTTTTACATCAGAATGGCACTTTTCCCATCATTGTTCAGGAAGGGATTATGCAAGTGCTGCAAAGTCTTGAACACATCATAATTCAAATCTTCCAAATCATATTATTTCTTTACATTACAATGATCAAACCACTCTTCCTTCATGATAAACAACAATAATTTCATATCTTTGTTATGTTTGTGTGAAACACAATCAAATAGCATGATATTACCAAACAAATATTAACCTAATAGAGACCAAAATCAATAGTAAGATTCTACCAAATAAATATTAACTTAAAAGAGACCAAAACTAAATCATTGATATCAAAGGTAGAATATTGTTTACTTACAGTATAATTTTCCCATATCTGCGGGACTCTGGCAAAGAAGAATATAGCATGTTGAGATGCCTGAAACAAGTGTTTGCAGCATTATACAAGCACATATAAAAACAAATCCATAACATTTAATCTCTATTATTAATTTAGAATAATTAAATCATGAATAGATTTATGATCTTCAAAGTGGAATGCCTATAGAGTTGATCCATTGAGCATTTTTGTGTCTTTCTCTTGAAAAAAATCCAGCAATTCAGTAAGTGCATAAGCAGACAAATTAATCACAACTCACATATAGTGCTTCAAATAGGACAGGGTCAATTTGACCAGCTAAAACTGTTGGTGCTATAGCACAGTACCTATCCAGCAGCCACTTAAGGAAAACAGATAATAAATCAATAGTGATAAGCCAAGAATAATAAGATGGGAAACCATAATGGGTAATCCTAGAGTAATAAACAAGTATACATACACATTTTGAACTCTAGCACGAGAATTCACAATAACCACAAACAAAAATCTGCTATGAAAAGATTTTTAGAGTTGGCTAGACGAAACCTTTTCTCCGTGCATTTCTGATCAGTCACAGTAATAATCACAGTTATAATGGAACAAAGTATGCATGTGAAAAAGGATACAACAATGCCTTCATCCATGATTTAGCTCCAATTGGCTGGGAATAATAGTAAATTATTGCAACTAAAATAATAGCTGCAATGAGAAGGACAAGATACACTTGTTAAAATCAATTAAAATAGAAATAAATTAATACTCTGAAAGTGAAACTTTTTAGCTTAAGCACTTTAAATTATTTCCAGAATATCCATAGTTGAAAACTAAAACCTTGGATTAACAGAAAAAGTAGTTCCCCATATGCTGAAAATGGAAGTCCTTTGTGCAGACAATATGACAATGCAATTGTGTAGCCAACAGCTTCAAGCTCAAAGGCTGCAACACTAAGGCCCCGTACACTATTGTGCTTCAAAATTTTAATAATCTACAATATGAAGACAAACTATTAGTAGATATAATTGTTTGAAACAGTAGATATTACACGGACAATTAAAACTTTGTAGTATGAGTAGCTACCAATATTTTAAATTAAAAAAAAAACCCATATTGGAATTCATTGCTCTTGCCAATTATTAATGAATTTAAGGTAGAATCAAATGATTCAATTCATAGCAAGAACTGTAGATATTCTCAATCTCATCCATCATTTAGTCAATGACAGAAAAACATTACTTGATCGCAAGAAGTTTTAGAAAATGTTTAAAATAGCGATAACGATAACGTAACGTTTTATCTTTGTTAGGTTATGTCATATATAGCGTAACGCATAACGTAAGTTATGCAATTTTCTATTTATTTAATTAAAAAAATATATAAAACTATATAAAATAATTTTTATAAATTCAAAAATAAATTTAAAATATCTACGAAAAAAATTCACATAATCTATTCTAATTTTATATTAAGTTTCACAATAATTTTCACATTTATCTTCATAAATTATATTAAGTCTCTAACTGTAATCCAGTCATCATTTAAACAAGATAACAAGATTTCAATTCCAGTTATTATTATTATTGTTGTAATTTATATTTTTGTAATGTTCAATTTATCTTATTTATAATTGTTGATTTCAGTTCAGTTAAAAATTCAATAAAATCAACAAGTAAGATATTTCAACAATCGAAGAGAAATTATAACAAGCGAACAAGAAAACAATCACAAATTAAAACATTAGCAATTCCACAGGCAATCAAATAAGCCAACAACTAATCAAGAAAATTACAACAATTCGCTAATAAACAAAATAATAATCAATAACAATATAGAAATTACTAAAAAAATAATTGTAAATAACGTAACATAATGTAAGTTAACGTAACGTTACGTAATATAACGTAAAATAACATTAAAAAAACGTACTGTTACGGTGCACTGAGTTATTTTCAGTTGTTACGTAGCGTTGGGGTCCCGTTAGGTTACATAATGCAATATAACGGGTTTCATAACGTGTTATTTTCAACATTGTTAGAAACATAACTAAAAAGAATAGGTTAAAAGGTAAAAATATCATGATCAATTATGATACTTCAAGTACAACTAATTTTGATCGAATATGATACTTCAAGTAAACACCTGCTATTACCAATGTTTCAAACTGTTATTTCGATATAACCTCCTAACAAATTGTTATTTGGATATTGGTTCGCAAAATTATTCTGGTTATTTGCTAATAGTCAAGCCTATTTGTTACATGATAACCTTATCTAATCATAACTGAAAATTTAAAACCTTAAAATTACCTTGAAGGGGGCCAAACTAATTTGCCATCTAATAGATTAAAGTTGATAGTCTTCACGGATTATTAGGAATGTTCTTCATCTATTTTGTATATTTTTTATAGATAGAAATTGACATCTTCGCCATTATTGGAATTTTTTTTACCAATTGTAAGCAAAGGTGGAACTCATGTCGACCACTAATAAAAAAATTTCATCATTTTAATGTTTCTATAATTGGGTAGATGAAGAAAAAAGGAAGATGGAGAAAAAAGAACTAAGGGACTGAATGATGGTAGTAACTTAAATTTTAGTGAAGTTTGAAATAATCAACTAAATTTTACTATCGAAGTTAATTTTTAATCATGATTAGTTAACATTTTATATGAAATATTTAACAAATTGACTATTATAAGGTGAGTCTCATATTGTTGGGGACTAATATCCGATTAATGATTTATAGCGGATTAATATCCAAATACTAAATTTGTTTGGGACCTATATCCTAAAAACCCTAACGAATATTTGGAGTTTTTTATCAAAAAATCCAAAATATAATTCATTCCATATTTGACTCTTTAAATACCTTTCTTTTACCAACACAGACGACACATACCTAAAATGCTAATAAAAATACTAATAATTTTATGCTAATAATAATACTAATAATTTTCTATAGTTGTCTTATTTTATAAATTGAAAGACTCAAGGTCCTACTTTAATGTTATACCACCGCAAATCACTTATCTAATCCTATTCTAACACAAATCTTATTATTAGCCTCCTTACTACTTAATACAAGTATAGATATAACACATAGTTTTTTAAATATTCCAAACTATATCATTGTTACAAAGCAAGTACTCTACTTATTATGACCCGAAAGCATTGCTCTAAGTACTAGCTACAATGAACGATATATTGGGCGATATATCATTTTAGAGGGTCTATCGATACAATACAAATGCTCGAAATTGGCTCATATCCCCGATATATCGTCTGATATCCTGCTATCCGATATGAAAATTATCCATCCAATATGATTTCAATATCCGATATTTAGAATCTTGCTAGAAAGTATAAATTGAATTAGTTGGCATCCTTCCTCAACTCTATTTTTTTATTAAAAAAATGCCAAACATCCTTCATAACTTGATGAACACATCCTCATAACATGATAAACATATTCTTCTTCAATGTCTTAATAAGAATACTTCAACATTATCTTCTCAAGTGATGCACAGTATCTCCATTCCCTTGACTTTTAGTGAACCTCCAAATCTCGAAACAACCATCTTTCCCTTTCCATTCTAGTTTTTATTTGCACATATAACTACGAAAGAAACATAAAACCAAATAACTTGTCTTCCAATAGAGTGAAGCATGCAATTCTTAATTTCCTGATAGGCATATAGGTTAAGGGTTTCTTCCTTTTTTGAAAGAACATAGATTAAGGGTATTCACTAACTTTTTGATTTGAAGTCTTGTGCATAGATTCAAGTACAACATAGTATGGATTGAGAATACCATCATAGTGCTTTAGACATTACATAAATAGTAAACCATAGAGAAATAAATATTATTGTATTTCTTTCTTCATGTAACTACAAAAAAAATGAACACATTTTATGTGTGGAATTTCAGATTCACTTTTACTAAAATTTGCTCTTTAGAAGCAAACTAAGACAACAGTCACTCCATATGAATGACAATAGTTTTGATTCTTACACCTTGCCTGGTTGGAACTTGAGTGCATAACCTTATATCCATACTATTTAATTTATTGGGTCATGACATTATCTGATGTTATATACTGCATAAGAGGACAGCCAGATAGAGAGAGCAAAGCAACACTAATTTCAAAGACCACCTTTTCCATGGGTAAGGCATACATCGCACATCAAATCAAATTAATTAACCAATACATAGTTCTATGAAGCTACTTGGAAGGAAATCTTGATAAAATTTGTTAATGCACAATTCTTCAAATAAAACTTCTCCTCCTATGGCCCCTTCCAAATTGGGAAAACTACTTATGCCTATCGGAGTTTATATCCTAAGTGTCTCCTCTCTAATATGCCCTTGATATTCTTAATTACATAATTGACAATCTTTCCCTTCAATAATCAAGGACAATTAGTTTCAAGATTCTAGAATACTTATAAATACGAGAATCCTCATGTGGCCCAGTGACCTGGGGACTAAACCATAGAATTTCTTGTTAAAATTCCCTTAGATGTAAACAATGAAATTTCAACTTCCACCACTTCAAATGCCAACTAAGCTAGGTGAGGATCCTCTCCACTAACAGAATTAGACTTACATATTTGCTGCTATTGGATGGTTCAAATATCTTAACACTGCTCATAAATAATGCTAGCGAAAAGACTATGCAAAAGAAAGAGGAAAAATAGAACACAAAGCAATATGAAAAACATCAGAGCAGGTAAACACAATCACTTCCTCTTGTCGCTAGCGGTGCTCGATCCAAAAAAACCTTATATAAGAAAATATCAAACATTGATCTATGTGAAGTTCTTCTCAATCTTCCGAGGAATTCTTTCTTCCATTTCATACATACTGATGAATAAACAAGAATGTTAGACAATCTATTACTCCCTTCATCAAGATTTAGTGGTCATTTTTTTACCGAAAAAACTGGATTTAAAAAGAATAACTAATCATTAAAATTTAAAATGCCATCTTTGCCTACAATGGAATTTGTGAAGACAAAAAAGTTGTGGTATGGTAATAAAAACAAAGTTTATCGGTTTTATCATATGACAAGCATTGGAATTAATTAAAGTTTACTTTAGAATTCAAAAAAGTTACCTTGAAATTCAAAATGACTAGTAATTTGGGACAAAATTTTTTACAACTACTTCCGGATGGAGGGAGCCATTCAAGACTGGTGCTTTGCACTTAAAATGCAATTTGCTTGTTTACGGTAATTCTTGATGTATGTAGCTGAGCATATGTTAGATAGCAAAATGTATACAAGATGGCTTATTATCGTCCATGTTGCTAAATCCTACTCATGGGTTGAAGAACATCTACTGAAGTTTACAGACCTATCCATACTTATGTATTTGACAGGACCATTTTCAATTAAGGTGGGCTATATAGAAATAGAAATCCACATTTCAGGACCAGCCAGCTGTGAAAGAATCTGCCATTATCATATATGTCAGCAAACCATTCTGTTTTGGCATACTAAATTAAGAAAAAAAATGAATGAAGAAAGGAAACATATAGAACCGCCGGAAAAGAAAATGAGCTAACGAGATTTCAAATAAGGTTTAAAATCTCGAAATCTGTATCAGCTAAGGGTTTATGTTAGAAGAAATTGGTAATATCGAACATATTATATCAGCAATATTATATATCTAAGTAAAATATTGACAATGTCGGTACTGATATCAGAGGGACTATCTAATTTTGGATACCCCAAACTCTGAATATTCGCAATACATATCATTGTCAACTGATATATAAAATATTGAATTCAAAAGTAACACACTTGGAGGTAGGTACGGCCAATGAAGGCATGCCGCCGTCACCCCTCCCCCCACCCCACAGCCAAACCCAAAAAGGGAAAAAAAAAAACAAAATTCTCTCTTTCATACTAATTTTTTGTTCAGTTAATTCCACTAATAAGTATTAGTTCTTGTATTCATAATTCTACACCATACCATTCAAAATAACAGGTTGATGACAAAAGAGACTAATAACACTAACAAAACATAATGAAATGTCATTATAAACTCGGCTTAGTCTGAAGTCTCACAAAACCTAGAGGCATGAACAAAAAACACAATTCTGGAACAAACTTCTCATTTAAGATTGTGAAGATCTACCCATCAAATCTTAAAATTTAAAGAGTTGTCACTAGAAGCAGCAAAGAGCTCTTTCATTCATTATTTGAATGCATCAAAGAACGACTCCATTTGTTCATGCACTGCACCAATAATGGTGATCTCATATGACAAACTGATATAAAGGTTGGTTATCATATTCTCATTTAAGATTGTGAAGATCTACCCATCAAATCTTAAAATTTAAAGAGTTGTCACTAGAAGCAGCAAAGAGCTCTTTCATTCATTATTTGAATGCATCAAAGAACGACTCCATTTGTTCATGCACTGCACCAATAATGGTGATCTCATATGACAAACTGATATAAAGGTTGGTTATCATATTTGTTTAAAGTATCATAGGGATAAAAATCAAGCTAAGAAAATATTAAGGTGATGAGAAATGTAATATACTATCAAAAAAAGCACCCTACATGGTAAATGCTTTTGCAATAAATATCTTACCATGAGTGGTTTAAGTATCAGAAAAATTTCCATGACAATTATCCTATTTACTACTTATTAATATTGATACTTAATGGACAAGTATATCAAAAAATAGCACCATGCATCTAGTAAATACCTTTTCAAGGAAAAGCTTACTCAGAGTGATTTAAGTTCCATGACAGTAACCTTTTTACTACTTATTAATATTGATACTTATTCGAAGAGTATATCCAAAAATAGCACTCTACATGTCATAAATGTTTTATCAAGTAAAAGCATACCATATGGGTTTAAGTCACAGGAAAGCTTCCATGACAACACCCTATTAACTACTTATCAATATTGATACTTATTAGAAAAGTATATGGATTAATGCAACTCTTCTTTACATAATCTCGAATCTCAAGCCCACATCCTTTGTATACAAATTGAGTTGTCAATCATTTCTTGTCTGAGCAAACAACATGCTTCTAACTAGAATTTTACGCCTAAACTAAACATATTCAGATCATCAATTTGTATGTTCATGATCCTCAATCATATGAGACATCTACTCTTAACTATTATTAGTATAGATGCTAATTTGCAAGTATATGGATTTATGCATATTTTTATATATTAACAGATCCTGTGCATGCAATAAGTTGCCAATCATTTTTTCTTCACCTACAACCTACGGAATGCCTACTATTAGGACTCCATGCCCGAAATGATCATTTCCTAATAGCCTCTTTTCAACTAACAAATGTAACTTCTGTCTTAGATCAAATGAAGAGACATAACAACCAAAATAGATATCTTTTGTCCCATCACTCAATGAGGCAGTAAAATATCTTCTATCTTGTTATTAATTTGACACATAAAATACAGCTTTGCAAATCATATCAAGTTGCATCTTTTCACCCATACAAGTTTCTATTGATTCAACATGTTCGTTTGTTTCATTTGATATGCTTCAATCAGTCTGGTATGTTCTTTCCAAAGTTTTGATCTTTCTAGTTGCAATTAGGGATGGCAATAGACACGTCCACGGGTCAAATTTTGGCCCTCCCTATACAAAATTTTAAATTAGAAAAATAAAATTTTCATTATTAATTCAAAATTTTGTATAGGATGGGTCAAAATCTGGCCCATGGGCGCGTCCATTACCATCCCTAACTTTCAATGCACAATCAAAAGCATTAAAATGTGCTAGGCTTTCAACTTATGTGACAATGAGATATATAGAACATTCCTCATACTACTTAAGTCTGTGCTATGGAAGTGTCAAGATGAAGATATTAAAATATCTTCAATCAAAAAATAGCATCCTTCATGCATTAAATGTACTCTTTCTGTAAGTGTGTCTAAGTATCAGAAATGCATCCATGATCATAGCATATTTTCTGTTTATCTGTACCAATGCTTATTTTGCAAGTATAAAGATAGATGTATGTAATCTTCTATATATTACTTAAAGCACATATCTTGCGCACATGCAAATCAAATCGTCCACTGACTATATCCAAAGAGTCCATTTTTCTACTTACATCATGTAAAGACACCAAACCCTAATTCCGATAGAAAAATATGTTTTGTACTTCGCAAATCTTATCAAGTTTACATCTTTACACCCTTACGAGCTTCTTTAACTCAAATTTCGACATGCAAGCTAGTTAATTTTTGATGTGCTACGGAAGAGTCTCACGTCATGAATCAAAATTCGTCCTCCTCAAAGTTTTGAACTTTGAATTGCACAACCAAAAACTACAAAATTGCCGAGGATTAGAAAGGATGGACCCGTACCTGAGGGACCTTGACGGTCGTCGATCCGGCGACGATCAAGTACCCGAGGATCTTCGAGATGAGAGGGAGCAAGCAATCCTTTTCTGGGAATTTTCCCGCGCTCAGCGATGAGAGAATGCACCCAAAATTCATCCCCAATATGACAAGCTCCATCTTGTTTCTAGGGTTTCTCGGTTTGTATGTTGATTTTGAATGAACTGAAAGATTGAATTTTGAAGGAAATTTCTTCTCGATCTCGAAATCACTGGTGGCTGAGTTGTGATCGCTGTAGATTTTGAAGAGGGGCTCGTCGTTCTCAACGAAGGCGAACCTAACGACCTTGAGGGTTTGGACTTGGGGAGTGGATATTCCGGTTGCTCGATTCGGATCCGATCGAAGTTTAGAGTTCGGATTTTTGGTAACGAAGTTCAAACCCGGTAAGGAGTGATCCAAATTTTGGGGAGTTTCAAAGGAGCACACCTTTTTTTCCTAGTGAGCCCACTTATGCTTAATAACTAACTGTACAGTCCGGCTTATGCTTAATAACTAACTGTACAGGCCGGAGCAAAATTACAATATAAAATGAGCTCATTAGGAAAATTAGTGTGCTCATTTGAAAACTCTCAAATTCTACTATGGTATGCTCGTAATAGAATTCAGACCCGATCGAACCTTTTTAGCTCCTTATAAGTTGTGTTTGGTTCGAAAGAAAATGAAAGGAAAAGAAGTGGAAAGAAAAAGATAAAGGAAAGAAAAGGAAAAAGAAATAAGATTCTTTATATTGTTTGGCATGCAAACAAAATAAGAAATAAAATTTAAGAAATAATAAATTTAAAAAATTAGGAAAAAATTTGCTCTAAACTCCATCAACCCTCTTATCATGATTTCATAAGATAGAAATATCAAGTAATATTTTCTCTTGTTTTTCTTATATTAGGAAAGTAGAAAGAAAGAGAGACAATCTTACACGGTATTTCTCTTACTTTCTTTGAACTTTCTTTTTCCTCTAAATTTTCTTCCACATCAAATAATACAAACTAACGTGTCTTTCTTATTTTGTTTACTTTTCTTTCATTCTGCCTCAAACCAAATAGAGCCTTTGTGTGTATGTCTTTTTGTTTCCTCCTCCTCTTCTTTTCTTCATTTTTTTCTTTTTTTTTAATTGCTTATAGCATTTTCTTTTTCCAAACTAAACCTGCAACCTCTAATAATTTTCTTTTTATGAAAACATTATATGTTAGTATGGAATGGAGTAGAGGATATCTGCTATTAGCACAGACAAAAACAGAATAAACCCTCTCATTTGCTTTTTTAATTTTTTTTTTTTAAGGTTAGATCTCTTTATGTAAGAGTTTAATCATTCTCAACTTCTTAGACTTTAGCTTTTATAAAAGAGGATATGAATATCACCTTATATGTTAATTACCTTGTTAAAATATTAAATAATAATCCTCAATTATTATCATAAGAGTTTTGGTATTGCGGAAGGAATTTGAGTATGGCGCCAGAGAAACCCATCGAACCGCATTTATTTGAGCTGTCAAATATTGTTTATTTCTAATAGTCATTCGAGTTGCATAAAAGGCCAGGTTAGTTTGGTGTTATTCCTAATAACCATTCGAGCCACATAAAACCCAAATTTTGGCGTAAAAGAATGTTCAACTTGCGGGATGTGTTAGCCTTGACTACACGAGACCTCTAAAATTGGATTGAGCTTGACATGGAGGTGTATTAGCCTTTCACCATACTGAAATTTCAAAGTTCTATTGGGCATTAAGAATGTCCTACTATACTAAAACTTCAAAGTTTTATTGAGTATTGAGAAATCTCCAGATTATTCCCGACAGGGCAATAATTTTGATTTTGAGACCTATATTTTAAAAGTCAAGGGAGTTCCCTATAGCACTATTGGGCATTAAGAATGTCCTACTATACTAAAACTTCAAAGTTTTATTGAGTATTGAGAAATCTCCAGATTATTCCCGACAGGGCAATAATTTTGATTTTGAGACCTACATTTCAAAAGTCAAGGGAGTTCCCTATAGCACAAGTACAATTCTGCTAACATTTTGATTTTGATTAGGCTTTCCATCAAGTGGGGTACAAAAAATTGTTGAATATAATATTTTACATCCACTTAATATGTATTTGGTTACTGGAAATAGTGAAAGTATGAAAAAAAATTAAGTAACTTCAAAAAATGAAAGTAGAAAAGGAGATTGAATGCATGTTAAAATTTTACTGTCATGTTAAACATTTGAATCATGTATTACACAATCTATGCTCTTGCATGTTGAACATTAGTTTTAATTATGAGCTACATTTATATATACTGATGCAATTTGAACTTCTTTAAGGTCATAAGCTGACTTTGTTGCAGAGATGGAGCATCAACTTTTTGTACTCTTTAACAAATCTTTGTATGTTTATATTGAAGCCATAAAATGTCGAGCAGCATATTCATGTGACAATATTGTGGGTTATAAAATTTCGTAATTAAATGTACATCCAGCAAGAGTCATCATTATCATTATGTGGCTCCAAGAGATGCTCACTCAAAGGCCACTCCTTTTATCGCCGACTCTCCGCTCTCACCTGTTGCCTGCCAATCTTTAAGCAACAATTGACTTTGGAGAGTGAGCACATCAATTGAGACGGCAACCGAACCTCTGGCCTGTTGGTTACTTGGTAGGCACAATGCATGAGACTTTTCGTCGAGTCCAAGCAAAATAGCCAAGAATTCTCCTACGCGTCTTCACGAGAGACTCAGGCCTCTCTAGTTACAACTGCTCTCTGTACCTCTTGTTAAAGACTCGAGGCGACATTTCTCTCGTGAGAAGTTCTGTGATCGACTCATCTAATCAAAGATCAGTTCATGTGCATGCACCAACAAGCACAACCCAAGAAATTTTCCAAAAGACAAGCAAGAGAAGGATCTGTAGTTACAACCGCAATGCAATATGCACATTGACACCTTACTCGACAAGAGCCAAAAGCAAGCTTCGAGATAGAAAACCTACAAGCTATGGATACTTAGCTTGATACTTAGCTTGCAAGACAGACAACCATCGTCTTTTGTAATTTCACCGACCAGAATGTACTTAGATATCCACCTAACTTTGTTCTCGTTTATAGGTGATCAATTTCAATCTTCAACAACCATTCTTTGCCTCCACATTAAGTAATGCATGGTGATCTCATATGAATAAAGTTTTAATTTCTATCGGCAAGAGGAATTCATCATCCCCTTTCTTTTTGTAGCAGATCGACAAGGGACGGTCGATTTATATGCGGAAGAAAAAAAAAAATTCTCATAGGATCTCTAACTGCTTATGTTCAAAGAAAAGCGTGCACAAGGAATTGGAAAAAGAACAGCAAGGATGATTACTATATTAGATAAGTTCTGACTCATCATTATTCTCTTTTGAAGTGATCTTCAAGTTAATATTAGCAGCCGGTGTGCACAAATCGTCAACAGCCGTTGAGGGACGCTAGAGGCTTGCACTCACTGAGATTTGGGTAAAGGATCGTAACAAGTACCAAAATTATTGAGAGATATTTGTAAGAGATCATTAGAAGCTACAATTTCTTAGAGAGAGCTGTTTGATGAAATCACCGAGATGTTCAATGTGTCAGTTCACCAAGCATCCAAAATTGGATAGGCACTCGAATTCTGATAACAGAAGAAGATAAAAGGAAAAATATCTATCGAGAACTTTTACTATTTCCTTATCAATCTATGGACAACTACAATATTCTCTAGAAAAATAAAATCTCAGAACTTAATCCAAACTAAAAAAAATGAACTCCTATGCTGAGCATTAGAAGTTAAGGCACAAACCTCATAATAATAAAAGACGATCATATGTCCAAAGGAGTGTAGATCTATATCATAATTCACAAAAATATAGCCACACAAAGGGGCTCTCGTGAGGGAAAACTATATAAAAGAATCGAAAATCAAAAAAAAGAGAAGCTAACAAACAGGCAGCATATACAACCGATGCCTCTCGTAAGTTACAAGAAATAAAAAGGAAATTTAGATATCTTGCCTACATAATGGACAAGAACCATGCCTGATGAGCCAGCTATCAATGCATTGCAGGTGGAACATATGCCTGCAGCGTGGCAAGCACCTCATCGTCTCCCCAACTTGAAAATCCTGAAAGAAAGAAAAATGTAAGTCGAGTTAACACATTGCAATCAAATTGCCAAGCTGTCCAAATATGCAACTTAGATCAACCTGAAGGCACACAGAACAACATATATTCTCCCCCGATGCATCAACAGTGTTTTCCTTTGAAATCTTGATCTCTCCGAGCTTATTCAAAGAATCCTTCGACATGCCTCCAGTGCCCCCAGTCTCGAAAATATCAAGAACCTCAATGAAGGGAGCAGCGTCTACGGCACTCATCTGACACAATAAGTTTCACAATATGATGCTAGTTTTGCTTCAGTATGGGAGTCTAATTTAGCTCAAGAAATGTGAATGTACCTGACTCTGTACCGCACTCTGAACTGCAGGGCCAACCTTCTCCCTAACAAGCCTTCCACTCAAAAGGCTAGCGATGATATCAATCTGCAATTGGAAAGGAAAAAAAAAAAAAAACATAAATTCAAGACAATTTCAACTAGGCGGAGAACTAGTATGCTAGCTAGGTGCAATCTTGATTCTTGATTCAAATTCTTTATGCTCACCACATAAAGGATGCTCCAAATCCCAGAATCACGAGAGTGCCAGAGAGCGAGAGACGAATCGACAACCTCGATCGAGAAAACGGCTCCGGAGATCGCTCCGATTCCGGCCCCTCGGAAAAGCCCGCTCTCGGTCGCCAATCCAATCAGACCACCAGTGATGGCCCCAACCACGGAACCCACTGAAGAAGAAAAAGGAAAAGGAAAAAAACAAACTTTCGTTAAAAAACACAACAAAGAACCAATCTTTTCCCAAATTTCTAAACCAAATTTGAAAAGAGAAGAAACCCAAGATCAGGAATCGGAAAAAGAACAAACCTGTAGCGAAGACGCAGGTGACGAGAGCGCAGATGAGCTTCTCGGCAAGCTGCGAGGCCAAGGAGCCGGCACTTTCTCTTCTTGCACCTCCATTAGAGCTGGAGCGGACAACATAGGAGGAAGCTGACGCTGAAGCTGATGAAGAAGTGAGAAAATCCATGGACAAATGGAAAATTCGAGCTGGGTAATTTGCCTAAAGAGTCGTTAAAGCGCTTGAATTTAAATAGGAGAGTAGGAGAGAGGTTGGGAGCAAAAGCTTCGTCGTTAAGATAAGGGAGAGGACGAAGGCAAGTGACAGGACAAGATGCGGGGCCAACACGGAATCAATGTGAGAGGGGTTTAATTTTTATGGGGGAAATTCTAAATGGGCACCACGCTTTCGTTAGCTAGCATCGTCACTTAAGTTCGAAATAATTATAAAAATTAATTACATTCACACCCTATATCATGAGAGTCTTAAAGTTCAAAATAATTATAAAAAATAATTATACTTAGACTCCTAAGGTTCCTAAAGTTTAAAACTCTCACTTAGATTTTTCGGACCGTAAAAAAAAAAAAAAACCGATATGAAAGCTCAGACGAAAATATTTTTTCCGCAGTCTATGGAGTTTAAGTGAGAGTTTAAAACTTTAGAGGTGATAAGTTATACATTCTCGTACTACATAGGGTCTGAGTATAATTAATCCTAATTATAATTGTGCCATAATATTTTTTGACAAAAATAAGAATATGAAAATTTCCTAGTGAGCACCATGACCCAACAACTTTCCTTGCGAGCTCTATCTTCCCTCCAACGCGATGCAAATGGAAAAAAAAAAAAAGAAAAAAGAAAAAACTAATCCTCTGGATTCTTCGTTGTAGAGTAATTTTATTTGATTTCGTTGTGGATTTGGAGTTATTTTTAGTGTAAAAGGAGGGAAGAGAATCCATGGGACTATAGATTCTTAACGTTGAAGAAGATTAAGATAAGTAATAGAAGTTTAATTTTTTCGAACTATTTTTCATATTTAGAGATATGTAGTAAAGAAATTTCAAGTAAATAGTCTAAATTTTAAGAGCAAGAATTTATTTTGCGTTTTAGAAAGATTATTTTTTTAAAAAAATCGTCACCGGACAGTAGGTTCAAGTTTTTTGAATCATGCTGTCTGAGTTCCCAACCCTGACCCTTTCAAGTCTTGGACGGGATTTGAACCCCGAATAGTTAAATGATGAGATGGAATTTCAACCCCGGACAGCATTTCAACCCCGGACAGTTAAAGGGTGGGATGGATTTCAACCCCGAACAATGAACTTCTTCTTTTTTGTGAAAACTTAACTGTCTGAGATGTGCATCTCGAACAGTTAAGTAATTATCCTGGATTTACACCCCGGATAGTTTATTTAATTGGATGGGGACAGAAATGTCGAATAGAGAATTTGACAGTGTGACTTTGAATTTCTAAATAAAGACTTACAACACACAAACAAATAATTTACATGTATTCAACCTGTACGAATATAATCAACATGAAATATATTAACCAATAAAAAATATACTATAAATAATTTTTGAAACGTGATAAACATACACCAAACCAGAATAGGATTTCTTCCAGTTAAATTACAAAATATTAACAAACATTGCAAAACACACTTCAATGGCGGCAGAACAGAGTTGTTTCCCGATTACATCACAAAACACTAAAAAACATTAAAGACACAAATCAATGCCGGCAAAATCTTGGTTTAACTCATCTTTGGCTTCACTGTGACTTATGCTCAGGAAACTAACTAACAAATCAACAGGGAATGGTGGATCATCATCTTCAAGCAAACGAAGTGTTAGTTTATGGATGTTATCTCTCAAGGAAGGTTGAGATCCCGATGCTGCTTATATAAGGGTACAAGCACTGAAACAACGGGTAGAGACAAGAGTTTGTAATAATCTTAATGAAATGTGTATTGGGTTGGGTCAACCGTAACGGCGATTCGGCGATTTTTTTGGTGTGGTTTATGCAGCGCAATAGATCTCGCTCCTATATTAATAGTAAATTCATAAGAAATTAGATCCACAATTAACTAACGACAACCAGAATATATTATTATTTACCTCATTGTTACTTATAAAATAAGCAACATGAGTCTTAAAACTCTTAAAAACTGACGTCTATATGATACTGTAAAACGAATTCTTGATGACTGGAATTGATTGATCTGAATTTGACAGTATAATTAAATATTGCGATGCATAAACCATGAACTACACAAAAATTTTAGCAAATAATTGCTACATATAGAAGTCAATTGGTGTATTTTCTCCTTCTTTGGTTAACAACATGCCTAGCTACTTGATTCCAAAATCTACATTTACTTACACAAATAACAATTTTAATTTACTCTAACATTTAATAGAAAGAATTTTATCTTCTAAAACTTTCCAAATAATAAATCAAATATATTTAAAGTTCCAGACCACTAAAAAATCTTGACTTCGAACAGTTCGACATCAACAAACTATAAGATCAAAATTTCTCTTTACTCATTTTTACTCAAAATCTTCACTATCAAATACAAAGATTCAAAGACCTACGTTATTCTGCCATAACTAGCTACGCATGTTCTTAATATAAATATTCAAAAATTAAGAGACCTCAAAATATATTTGATTTATACTTGGGATAAAAGGCTTAGTTGTTGTTGTTGTTGAAGAGACCTCAAAACCACAACTAATTAAAAAAAAAACTTACCTAAAATCGGATGCCCTCGCCTGTTGATCGATCATGACGAGGATCGGGGGCGAAGGCGGCAAGGCTGGCGGTGGCTAATCAACAATGTCGTCGCTCCTGAGGCGGCGAGAAATTGCAGAGATCAGCGGTCGAGAATCGTGCGTGAAGTTTGAGCAGAGAAGAAAAACAATTTGGAAAATGGTGCTCACTAGTAAAAAAAAAAAAAAGGATTTGTAATGAATAGAAACAGTTATAGAGAATGGAAGGGTAATTTGAAAATATTTATGGTGCTCACTAGAAAAAAAAGACCAGTTTTTTAGAATACCTGGTGGTCACCGGGAAATGGGGGCTCACTAGAAAAAAAGTGATGCGCATTTAGAATTTCCCAATTTATGGCTGTGAAAATGTCGGAGAGAGACTTCTATTTTCGTTTAGTTTTCTCCTCTTGTTTCCTTACTAATTTGATGGCTCTTTTTTCTTGCTTTGACTAGTTGAGGAGGGGCTAAGGGGATTAAGCAAGAGGTGGGACTTAGTTGGAGAGGGATGGGGATTTTGATAACTATGCACTATAGCCTTAATAAGCTTCATATCCTCTTGCGCGTAGATAGGGGTAAGAGTTGGCTTTCATATTCAAAATTTTGAATAAAAATATATTTTTTATTTTTTAATTTAAAATTTGAATAAAACCGCAATCCATCTATTCTCATCTCTGCATGTTGAGATTTTATTGTGTGATTAATGCATTTCTGGTTAAAAATAAAATTAATTAACTAAGAGGTATATCATTGTCTATTCCCTAAGCTTAGTTAATAAATTAATTAATTAAGAGGTATACTATTGTTTACTATTGTTTACTACGGCCTAATTTGGATTGAGGATTTCTCAAAACTCTAACTTTATACAAACTCTAGTCTTTGAAACAGTGGAAAATTTTGTTTTGAGTTGGGATGGTAATGTGCGCATTTATGCGCCCATTTTTCGACCGCTCAATACAAAATTTTGAATTAAAAATAAAAAATTTATTTTTCTAATTTAAAATTTTGTATAGATTTGATCAAAATTTAGCCCGTGTACACATCAATTACCATCCCTACATGGAGTAGAGTTTCAAGCAATTAAAATCAATTTTAAAAAAAAGAACTTAGAAATTGCGTAAATATTAAAAATACAGTTTTATGCTAAAACTAAGTAAAGTGACTGCGTTAGAACAACTGCACCCCTCCGCTGATTGTCATAAAAGTATTAAAATCCTTGATTGTTTATATTGCAATCAAGAATTAGTGAAAATTCTTGATTGTATATATTGCAATCAAGAAAATTTAACTCAAAACACATTACCAAAAAAAAAAAAGGACTTTTTCACAATTCTACTCTGAATATATAGAACGTGCATTGAAAAATTCTAATCTTTCGTGCATTGCAAAAAAGAATTACTTAATCAACCCATCAATCAATTTTAAGTGAATGATTCAGTTTTAAATGGAAGATTGCTTGATCAACAACATTATTCGGTTTTATATATAAGATTCTGCGTTCGACTCGTCGCCACATTGTCCAAAAAAATTACTCCGGATAATATTAAAATAATCAGGAGTTTGGCGTGCCACTAGGCCAAAATCTCGAAAATTAAATAATGTCATTGGCTTAAATCTCATGACTTGTTCATAAACAATGAAGATAAATATAATAAAGAAATAAAGACATGACTGTCTAATACTCTTTAAATACCAGGTGAAAGCTTGTTCATTTTAAAACTTGAAATCTTATACTTTCCGAATGCTCATTAATGTTGGTGGTAAAATATCCGAAATCAATAAAGGAAATTTCCATGCAGAATACGGAGCTAACTCCGTAACTCCGCGTCTGGTCAAAAAATTAGCCTCGCATTAAGTAAAATACGTAGTTAAGTCTATAACTCAGCGTTCAGAGTATTTAACTCCGCGTGAGCAGATTCTTAGAATCTTAAACTGATTGTAATTGAGGTTTGACTTATCTAATATCCAAATTGAGTTCAATCAAAATCCTAAATTGATTATGATTGAGATTTAGGCCTATCTAATATCCAAATTGAGTCCAATCAGAATTCAAATTCAAGAAATTTTAAATTAAGATTAAGATATTTGATTAGAATTCTTAATGAATATAAAAAAACTTCTATTCATACTCCTATGGAAATATTCTATTTCTATTCCTATGGAAACTCTCATAATCAACTAAAATCTATAAAAACCCTCTTTGAGGAGACTTTAGGGATCGATCATCATCAGATCTTTAATTTTAGAGATCGATTTTTAATCATCATCATCAATCTTTAATTTTAAAGATCGATCTTTAATAGATCTTTAATAGATCTTAGAACTTTTGAATTTTTTGAAGAATTCAAGTTACGTGTGAGAGTCTTGAATCCATCAAGACCAGCAGAGAAAAAAGCTAGGGTCGGCCGTCATCTTCATCGAGTAGAAGATTTCCACGTCAGATCGTCAAAATGAGCTACTTGATAGATCTCATCGTCACATAGAGTCCACAATTCATTGTAAAAGATAACGATAATCCATAAATCCTCTCGTTTATTTTCTTTTGTTTCATTTTTCATTGTAATTAAGTTATTCAATAGAAGAAAGCAAAAATTTTGCGGAGAACAATTAACCGTGAGAGGGATAGTAATGGATGCGTCCATGGGTTAATTTTTGACCAACTCTATATAAAATTTTGAATAAAAAATAAAAAATTTATTTTTCTAATTCAAAATTTTGTATATACAAGGTCAAAAACTGACCCTAAACGCGTCCATTACTATTCATAAACAAGATGAAGATAATGTATCAATGTATCGCAAACATGTATCTCTAATTTTGATTACATTAGCAAGAGAGACGGAGGAGAATAGGGAGGCCATAAATGAGGAATGGGAACGAGTGCACTCTTCTGCCTAATTTCTCATGCATATTCACAAATTTGTCATTGGTCGGTAATTGATCCAAGTTAATGAAGTTAATGGTTCATGGCATAAAACAAAACTCAATGGGTTAAAGAAAGATTTAGGATGAACATCTTTACTTTGAAATATAACAATTCAACTCCGGCTTGGTCAACCGGAGTATGTATTATCCATGTGTGAGATATTCCAAGTGAGAAGATCCATCGACTCGAGATGAAGAGAGAAGTCTATCTATTTTTTTTATTCCAACCAATAATTCGTTAGTGGAGCAAATAGCAACAACCAATTCATCGGACGTGCGTATTTTTGATTTTCTCATGGATTTGCATAGTTTTATGGAGAGAAATTGTTTGATGTAGTAAGTAATAGGATCTGGCTGTTCCTCGTTCGACGAATTTATTGTTGGGGCCGTTCATATCATCCATACATAGTATTTTCAATTTCGACAAAGGATTTACAAATGAATGTTGGGCTGCGTCACCTCGAATGGCATGTGCCGTATGCAGGAAAATCTGCACGTACAGTTTACTGGGGATCCGACTGAAATATCAACCGGTAGATAATACAATAATAATAAATTATTGAAGTATCGGTCAAAAAATCAAGTGACCCGGAATAATCTCAGAACAATATAGAAATTATAGTAATATGAGATGAATGACGGCTCTGTGTTAGAATTCTTTGTTTTAGTCTGGATCAAAATACGAGTTCACTTTACTAAGTATTAGTGTCAGTATCACTACACCAATAATTCGTTAGTGGAGCAGATAGCAACAACCATTTCATCGGACGTGCATATTTTTGATTTTCTGATGCATTTCCATGGTTTTATGGAGAGAAATTATTTGATGTAGTGAGTAATAGGCTCTGGCTATTCCCCGTTCGACAAATTCGTTGTTTGGACCGTTCATATCATCCATACATAGTATTTTCAATTTCGACAAAGGATTTGCAAATGAATGCTGGGCTGCATCACCTCGAATGGCATGTGCCGTATGCAGGAAAATCTGCACGTACAGTTTACTATGGATCCGACTGAAATATCGACCGGTAGATAATACAATAATAATAAATTATTGAAGTATCAGACAAAAAATCAAGTGATCCGGAATAATCTCAGAAAAATATAGAAATTATAGTAATATGAGATGAATGATGCCTCTGTGTTAGAATTTTTTGTTTTAGTCTCGATCAAAATATGAGTTCACTCTACTAAGTATCGGTGTCAGTGTCCGGATCCTGAATCGGTATGACTGGTGCTGAATAAACCGATAAATAGAATGTAACGACTAGGATCGTTACACCTTTATCGGGCTTGGGAGCTTATCGGCTGCAACTTGGGGATCCGATCGGGCTAATCATATTGAGCACCGCATGAGGTTCAGTGGGGAGTTTCCAAGGGAGCACACCACTTTTCCTAGTGAGTCCACTATCTAGTGTGTTTTTGATTCATGTGATCCTTAGAAAATGGACTTACTAGGAAAAATGGTGTGCTCCTTTGGAAACTCCCTTCAATTGGGGTTTTAATGATGGCGCATGAAGAGGGAATAAATATGAACAGCGTAAAAGAATGAAGATATTAATTAAAGAAATGCAGAAAAATTATGTGAAGGGTAGGTACAAGAAACATAGAGAAATTAATGTCATGAAAATATTCCAGAAAACCAATATGATGCAATGCATAAAACTAAGATGTGAGGATGAAATCGCAAATGAGAACAAAAAGGAAAATTTACTTCTTTCTTTTTTTTTTTTACTTGTAAAAATTGTAAAAAAAATAAAAACTTGATAGTGTAAGTGCAACTATGCAAATTTTAACATGAATGAGAAACTATAGAATCATAATAGTTGGAAAAAAAAAATGTTTAGCTATAATTTTGATAAACCTAATAGTGTTTTTTTTTTTGCACCCAAAATGATATATATATATATATATACACACACACACGGCCACCAGCTCACAAAATTATAATGATCCAATAATTTTTCTTCATTTTTTTTTACAATAAATATCTCTACTTCATTAACTTCTTTCAAATTAAATTTCATAAATTTTGGAGTTCATTTACCATATCATCAAGTGCATATAAAATATTATATTCATTTAAAACCATTAATTTTGTGTTAACTTAATGGAGGACCAAATCAAAACTAAAACCTAAGAAATTGGGTATGAGTGAACTCTAAGGGTCGAGATCATAATCCAAAAGAAAATTTTAAAAAAAATTTATTGAAAATAGTAGAAATGAACTGCAGCTCAGGTAACTTGCGTGAGTTATCAGCTCATTTCCATATATATATATATATATATATATATATATATATATAGAGAGAGAGAGAGAGGGGGAGGGAGGAAAGCGCATCAATAACAATATAAAAAATTAAAAAAAAACACAGTAGTTATGTCTAATCCTTAAACTATTTGAGCATTAACAAATACTTATCTACCGACAAATCAGAGAAACCACTACTCATAAAAACCTAAAGCGTGACAAGTGCAAAGAAATAGTTTCATTTTTTAAATAATTATTCATCATTCCGTTAGCAAGTACCAAGACTCAATTCGAAGTTTACAAGGGCAGGAAGCTTTGACTCGTGATCCGATGACCTTTTCCGAGTGATCAAATGAGAATGGATAAGAGACTCGTGGAATTTACATTAGAGGGTAGGAATGGCTACTTTTGTCAATAATGTACGGACATAACTGCTGCGTCGACTTGTAGAGACAAAAGGGAACACGTCAGGTCTAGCCTAGCGCTTAAGTCAGAGTAGTCGGAGGCATCTCACTCAACCCAAACCTTCATTCTGAGGCTTCAGAATGGCAAGCGGCAGAAATGGGTTGCTAGCTCCGGAGCCACAGTTAGCCAACTTAACTGGCTGCGGGTCAAGAAAGAGAGAAAAACGTTGAGAGAAAAATGGGCTCAGACCCAGTTCGTTGTTTCACCATGGCCTCTTTCCTCCTCCCCTTTTTGCTCACTCATAGTGGTCCGGACCCCCACTAAAGGGAGGAAGTCGATTGAACATCTCAGCCATTGGCAAGAATTTCACTATGTAGACATTTTTAAATACGCATAACTCTACCTAAACGGCAAGTAAAATAAAAAAAAAAAAAAAAAATTTAGAGAAAAAGAAAAGAAAATTTGGTTATGGAACTTGATATCGTTAGCTAGCCTACAACATAACCTCTTCAAAGCCTTAATATATTGTGGGTGAGCCGCCAGCTCAGGAAAAGTTACATGAGCTAGCGGCAAAACTATAATAACTCAATGATTTTTCTTCATTTTTTTTTCACAATAATTATCTCTATCTCCTTAACTTCTTTCGGATTAAATTTCATAAATTTTGGAGTTCATTTAACCTTTCATCAAGTGCATACAAAATGTTCTATTCATTGAAAACCGTTAATTTTGTATTAACTTGATGAATGACCAAATAAAAACTAAAACCCAAGAAATTGGGTATGAGTGAACCATAGGGGGTTTAGATCATAATCCAAAAGAAAATCTTTGAAAAAGATTATTGGAGATAGTGGAAATGAATTGCAGCTCAGGTAACTTGCGTGAGCTGTCAGCTCATCTCCATTTCTCTCTCTCTCTCTCTATATATATATGTGTGTGTGTGTGTGCGCGCGCGCGAGAGAGAGAGAGAGAGAGAGAGAGAGAGAGAGAGAGAGAGAGAGAGAGAGGATTACTGTAGGTAAGCCGCCAACTAAGGAAAAATTATGTAAACTAGCAGCAAAAATATAGTGATCCAACAATTTTTCTTCATTTTTTTTTTAGAATTAGTATCTCTACATCCTTAACTTCTTTCAGATCAAATTTCATAAATTTGAAATTCATTTATCTTTTCGTCAAGTAGATAAAAAAAAATATATTATTCATTGAGAACCATTAATTTTGTATTAACATGATAGAGAATCAAATCAAAATTAAAATCCAAGAAATTGGGTATGAGTGAACTCCAGGGGTCGAGATCATAATCCAAAAGAAATTTTTTAAAAATGATTATTGGAGATGGTGGAAATGAACCACAACTCAAGTAACTTGTATGAACTGTCAGCGCATTTCCCATTTTTCTCATATATATATATATATATATATATATATATATATATATATATAAATATGAGTAAACGGGAAATTCACCTGCGGTGAAGGGAGTTCCTTCACCGCCGCTTAGGTGGCCCAATAAAATTATTACACGTGGATCACTTAAAAGGCGGATAAGAGAATTTATTTATTTGTTATCTTGAATGACGTCACTTGTAATAAATTTATTGGGTCTAAGCGGCGATGAAGGCACTCCCTTCACCGCCGGGGAATTTTCCGTTTACTCTCTCTCTCTCTCTCTCTCTCTCTCTCTCTATATATATATATATATATATATATATATATATATATATATATATATATGAGTAAAGTGGAAATTCACCGGCGGTGAAGGGAATTCCTTCACCGCCGATTCGGTGGCTCAATAAAATTATTACACATGGCGCCACTCAAAGGGTGGTTAAGAAAGTTCTTTTATTTGCTATCTTAAGTAGTGCCACGTGTAATAATTGTATTGGGCCGCCTAAGCGGCAGTAAAGGAACTCCCTTCACTGCCAGTGAATTTTTTGTTCTCTCTCTCTCTCTCTCTCTCTCTCTCTCTATATATATATATATATATATATATATATATATATATATATATATATATATATATATATATATATATATATATATAGGGATTACTGTAGATGAGCCGCCAGCTCAGGAAAAGTTACGTGAGCTAGCAACAAAACTTTAATGACTCAATGATTTTCTTTAATTTTTTTTTAACAATTATTATCTCTATATCCTTAACTTCTTTCAGATTAAATTTTATAAATTTTGGAGTTCATTAAACCTTTCATCAAGTGCATACAAAATGTTCTATTTATTGAAAACCGTTAATTTTGTATTAACTTGATGAAGGACCAAATCAAAACTAAAACCCAAGAAATTGGCTATAAGTGAACCCTAGGGGGTCTATATCATAATTCAAAAGAAAATTTTTAAAAAACAATTATTGGAGATTGTGAAAATGAACTACAGCTTAGGTAACTTGCATGAGCTGTCAGCTCATTTCCATTTTCCTCATATATATATATATATAGACACACACACACATACATACATACATACAAAAGCCTAGTCTGCCCCCCAATGTGCATGCCTCGGTCCAAATAGCCAGTTTTCAGTGTTCCATGCATCCATTCATCATATACACGCACCAAAGAATACTCATCTATAACACTATTGAATTCAGAGATTGTGATTTGTCAGAAGATCGATTGATGCAATTCAATGAGTTCATAATGGTACGCTGTAAGAGTTTGGTGAGCACAGGCAAATGCTTCTTCTTCATGATCACAGCAGTACCAAGCATTCAATTCGCCACGGCCACAGGAACCGTTGGGGGTCAGATCCTGATATTTGTTGGGTCCCTGTCTCGGACCCGAACCAGGGACTTCAAAACACTTGGCACAGGCCGTGTAACTGTGATTGGACTATTTTCTCATCTCATCTTCAGGCAGGGCTCGTGTTGATCACATCATAATAAAATCTCAATTTGAAAGATTGATCACGACTAAGGCGAGAGTCCCACGAGACTCGTGCCTAAGGAAGAGACGGGGGTTTAGTTTTAGCCAGAAAGAAAGGACCAACTTGTCTATGACAAAGTACATTGAACGGCAACCACTTGAAATTGCTGCTGGTTCTTCGTGTTGATCAATTAAAAGATGACTGAAAGTGTGTGATGTGTTCTCTCTTGATCCTGACTTGTGAGAAGAGGCCATAAAGATGGAGCTTGTGTTTGGTAAAGACTTGACGTGGGAAGCTTTGGCTGGGTCCATTTCAAAACCATTTCTTATAAATTTAAGCTTCTATGTGTAGAATTCTTACGTTTGTAATATCTCTGACTTGAACTTATTATCCTTGTATATCTCATTACGACATATAATGTTTTAAACTGTGATCCCATGTTCGGGTGAAATGAAGGTACTTTTCTATCTGGCTTTGGCGTATTTGTTGGAGTTCAATCCATTGTGGAAGTGGCTCACGTTAAAAGATACTTGTGCGAGGATTGTGATCCAAGATGTCGTTGTTACTTAGAGGGTCCATCGTGCTCCTTTGATCCATCATTTGTTTCATAGTTCGTTTCGGCTTCTTATATGTCATTTTTTTTTTTGAAATACAAATTTAGATGTCCATAGCATGCGTTCAGCACAGGATATTAACTCTGATACCTTCAGGTGTTTACGTAGTGCAACTAATATTTGCTTGCGTTATCTTTAATGGAAGAGGATGATATTCCACCTTACACACAAAAGATAAAGCGCGAAAATAAATATAAAAAAAAAAAAAAAGCAAAGAAGAATTATTAGTTGCTTTCCAGACTATTTAAGAAGAATCTAAGTTTAATCCAACAACATCTTCAGATGCTAACACAGAAGATAAAGCACGAACAAATATTGACAGTTCGGGTTAAATCAATGGTCTCAAATCTGCATAGGCTCCATCTGCCATTTTAATTATGTTTTATACATGTATAATTGGGGATAGAATGGGTTTCACTTTGATTCAGAACAAAGATCAAACATCAAAATCAACATTTTTACTTTTCCAACTTTGCACATGATACCCATTTAATTTTGTTCGTGCATGAATAAATTTGTGATGGCTATAGATACCAAGATATCTACCAATGTTTGCAATATAAAATTGGAAGGATAATAAATAAGACCGCTCATATGGAAAAGAATACTAATAGAGTTTGACACAGGACGCAAGATACTCTAGAAGAGTTAGTTTTATCTTGTTTTTTTGAAGAAAACTCGAATAAACCACCATCCCTCGCAAAATGTATTCAAATTAAAATATCAGATAAAGCAAAAAAAAATACGGCAGATATGCATGCTTCGCTAGATATGCGGCAACACTAGGAAAGATAAAGTGAGAAATGAAGATATTCGTGCTAAAATAGGTGTAGTTCCCAGCGATGAAAAGATGCTAGAAAATTGCTTATGATGGTTTGGTCATGTGCAACGTAGACCTACAAATGTACCAGTTTGACGAGGGGAGTTTATCAATGTAGGACAAGTTAAAATAACGAAGTGAAGACTGAAGAAAATATAGATGGAGGTGATACGAAAAGATATGGATTCTAGAAGTTTAAATGAGGAGATATTACTTGATAGTAATGAATGGAGAATGACTATCAAAGTGATCGATCCGGCGTGATTCTTTTTTTGGTTCATGTAGCCTACCCAAATACTTGAGATAAAAGGCTTAGTTGTTATTGTTGTTGTAGATAAAGAAAAAAAAATATGAAAGAGTCAACAAGGATGAGGACATTGTTGTTGATGATAGATGCAAAATAATAGATAATTATTAAGAAGATTAAAAAAAAGGATAAGTATAAAAATAGAATTGAAAAATGGAATGCTTGTCATTGTCTCAGAGGCCATGCATTATCTATATGATTAAAAAAAAAAACACAGGATGAAGAAGCTCTATTCCGTGTCATCAAGACATTGGAATAATTCTACTTGCTTGCTTTGTTTCCGCCAACGGGGATTTAGTTTTTCTATCATATATGATGTCTTTAAAACTTTCGTGATAGTTGAATACTTCTATTACGAAAAAGATATGTTAACAGTATCATATAAAGCTAAAAGTGAAGATAAATTGACCAAGCTAGGCTAATGCTTAGTTGCTTTTCGAAATAATAAAAAATCCAAGTAGAGCCATAGTGCGAATAATAAAGAATCTGAGTATTACTAACTGCATTATTTTCGTATAGGGGTATTTACAGGTTTGTCCCTTTAATAAATTATGATTTAGTCCCCAAAATCTTTATATTTAGGATTTAGTCCCCCAAATCCTCTAAGTTACTACAATTTAATTAGTCTTTCTGTTAGTTTTTCCTTCCAAATAAACAGCAGAATTTAATTTTTACTTTTCTAAATAATGAAATAACTTAAATACTTCTATGAAGAAAAAGAGAGGAAGAATAGAGAGATAAAAGAGAAGAAGAAGGGGGGAATCCAATGAAAAAAAGGAGAAGAGAGAAGGAAGAGAGAAGGAGAAGAGACGAGGAAGAGGGATGGAGAAGAGAGGAGGAAGAATGAAAAAAAAGAGAAGAGAGGAGGCAGAGAGAAGAAGGAATTAAGGAGGGATAAAATGAAAAATTTAGGTCAAAAAATAAAATGGGCTAACGGAAGTTAGGGAGGAGGACTAAATTGTACTAACTTAGAGGATTTGGGGACTAAATCCTAAATATGAAGATTTGAGGGGACTAAATTATAATTTACAAAGATGTAAGGGACAAATCTGTAAATACCCCATTCGTATATTAGCTAAAGTCTCAGTAGTACTAACTGCATTTTCTTATGCTAACCAAAGTTTGGACCAATTCTGACATTAGGTAAGGAAATCTGAGGACAGTCTCAAAAATATATATTAAACCCAATCTTTGGTCAGTTTAGTTGTTTAATTAGGAGATAAGTTACATCAGATTAGATGATGCTAAAACTGATTCACATGATATAGACCCAATTTCCATTTTCTTCTACTCTACAATTCCTCGAACTTGCTCCTCTTTGATACAGAAAAATAGGTTTTTTACGTAAATAGTATCATTCACAGGTCTATGAACAGATCAAAAATGCTGCTTTTACGTCTTGAATAGAACTTTTGGTTCTAGTAGAAGACAGTAGAATGCTTAAAATAAATTTTTTTTTTTAAAATTGATTTCTTTCCTTCTTTTTTAATATGAAGAGGATTGTTCACTAAAAAATTACTAGGCCTTTCAGACCTTGCCTAATAAGATACTCGGCTATTTTAGATATCTAAGATGTATCTTATATACAAGAGGATTAACAAATAAACAAGCTGACATTGGGAAGATTACTGACAGAGTCATTAGTGGACAAAAGCTACTTTGTAATCTAAACAACTCGATTAAATAATAATGGCTTGTCCCCCATAGATGTATGTAGATTAGAAGACTGTATATACACGCACTCTATATAGCTACTTGTCTCTACAAAATATATATTACTCTAATCACCCAAAAAAGGAAAACTGTTAATTTGATTGGACTAAGGTTAGCACTGAATTAAATTTGGGAAGCAGTTGCATTAGACATAATTTGCATGGTTTCTTGCATTTGGGTGTAGAGAGGAATTAATGGAACGCGCGGGATTATTCACTGTATATGCTTTAAAAAAAAATTGCATGGTTTAAATTTAGCTTGGACCACCCACCAATATCATTCCTACAAGTTAAATAAACAAACACGATTTGTTTCACAGAACACATTGAAATAAAGAAATAAATAAATGAACTGCCATCAAATAAGTTTTCTTGATTTAGTTAACTAAAAGATTTGACTAAAGAGGGAAGGCTAGCCTAGGTTAACGTGCATGCATAACAAAAACGGCAAAACAAAATGCTTGAAAAACTAGTGCTAGCATAGGGTCATTGCATAAGAGAGAAATAATTTTCCTACCTGCATCAGTTGCATTATATCTATTGCTGGCATGCAAGTCCCATACTCTTTTGATTTTGGCATCATGCTCAGGGCTCGGCCTCTCATATGTCAGCTCCATCTCCCTCTGGATGAGAAGACTAACATGATGGTTAGAAAAAGAGGAAAAAAAAAAAAATCATTACGTAGAACATGATTAATTAAACAATTTTCTGCTTTCTTTAAATGGTGGTTGAACGATGTGCATATATATATATATATGCTATTATCTAATTAAGAGTAAGCTCAAGTATGAGTGGATGATGAAAGTAAATTAAATGCTTATTATTTATTTTCAATCAATACAAAGTCATCGATGCTCATTTCACCAACATTAAGAAAGAGACAAATAAGTAGCTCTAAAACACAATCACCAAAGTCATCACTGCTGACAAAGCAAAATACAAAATAACAAAAGAAAATTTCACTGTCAAAAGCAAGATAAGAAGATTACATAAACAGTAAGTGTTGGATGATAAAAAACATTATTTCTTAAGAGCCAACAAAATTTTTAATATGGTGTGAACCTTTACCCCTTATTTCTTAAGAGCCAACATTATTTCTTAAGAGCCAACAAAATTTTTAAGAGCCAACAAAACATTATTTCTTAAGAGCCAACATTATTTCTTAAGAGCCAATAAACACTCATACTAGGAGTCGTTTTCTGTGGGGGAATTCCGTCGAACAAGGTAGGAAATTCCACCTAGTAGCCTGGGGCCAGGTTTGCAAGGCAAAACAGGAGAGTGGACTCGGTGTTTTGAATATAAAGAACTTCAATATGGCACTGATAGCCAAGTGGTGGTGGCGGTTTTTAGCACAACCAACAGGATTAATCCAGAAATTGATGAGAGCAAAATATGGGCTACGTGTGGGCTCCTGGAGAGGTCAAGGGAGAAATTTGTGCAATATTTCAGGCTTCTGGAAGGGTGTCATAAGTGTGAAAGAGTTATTTTGGCAAGGAATGTCCTTTAAAGTAGGCAACGGCGATAATATAGCTTTTCGGGATGACGTGTGGTGTGAACCTTTACCTCTTAAATGGTTATTCCCTCTGGTTTACGAAGATAACCCCAGAAGATATGGCACAGTCGCAGACTTCTGGTGTAGAGAGAGATGGCGACTTGGGACCGATGCAAGGAAGGGATGGCAGGATATACGTGACAGGCTGCGCCACTTTCAGCTCAACGCTAACGAGGATTGTCCGGTATGGAGATGGGATCAGTCCGGAGTTTTTTTTGTTAGATCGTTGTATGGCCTACTCAACGATGGGGGGATTAGATCCACAATTGCAGCCAACATTTGGAATGTAAAATGCTCTCTGAAAATAAAAATGTTCTTTTGGCTCTTGGATAAGAAAGCAATCCTGACATGGGACAATCTACAGCGTAAAGGTTGGCAGGGCCCTAGTAAATGTGTGCTGTGAGGATCAGCCAGCGAAACAGCACAACATTTAATGTTAGCATGCCCATACTCTAGGAGGATCTGGGTGGAAGTTGCTTGTTGGCATAAAATCCAAATAAGGGGAGGTACCTTTTCGTCAGTATGGACGAACTTTTCGTCTAGAGGCAGAGCTCACTATGAACATAGGACCGTCATAACTGTTATAATTTGGAACCTATGGTTGGAGAGAAATAAAAGAATATTTACTAATAAGGCTCATAGTTTGGACCACTGTGTTTATTATATTTCTAATAATATTTTATTGTGGTTAGCAGCCTTTAGAGGATCAGAGACGTTTTTGCATACCATTCCGCCCGACGTCAATGCCGTGGTAAACTTGAGGCTCCCCAAGGGAATACAAGAGCAAGAGATGGCGAGGAGGAGGTAGCTCGTATGAATTCAGTGGACCAGGAGGAGATGGAGTAGGAACAAGTGATCGCCCGCCGTGTTTACCATTTTAGTTATGGACTGATCTATTGTTATGTAGTAGACACTACGTTATGTTTTCACTCACTTTCTATTTGGGTTGAGTCTTGTATTTGTTCTTATTGTAGTATGCTTATTTGTATGTTCTATTAAAACCCTTTTAATGGAACGTGGGGGTGCTAGCCCACCGTTTATTTTCAAAAAAACAAAATTTTTAATATATGTTGTTTTATAAAAGCAACAGTTCAAAATTTTCAGTTTGTTTCGCCAAAATAGGGGGAAAACAACAATCATTTTAAATTTTGGAAATATAAAAATATAATGTTGATAATGATTGGCATGATTTTCTTATAGTTTTATCTTCCTATTTATTTATTTTTTATATAAATAAAAGTGCTACTCTCGATTTTATAATGTTTTTCACGAAAATAGACTTTTAAAAAAATCTAGAAAACAAGCCCAAAAGATGTTATTGCAAGCCCAATGCCCAAAAGCTCAAGATACTATTACAACATATGGAAATCAAGTTAAGCATCAAGTAAAATCAATCAAAGATCAAACAATAAATAACAAGAGCAAGTTGTTAGGGCAGAGATCAAGCACTTAAATGAATATCAAGTCAAATATTATGGAAAATCAATTTGTTAAGGAAAAGATCAGAGATAAATCAAACCAAAGATGACATCAAATCTAACTGTTTTGAAAAAAAATCTTAAAAATCAAGTTATTATAATCAAGTCAAATATTCATTTTATCTTTTTTATGTATTTTGTAACAAATACAACCACCTTTTTCTTCTATAAAGGGGCGAGCGGCTAATCGGTTTTTGCCATTTTTTTCTCTTGGAAGGATCATCGTCTTTCGAAGCTTGTATGGCGTCTTCTCCTCCATCAGCTCTATAGCTTTTGTTAAAAATGCTCATAAAAGGAAAAAAAACAACATTTTAGATTTGGTTTACTCGGATGTGTATAGACCTATAAATGTCAAGACAATTGTTGGGGCTGCTTCTCATGACATATGAATTTACATGTTAAAATCCAAAGATCAAATATTTGAAGTTTTTATAGATTTTCATGCAAAAGTTGAAAGAGAAACTAGAAAAACTCTTGAAGCGTATTCACACAGATAATGTGAGTGAGTATACTTCAAAGATATTTGATAATTACTGGTCGAAGACAGGTATAAGAGTTTGTCTCACACATACTACAGCATCAGAAGGGATGAACCTCACAATTGTAGAGAGAATTAGGAGTATGCTATTTTTAGCTAAATTGCCTAAATTATTTTGGGGGAAGCAACACGGGCTACATGTTATTTGATTAATTTATCCTCATCTGTCTCTTTAAATGGTGATATTCCTGAAATGGTTTGGAGTGGAAAGGATGTCTCTTATTCTCATTTGTAGGTATTTGGGTACAAAACATTTGTGCATGTGCCTAAAGCAAAGTTATCAAATCGAGATATATATAGTGTATCATTATCCCTATGTACTGTATCGCATTTCATATTGTAGGATACATTAATTAATGTATAATATGTAAGTAATAAACACATAACAACATATAACATGACAAATATATAAGTAAGTTTAAAGTATAAATAAGCAAATAGCTAAAAACAAATACTAAAAACAGTAATGTGTTAAATATAAGTCAATAACTATATATAAATATGTAACTAACATTCAAGGTGTTATGACTATAAAATTATCAATCAAAATTATACTACATTAGCAAACACACCACTAAATTCTTTTAAAATTAAAAATGACATTCATATTTCTCATCTTCGTCTCTCTTACTCCATACAAACTCCTCCTTTAATATATCCTTCTTTTTTTCTTATTTATTATTTACAACTGCATTCAAATTAAGATATCTTACTAATAATGATAAAATAGTCTATTAGAGACTAAATATTATGAACAAACCCGAATTGATAAAATTTTATAATTATATCTTCTCTTTCCTTTCATTTAAGTAGATCTATTATTCTTCTTTCAACTTAAAACACATATTAAAATCAATTCAATATACACCTTTCGCCATGTAAAGTTTTTATTTCTCATTAATCCATTCATAACAAATTTTATATTTATCAGTCAAATTAGATTATATATTTCTACAATCCCTTTTCTTGTTTTTGTTGCCATAGTTTCGGTTATATGTTATCTCACAAAAACCAAACATTGAGCATATAAGCTTGATATCCCTCCGAAAAAATACAAAACAAGTAAATATAATATTCATCTCTTATAGTTATATCACCATCATCCTTGAGAATTTTTATTTTATTTTTTCATCTTCATCTTCTCAAATCTATACAAAATTGTCCTTTTATCAAGATTTTAATGTATAATAAATAAGCTCTTTAGATAATTAAATTGAGAAATAGTAATTAAATAACTTATATAGACTATAAATTAATGATATACCTCTTTTGATAATTTCTTTAAATATTTTTATCAACTAAAATAAGTTTCTTAAACTTTGATGTTCTTTTTTATTAAATGACTATTTATTCGAAATTTGCATCTCATATTTAACTCAAAAGATTCGTTTGAATGAGTTTGAATCTATTTGTGAACCAAGTCAATATATTGTAACATATTACGTATTGTAAGATACGTATCGTATATCGTAAGATATACTTAATGTATCGTAAAATACATAACCTAATAGTATCGCAGATAAGATACATAACATCTTTCTTATGGAACGTATAATATCGTAAGATACGTATCGCATATCGTAGAATATTGACAACTATGGCATAAAGAGCAAAGGTGTAAGCTTGATGACAAGGCAATAACGCGCATCTTCTTAGGCTATGCAAGTGATGAATTTGAGTATATATACATTGTGGATTTTGAAAATAGAAAAATTATCAGAAGTAGAGATATAATTTTCTGTGAAGATAAAACACTAAATGACTTTGAAAAGTTGTAAAGCTATAAAATACTAACATCTTTCTAGATCATATTCTTACATCTTTGCCTATGACAAATCCTGATAATAAGGATGTACACGAAAATGATGGTGAAGTGCACGAGAAAAATGAAGAAGTAGAGCTCTCGATTCCAGATCACCAGGAAGCAACCATACATTGATGAATCACAAGAGTCTCAGTTGAGACGGTCAAAAAGGATTCAACAGCCTTCAAATTATATATCCTACTACCAAGTACTCTATTATTATTGATGCATATGAACAAGAAAATTTTCATGAAGTTTTGGTCCATGAGCACAAAGACAAGTGGAAGAAAACTATGCAAGAGGAGATGAGTCCTTGTATAAGAACAAAACATATGATCCGATGGAACTGTTAAGGGAATCAAAAAGTTATGAAGAAAAATGGGTCAAGTTAAAGAACAATGGAAAGAAATAAGTCAAGTACAAAGTTCACATAATGGTGAAAGGTTTCGAACAGAAATAAAGTATTGATTATGCAGTCATTTTTTTCTTCTAATGTTAAAATGGCTTCTACTCGGATAATCCTAAATGAATTATTTGATGCAAAAACTGCATTTCTCTATTGTTATTTGGAAAAAGAAATTTACGTGAATCAACCTAAAAGCTTCAAGGTAAAGGAGAAGAAACACATAGTTTTTAAGCTAAAGAAGAGTCTACAAGGCCTTAAACATGCACCTCGATAATGGTACAAGAAGTTTGATTTCTTCATGCTTGACTATAGATATAATCGAACATCTGTAGATCATTGTGTTTATATTAAACATTTTCCTGACAATAATTTTATTATTCTCTCACCGTTGAAGATGTGCTTGTTGCTGGAAAAGATCCTTCAAAAAATTGATATGTTAAAGAAAGAGTTGAGCAAGTTCTTTGATATGAAGAACCTAGGTCATGACAGAAGAAGAAGAAAGTTATGGTTATCGCAAGATCAATATATCAAGAGAATACTACAAAAGTTCAACATGAAGAACTCTAAGCTAGTGACCACACATCTTGCAGCATATTTTAAGCTGAGTGCAAATTAAATTACCTTCACTGAGAGTCTAAGAAAAAGAACGAGTTTATGAATAACATTCCACATGCCTCAGCAATTAGAAGTTTAATGTACTCTACGGTATGTAAAGGACCCAACTTAGCGCATGTAGTTGGCATTGTAAATGGATTTAACCCTGGGAAAGAGTACCGAACAATAGTGAAATGAATCCAAAGGTATCTCTGACAAACCTCTAATTTTTGTGTATTTTGGTGATGGTAAACCTATATTAGAATGACATATAGGCTCTGATATGGCTGGAAATATCGACATTAAAAAATCTACTTTGGAATATCTATTTACTTTTATAGGGTTGTATCATGCCAGACCAAGTTGGAAAAAAGTGTTACCTATCCACTATTGAAGCCGAATATATAGCTACTACGGAAGTAAATAACAAGCTTTTTTGGATAAAGATTTTTCTTAGGAATTATTGAACGAAGGACAATATACTCTTCACTGTGAAAACCAAAGTGCTATCAACTTGAGTAGAAATACCACATATGACTCAAGGACAAAACATACTGACATTCGATTTCATTGGATTTGAGATGTCTTCGAAAAATATAGAATGAAACTTGTCAAGATCAACACAAATCGAAATCCATCAGATATGATAATGAAGCTTCTATCAAAAGAGAAGCATGAGCTATATAGGAGATTAGCAAGCATGAATAGTACTTGAATTACTTACTACAAGGGATATCACTCCTCATGTGAATGGAGGGAGAGATTGTTGGAAATTTATTTCACTCCCATGAGAGTGATAATTGCAGATTTGTCATATTTCTAAAGTACTCACCTTGGAAATATTTACGGCATTGGTAATAGCAGATTTGTTATTTTCCAATACACTCATTTTGAAAATATTCATAGCATTGGTAATTGCAGATTTGTTATATTTCCAAAATACTAATCTAAGAAATATTCATGGCATTAATAATTGCATATTTGTTATATTTCCAAAACATTCATCTTGGAAATATTCAATGCATGGTCTCTTTATCCTCATATGCCTATAAAAGTGAAATGGATTTAAAGGTGGAGATTATCCAAAGTGAATAATCCTCTAGTGAGTCTTCCTAAAGAGAGTGTTATTCAAGAATGTTCTCTTGATATAGTGAGTTTTAAAGAGAGATTTGTAATCCTACTTTATTATAGTGGAAGTTATTCAGAGTCTGCCCTTGATTTTTCCTTTCACATCAAAGGGTTTTCAACGTAAATCTTGTACCTCTCTCTTTTTTTTCCCCCTCTTTGTCTCTCACTCAACACATTATAGGTATTAGAGTGTTATTACCAACATTTTTTGCATGAAATTATGAACCTCAACAGATATCTATATTACTCATCAGTTCTTATGCTTTTTTCTATCATAAGTTCTAGAATTATTTCAGACAGATAATGAGAGATCAACTGAATCTTTTAGCATCGATCATATTCACACATGACCCAGCCTATTTTAACAGCATCATCAACCAGAAGTTGCTGATATAAATGTTCTGGTTGGTGCCTTGTTTTCCATTCTAATTTTGCCTCAAAAAACCTTTCTACATAAATGATAACTACTATACTGTAATTTTTGTTGCATCATTTTAAAAAGATTCTTGAAGTCCTCGCTCATTATCGTACTAGAAATATACCTAGGATTTTCCAAAAGCAGCATAACTCCATTAGCTTGTTCGTCAATATTAGAGCAGTTTGTTACCTCATAATTCACTGAAAATGCCCACATCTTCACTAACCATAATAAATGCTCAGTTACAGTAGGATTCAATCACCTATCCTTTGGCAGTACCACTTGAATAAAATTTGCATATCAGGGCCTTGAGATATAAGTACTTCTCCTGGTCCAGAACTGTATATAGATTAGATGGAATGTTTACTAAAATCTGATCTTTACAAGATACACTTTTACATTGCAAATGTATCAAGCATCATCTTGTAACATAACCCTATTCAGTTTCTAAGAGCTACTGAAATTCTTCTTCTAGGCCATTAATCACTGATACGGGTCTTGAACATGTACAGAAGTTGATTTGTCTAGTAGTTTGTGGTTCAAGAGCAAACATGTGGTGACTGAGCTTCGTGTTAAAATGCGAGTGCCAAATTTATAATATCAATGAAAGTAGAAGCAGACATACAGAAATCGTATCTACCAGTTAAAATCAAATGATAAAGTTTCCATGCTAAAGAATAACAAGGCTTACATAACTCGATTGTGCTGTTGTGATCTACCATTAGTAAGTAATCAACTCTTACAACAACTGAGCACCTCAAGAAATTAGAAGAGAGTAGTCTTAAGCTCATAAAGGTACATACAGCATAAATTGACTCTCTAATATGAACACTTGCTTCTTCTTTTTTTCCATTGAACCATTAAAGAACACTTGCATTTAAGCAAGGGAAAGAACAACTTTTGGTTTTCAAAGACATTTACAGATGATAATATCAGGAAAATTAAAAGAAACAAAGGCCATAAGAAAAACAATGAACTCCTACATATTATCACCTCTCACAAATACTTTAGGACACTTCAATCCTCACTTGCACAGAACATAGCAATATGGTTACATTATACTATTAAGAAATTTAGCAGAAGATCTACAAATTGATTGGTATGAGTAAGCATTCTTGCTTGGAGCTCTAACCTTGGAAAGTGCTTGAAACGAAAAGAGCAATATACACAGCAAAGCCACTGATAGAAAGAACAATGTGCTCACTCCAAGGATCAAGCGTCACAAAAGTCCCTCCGAGAATACATATACCAGGAGCCATTTTACACGGCCAGTTTGAAGCAAGCCAAAGTTATCATCCTGTTTCTACTACGATTCCTCTACACGCCTCTGATGATGGTCATCTCCAACTAATATGGCTAGATTTCTGAAGTTGGTGAGAAGTTATCCAACTTATCACTACTGTAAACTGCAAAATTAACATTTTTGGTAACCGCAAACTTGACATTTTGACCAATTACATTTTTTCTTTTAAAGTGATCACATCCCTCACAATCACCGGCTTACAACTTCCTCAGCTGCATTTCTCAATTTGCAAGAAATTCATGATCAGTAGATGTTTCATATTTGAAATATGAGCTTCAGTACTCAGCAGATAAATGCCAAGAATAGCAAATACTTCACTTTATTTTCTCTATCCCTTCTTCTTTTAAGACATTTGAGCACACAAATATCCAAATCATATGATTCCACTGCAACTAAAATTGTCATTTCTTTCATAATTCAACTAAGAAATGGTTTTATATCCTTGTGCATCTCTATTGCAGTTCCATCATTCAATACACCAAGAGCATCTAACTTCATCATCGTATTAACACCCAATTCGAGAATATTACCTTCCAATTAGTGTACATCAATTCTCATATAAGCATCATACTTATAAAAGACACACCACCAACAAAGCAAGTAATAGAGGCTCGTGGCATCTCATCATAGCTGAGGTACAAAGCATAAATTGAAACAAAAAAAGCCCCTATTACTAAAATTTAATGCTTGGATATGTCAAAATACTGAAACCCTAATTTTTCCAATACCTCCCATTCCAAATGCCCAGACTTACCAAAATCTATCGGAGAAATCAAAGAGTAAGCAAGCAATTGCTTATCAGCCAGGAATTTTCCAGCACAAGAGCATTTTCCTCTTCTGAGATGTGAGGAAATATCTCGATCCTCCGGTCAAACCACTTGAGAGAAGATGCAATCTTGATAATCGCCAATATTTAAAATACAAAAATGAGGACTATGGGCTTTTCTTTGAGCCCGGTTGAGGTGGACTCCGTCCCAGCAAAGCCTGGCCCAATTCCACTGGAAACCAGTTCAACTTAGGGATGTAAACAAAACAGGTAATTGGATATTAGTATTACTCTGTTCTATTATTTTTATCGGTTTACGACCGCTTAGATGGTTCAATAAAATTATTACGTACCACTTAAGGTAACAAATAAAACAAAATCTCTTAATCGCTCTTTTAAGTCACCTAAGCGACAGTGAAAGAACTCTTTTCACTGTCGGTGAGAGGTGTCTAACGGGCCTGGCCCGGCCCGTTTCCGGCACGGCCGTGCCGTGCCGTGCCGCCGGCACGGCACAGATGCCCGGGGGTTGGCCCGGGCGCGGCCCGTCAGCACGGCACGGCACGGCAGGCCCGAGCCGCCCGGCCTGGGTTTTTTTAAAAAAAAAAAAAAATGGTAAGTCGAAGAGAGGGACAAATGTTATATTATATATAATCTCATTACATTTATATAATTACTCTATAAATCTCTTTAGAAATTATACAAAGCCCGAAGAGAGGGGAGAGAACCCTAACCACCCTCAACTTGTTCTTAATATATTTTCTAAAAGATTTATAAGTTAAAAATTAAAAAAAAATTAAAAATACATGAATATCCTTACAAATTTAAATTCTTTTAATCAAACTACATTTTCTTCTGGTAAGTCGAAGGTCTCTAGTACATCTTCATTAGTCAAGTCTTGTTCCCTGTCTTCTGCGTCGTACCAATCCTTCAAGCAGACACACATCTCCAATGTGTCCGACGCCATTGAGGTTCTCAAGTCCGCGAGCACTCTACCATCTGCGCTAAAAATAGACTCCGATACTACAGTAGACACTGGAGGAGTTAGTAGATCACGGGCCATGTTGGAAAGCACGGAATATGTTTTTTCCTGTGATTTCCACCATGCCAAAATATCAAAGGTTTCATAATTATCATAAGATGCATTATCTTCATAGTTAGCTCTCTCTAAATAATAATGTAATTCATTAAAATATGTACTAGTTTGTCTTGGCTTTTTTCTGTGAAATAGAGATGATATTATTGGATTACGAATTTCATTAGTAGATGGTTCTTTTGTAGTTTGTGTTGGCACACCATACATATTTTCATAAGTTTTATACATAATATCTAAACATGTTTTAATATCATTAAGTAAATCCCTCACATTATTTTCATAAGACATATTTGTATAAAATAAATCTATTGATATTTCAAGTCCATCTATCTTGCAACGGGGATCCACAACAGTTGCAAAATATAATAAGTATGGAAAATCTTTAAAATATTTATTAAATTTAATTTCCATAGGTTGAACAATACTTTCAAGTATAGAGTGATTTCTATATTCATTAAAAACCGAGGTAATTTCGGTTAGATAATATAATGCAATGTGTGTAGTGGGTAATAAGTTCCTGACATTGCTCTAGTTGCATCTTCAAATTTACCTAAAAACTTAGAAATGCAATGCAACTGGTGCCATTCATTATTATCCAAACTATACATTGGTGTCTCCATTTCATTAAAAGTATTTATTACATTTTTATACTGAATAGCTATGTTTAACATTTTATATGTAGAATTCCATTTTGTTCTAACATCTATAGGTACAATTCTAGGTGATATTTTTATTTTTTTACATATTTGTTTAAATATTCGTCTTCTTGGCCCACTATCTTTAATAAAAAGTAATGTATACCTAAGATTCATTAGTGAATTATTTACTATTTTTAATCCATCTTGAACGCATAAGTTTAGTATGTGGCAAATACACCTAACGTGGAATAATTTCCATCTAGAATTGGTTTTATATAATTTTTAAGAATTCTAATTGCGGCCGTATTTTCAGAAGTATTATCCAAAAAAATGGTAAATATTTTATTGTCTATTCCAAAAGCTGAAAAAACACTTAGCATGGTTTGTGATAAATTTTGTGCATTGTGAGGAAAATCAAATACCCTAAACCCTATTATTTTTTTCTGTATGCACCATTCTTGATCTATATAGTGTGCAGTCACGCATAAATAATGAGTCAAATTTTTAGCTTCCCAACAATCTGCAGTTATAGCAACTCTAAAAATTAAAGAAGTAAAAATAGCTATTAAAGTGTCCATCTGCTCTTTATATAGTTTGAACATGTCGGATGTAGATGTTGAATGTGGGACTTTTTTAAATTCGTCAGTAAATGCTGATTTACAAAATCTTTCAAATTTGTGATTTTTCGAAAAAGTAAATGATTGTTCGTCATGTATTATAAATCTTGCTAAATGTTCTCTTGTTTTAATTGGATCATATTTACGTATACCTAATGATCCACCAAATGTGCTTATTTGTGTTTGATGTGGTACATTTGGTGGGTGATTTTTTTCTACGTGTCTTTTAAGATGACCCGTTCCTCTATTTAAAGGAAATGAATAAATTTTATGACAGTGTTTATACTTAGCTTTCCTAACATTGTTTTCCATTATTTTTTCAAAATATTTCCATATGTCCGATCTAACAGCCCTAGTAGATACGGTAGTTTATATTTCGGGTATGGTTGTATCAGTTGTTTCTTCCTGAGATACAAAAAATGGTACTTGAGGAGGTTGTTCTAAGTGTTGACATAGATTTTGATATTCTTCATCAGTTAAAAATGGAATAAAAGAACCCGTGGCTTGAGAGCAAGAAGCGCCAGACGAGTGTGGATCCATTTTAATAAAATCCCAAAGAAAACAAATTAAAATTCTCAAAAAAACTTTAAATTATAAATACCTGTTAACCGCTGAACTAGTTGAGAGAGAGTGAAATATGTAGTTAGAGAGATGAAGCTGGAAACCGAAATAGCAAAAAAAACCTTGCTTCAATGAGAAAACTTGCTTGGATCTTGTTTGGGAGAATTGCTTGTTTGAGACTTCTTGATCACTTGATTGAAACTTACTACTTGTTTTGCTTGAGACTTCTTGAGAATTAAAGATTTTAGGACGATTTTTAGAATGAATTTAGTGTAGAAAAATGATGAATGGTAATAGAAAAGATATTGAGATATTTATAGAGAAAGAAAAGGTTTTAATTTGCAAAAAAAATTACAAAAACCCCCCCAATGGCTATTTTGACCGTTGGGGAGAAATCTGCAATTTTTTTTGCAAGAAACCCCCCAACGGCTATAAAAATAGCCGTTGGGGGGCTATTTGCAAAAACCCCCCCTAAACACCCCAACGGCTATTTCTCTAAAAAAAAAAAAAAAAAAAAAAAAATTTGGCACGGCCCGGGCCGAGGTACCGGGCCCGTGCCCGGCACATGCCGGGCATGCCCAACGGGCCGCCCGACCCGTTAGTCACCCTTATCGGTGAATTTCTCACACACACACACACACATATATATATCAATGTTGAAAATAACACGTTATGAAACCGGTTGTATTGCGTTACGTAACCTAACGGAACCCCAACGCTACATAACAATTGAAAATAACTCAATGCATCGTAACAGTACGTTTTTTATGTTATTTTATGCTATGTTATTTAATGTTACGTTAATTTACGTTATATTACGTTATCTATAATTATTTTTCTTAGTAATTTCTATATTATTGTTTATTATTATTTTGTTTATTAGCAAATTGCTGTAATTTTCTTGATTAGTTGTTAAGTTGTTTGATTGTTTGTGGAATTGCGAACTTGTTAATTTATGATTATTTTCTTTTTCGGTTACTGTAATTCCTCTCCTATTGCTGAAATATCTTATTGATTTTATACAATATTTAACTGAACTAAAATCAACAATTACAAATGAGATAAATTGAACATTATAAAATATAAATTACAACAATAATAATAATTGGAATTGAAATGAAAAATTAAAATCTTGTTTTCTTATTTAAATGATGACTGGAATTACGATTGGAGACTTAATATAATTTATAAAGATAAATATGAAAATTATTTAAAACTTAATATAAAATTAGAAAAGATTATGTATTACAAAATGGTTTTTTATTCTTTTTTTAGATATTTTAAGTTTATTTTTGAATTTATAAAAAAAAATTATATAATTTATATTTATTTTAATTAAATAAATAGTAAATTGCATAACTTACGTTATGCGTTACGTTTTATGCGACATAACCTAACAGAGACAAAACGTTACGTTATCGTTATTGCTATTTTAAGCATTGATATATGTGTGGGTGTGTGTGTTTGTGTGTGTGTCTATATATTTGTGTGTGTGTATGCATATGTATATATGTATGTATATATGTATGTATGTATATATGTGCGTGTGTGTGTGTCTATATATATATATATATATATATATATATATATATATATATATATATATATATATATATATATATATATATATATAGTGCGTGTGTATGTATATATACATATACATATGCATATGTATGTATGTATATATATATATATATATATATATATATATATATATATATATATATATATATATATATATATATATATATATATATATATATATATATATATATGTACATATAGTATTACTTAGGAATATATATAATATTATTAAGGATTAACGAACTGTTAGTGCAAACTATTTCATTAGTAACCACTGGAGAAGAGAAACCATCAGCAATATGGAGCGATGGATTTTTAAAAATTATAGTGAAGCAAATTTGTCCCCGATACCTATCATATGGGAGGAAACTTCAGAATCTATCTCATGGTCAACTAGAGGAGGTGATATAAGTATCTTTACCTGATGAGGATGTATGAGTAGAGTAGCAGCATAAATACTAGCCATGCTCGAATAAAGATGTAGGAATCTATTAAGATCAATCTATACTATTTCAGCTATTGGAGAAGCCGTTATAGAAGCAACTCAAATAGTAACAGGAGTGGTTGTAGATGTAGAACTAGAAGGACTAATAGTAGAGTTGCCTGTCATAGCTTGGGTCCATTTTGGTTTCTTATACTTCGCACAAAAGCAATCAGATGTGTGATTTTGTAGACCCCAGTGGTCATATTTGCGAAATCCTCGACCACCACCAGCCCCTGAGTCGACCACCATGACCATGACTTCGTCTTGAATCACGACCACGGCCGTGATCACAACTACGTCCTCAACCATGAAATAGAGTAGTTCTTGCTGAAACAGAAGGTGAAGCAGCTGATGTAGTGAATCTAGGAGATACGAAGAACTCTGAAGTATGTAGCAGTCAATGAAGGGATACTATCATTAGCAAAGATTTGACTTTGCACCTGGATTACTAAGAGTCTAGACCAAAAAGGAAGTTCGGAATGTTGAGATTCTAAGGATACTCCCTTAGAGTCTTTAAATTAGTTACCAAGAATTGGTAAATATCTAGCTTGCTTAAGATACTACACATGAACAGACATCTTGCTTTGTTGGAGAGTGAAAAAGCACTCATATAACTCAAAAATTCTAGAAATATTCTTATTATTGCTATATATCTCTTTAAGAGTATCTCGAATTTCCTCTGCAATTTTAAGTAATATTATTTCAGAATTAACTTTTTTTTCCATATTTTTATGAAGCCATGTAATAATGTAACAGTTATTTGCAAGCAAATCATCTGACAGTTTATTCTAAATTTGTCCAATTTTCCTAAATGTTCCAATCAATGCACAACATAACAGTTAATTATTACCATTAAGTTTAACAGTGATAGAAATAAATGTGTATGGAAATATATGATCAGGGCCATTACATGTGGCTGTAGTAGTCATTTATTAGAGCCAGTAGTTGAATCGTTAAAACGTGAAGCCATAGTTAAAGGTCAAAATCGAATTTACAGGAAACAACCCTTAGTAGCAGATGCAACAATAGTATTTGTTAAAAAATAACATTAACAGCAGCATGATCAATGCTAGAGGAATCAATCCAACGACATAACAACACCTTCATAGGATACACAATAGAATCAATCACATGGCAATGGTTACTGCTGCTAATTGCTGTAGCAGCAGTTTTGGCTGCTGCTGCTGTTCATAGCACAGTTAGCTGCGGTTGTTTGTACCGGCAGCTCTAGTTGCTGTTCGCAACAATAACTCTAGGTTTTTAGCTATCAGTGACGCTAGCAGCAGTAACTTGCAGCGACAGTTCCGGCTGTCGTTGCTGGTGGCTGCGGCGGTGCAGGCCCACGGCAGAAAGGAGAGAGGAGGAAGAAGAAAAGGTGTTGTGACAGAGTGGGAGCAGATAGAGGATTAGGGTTGGAGTTTTGGATTGAAGGGTTGAGATTAATTTAGGTTTGAGATGGAGGACTATTATCTATTTCACAACTTGTTTCTGATATCACGTTGAGAAATAGTCGGATCAATTTTTATTGATACGAGAGTCCCACTTATATAGAGAAGCAATTGGATAGTACAGTAACATAAATATTCTTATTCTAAAACTAATCTTACAAATTCTTCGTATATGCATTTAATTTTTAAAGTTCCTCGTGGGAAGACATTCTTTGGGGTCTTGTGGATATATATCCATATCTGTTGGCTGTTGGGGAGAACGCCGGTTCCAACGGGGAGCATGATGGGCTTTGATGGGCCTAAACACAAAGCTGAGAATCAATTTGACCCAAAATTTTAAGTCATTCGGTCAAGACCCAATTTTGTATTTAAACGAGTATACCAATTTAACTTTGGCAACCATCCACGTGGAGAGAGTATGATGGGTTTAAATATAAAACTGAGTATAGTTTGACACAAAAGTTTAAGTTAAGTCCCCAATTTTGTATTTAAACCCATAAATTTTTTTTTGTCCTATCCGATGTGGAACTATATACTCACGTATGAATTAACTTAATACTGGCTTCACAGGACTACATCAAGTAAGATTCATGACAAGCTGTTTCAGCTTTAATATGAACAGGTCCATTTTGTTTCTAGCTGCAATAAGTTTGCCTTTTATATAATAGGTATCTTCACCACTATATTCCTTTCAAGGCTATAATGGATGCCCTCAAACTTCTGCTTAACTGCCTGAGCTAAGTTCTTGCGATGCAAGTCTTTCCTTCAAGACGTCATTTTATTTTATTTTTATGAACTGGTGTAACTTAGTATATGAATCTCATAATAATTTACTGTCATATATAAAATTCAAATAATGTCTATATTTCGTTTACTCCATTTAATTTTTCATTTTTCTATCGTAAATGCTATTTTGCTCATTCCGCCTGATGAATTTTACCATGGTGTCCTTGCACATTAATAGATGAGAAAAAAGTGGCCATAGCTCCCTCCTAGTTCAGATCTCCACTATGAAAACAAGGCCTAGAAGCTACAGCTCCAAGAAAGTGTTAGATGCTATTCTAGTTTATTGCAATTTAATGGTGACCAATCTGACTGTTCTTTTATAGTACAACAACAACTAAGCCTTTTATCCCAAATACTTGGGGTAGGTTATATGAACCAAAAGAGAATCATGCCGGATCGATCATATTGATAATTCTTCTCTATTCATTACTATCAAGTAATATCTCCTCATTTAAACCTCTAGAATCCATATATTTTCGTATCACCTCCATCCAAGTTTTCTTCGGTATTCACTTTGCCCTTTTAACTTGTTCTTCTATAATAATAACAATACAAACAACTTGACTGTGCTTTTTATACTTTTGTGGACCATTCAAACAACTGTAAATGAAACTATGAGGATGAGAGATACTTTTGATAATCTTCAACTATTCTTGTTATCTTTACATAGGAGGATGGTGCCCTTTGTATGGATCATAAAGCTATTCTCCATAGTTACTTCAAGCTAATATCCATTAATTACACAAACTAAATAATTGAAAAGCAGATGTTATCTATGTAGAAAAATGATTCTGTTCTCACTCTGTTTTTCTGTATAAGATGCATGATCCAGCGTTCCAAGCATATCTTGCTATAATTACATGCACTAAATAAGTTTATTTTCATTGGATATTGCAGGGGTTTGCTGTCCCAAAGGAAGCTCAGAACAAAGTAGCGGACTTTAGTTTCCATGGGAAACCAGCTCAAATAAAGCATGGTGATGTTGTCATAGCAGCAATCACCAGTTGCACGAATACATCGAATCCTAGTGTCATGCTTGGAGCTGCTTTGGTTGCAAAGAAGGCTTGTGAGCTTGGGCTTGAGGTTGAGTACTACTCTTCTTCATTTACAGTCATTACAGTGTAAATTTTTCGTGCTTAACTAGGTCATTGTCGGAATTAGATCAGTCTATTATACAGTTAAAATTGGCACAGGGTCACGTGGCAATGTAGGTCTCAGGGTGTCCATCAGACCAAGTTCCAGATAATCAAATACAACGATAAGAGAAACATAATCTTTATTCGCTTTGAACATGATCAAATAGGCAAAAGACATCTAATTTCATCTAAAGCCGTGTATGTCGCTGCAAAAAGACATGAACACATATTTATAAATCCGGCAAGAGTGGTATTTCCATCCACTGAACATGGGATCTAGTTAACGTTTGTATTACCAAAACCACGCCAAGGAGAATGCAACTTGCAAATTATTTATTAGACTATGACCAGGTCAGAGCATTAAAATACTCCAGGTAGTATATATGTCATGTGAAGGATCACTCTTTTTGTCCAAGCAGGCTAGGCATCTATTGTTTTCAAAAATCATGGTATGGAATCTGTTTGCTATTAATTGATAGTTACATGTCTACACTAATAAGAACTGATTTTTTGACTTGGTTTATTTTGGCATAGAAATCTCATATAATGCCTTTTTTGAGTTTTTTTTCTTTAAAATGTTATAGGCCACATCCAATATGCAGATAGTTCCTAGTGACCTGCCTTCAATAGAATTGGGCCATTTAGGAACCATTCATATTTTGATGGACTGGAAATCTGCCATGCGTTGTGTAAATCACAATTACAGGGATATTCTTTTCAAAATAGTTTACAATTTGTATTTGAATGATTCTAATAGTAAATTTCTCTGTGGAATTGTCATCTAGTTTGTATAGTATCAACAAGGCCAACAGAAGCAACGTATATTTCTATAAGCTACTTTTGTACCATCAATAACTGCAGTGGAGAATTGCTCAAGCTTTGCTGTCTTCAGTTATAACAGGTGGTATTTTTCACCTGTTTGGTTTTAACAAGCTCCTTATTCGGTAACTATACCTTTATAGATAGCCGAATGCATAACTTCATGCTATTGGCTTGTAGAAAATGAAAATTATTAAAAGGAAATTGAAACAGATTCTTTATCTAAACCTCCTTGTTGTTAGCTGTTGTTTAGGTTCTGATGTTTTTCTTTCTAGACTCTCCACAGAGTTGACCCTCTTCCGCTTGATTGATATCCAGATGTTTTGGTTTCTAATAGTTTTTTTGTCATTGGCACCAACAATCACTTTGATATTGGAATTTATTGTACCTTCTCCCTCTTATGTCTTATATATGCACTCACTTTTAACATTATTAATATAATTCCTAGTGTATTATACGAAGTAGACCTTATAAGAAGTGTCTACCAGCTGCAGGAGCAAATTTTGAAAATTGTAATGTGAAATGTTAGATTCAGTGACATGGGTTCCTATGTTGCTAATGCATTTTTCATCTTGTATCAGGTGAAGCCATGGATCAAGGCAAGTCTTGCTCCTGGTTCTGGAGTTGTCAAAAAGTACTTGGACAAGAGGTAATTTTCGTAGTTAGATTTGTTGCAGAGTTCTGATGACTACTGCATTTTGTATTGGTATTGTTTGACCTTTAAAACTGGGTATATTCTTTCAGTGGTTTGCAGCCATATTTGGATCAGCTGGGTTTTAACATTGTTGGATATGGGTGCACAACTTGCATTGGTAATTCTGGGGACCTTGATGAATCTGTGTCAGCTGCTATCTCTGAGAATGGTAACTTTTCTACTTTTTGAGCTATTATTACATAGTTCACTGCTCTGTGTTGAAGTAATCTTTTCGTGCAAAATCTATGCTGGTACTGAAGTTCATTGTGTTCGATCAGATATTGTTGCTGCAGCCGTGTTGTCTGGAAACAGGAACTTTGAGGGACATCCTTTGACAAGAGCAAATTATCTTGCTTCTCCTCTTGTAGAGGCTTACGCGCTTGCCGGAACAGTATGCAACCATAAATTTTATGATGCCCATTCTTGATTGTTTTACTCATTATCTTATTTAAGTAATTTTAGTTAGTTATGCAATGTCCTTATGGTCCTTCACACAATTTATGAACAAGTCCGGGGTCCAGTAGAAAAACTTGAATTGCAATTTTCACCTGAAATTGGAAGTGTACAAGTACAGCCAACCAATTAGACATATTTATCTCAAAACCTGTAACTAGATGTCTTGAAATCGTCAAGGGGTTATAAGATATTGCTATGCTTTCAAGTGCTGCCTATTTCATCTTTTATTTTGCATATTTGCAAATATGACGTATTTCTAAGCTCTGCAACTACGCCTACTATTATCTCACAGTGAACAGAAACTGAAGAATGGTGACTTGGTAACAATTGATATGTACAATTCAAGTTAAATTTTATCATTCATAGGACAAACTTGCTTCAAGTTTATCTGTTTTAGTCATTTTACCATGTATCTCCCTCTAATATACCCTCTTTGTTTCTATGTTTAATCGAACATTATGGTTATTAGATTGGTGCTGGGATATATAGCTTCAGGATTGTTTAATTCTATATGATGAAAACTAAGTGAACTGCGCTTTAATTTCTTAAAAATCACTACGAATTAAATCTTTTACGTTGCTAGCCAAAGAAAGTGCGTGTTCGCAAAATATGGCAAAAATAAAGGTTTTGCAGGGAATCAGAAGTTAGCCCATCTTATTCAAAATTTTGAATTAAATTTGAATAGGGGCATCTCTACTCCAAGTGACAAAAATCATAAATTTCTTTATGATGGATGATGGCTCGTTCATTCTTCTCCATGAACACCATAAACAAGTGAAATATTCAACTGATCGAGCCAATAGAATTCCATGAACTAGAGAATTGAAAAAAAAAAAAAAAATCTCAGAAACCTGGTATAGCATCAAAAACTAAAAAATGATTACATTGGAATAGAGAGTCAAAAAGAAGTTCTACACTGAAAAATCACATCGTAATTTAGAGGTACTGATTGTACAATTTTTTCTATAGGGAAAACTGTTAAGCAAATCTCCAACATTTCATTACAAAGAAATTAATAAAGAAGAGATACAAACATTATGAGATTACATACAGCCTAACATTTCAATAGAAATAGAGAATGTAGAGAAAGCCTACTAAATTGTTGATTTTAATTAATCTACTCAATATTCATTGTTGAATTTTGAAAAATAAGAGGTATAGATCAAAGAGCAACTAAACAACAACTTTTAAATGTAAAAAAAAAAGATATTAAACAATCACCCTTACATCAAACTTCGACCGACAGTTTGCATAAAAAAATGCAATCCTGAAACTTGAGAAAGACAAAAACTTCGGGGTTTGTAACTAGAACTGCTACATGCCTTCATCCCAATTTGGTTCCTCGTTAAGATCGAAGAAAGCTGGCCGAGAGGAGCCCCCGCTATTTTTTGCTGTCGACGATGGTTCACCATTGTCTTCGCTATTGATTTCATCCACAGCATTCGGCCTGGACGACGATTCACTGGCAACTCTTTTGGTATCGCTCTCCACATCAGATATATTGGCAGTATTTTCCTCAATGATTCCGTGTTCACTGCTATCCTTGTTGTCAACTTCTTCAACACCCTTCGACGAGGGCGATGGTCCACTGTTAACAACAATTCGGCGTTCACTGTTATCCTTGATATCGATTTGTTCAGCACCATTCAAGAAGAATGACGATCCACCGGAAACAACTCTCCCGGTATCTTTCTCCATAACATGATGCCGATTGTTCACTTCCACAACATTAGCTAAGGGTAGAGCATTTCCTTGATTAATGAGGCTTTGGTCAACTCCTACTTTAACCGCTGATAGAGTATTTCCCTGACTAATGTGACTTTGCTCGATTCCTTCTACCCTTACTGGTGAGTTCTTTGGCGTTTGAGGTTCCAAATGCTTTCGCATGTGCCCGCCGAGAGCCTGCCCTGTTGGAAACACCTGTTGACACTTACTGCACTCATGTCTGTCCTCGGCACCTGTCTTCTTCTTGCCTCTCTTTAATGTCCTATCGCCAACCATGGACTTCCCTTTGCCGTGGTACGTCATGTGGCCACCAAGAGCTTGATGCGACGAGAACGACTTGCCACACATAGCACATAGATGGCCTCCATTGCCTTCGACAGGTCCAAACACGATTCTCTCCACCGTTGGTTGCCCTCCCTCGACTAGTTCCACCGTTGGTTGCTCTCTCTCGGCCAGTTCTAACGTATCCTTCACGAGTCCTTGATTATCATTGTCGTCAGCAGGCCTTGTGTCGTTGCTCGCATCATGCCTTGTCTTAACTCGAATATATATCTTGATTACAGGAAGCTCCTGATCATCTGCAACATTGGTGTCTTCAACCTGCGAGTTGGGAGCGGCCGAGGCAAAAGCTTTAGGCCCATCGTCATTCACCAGTCTTGCATTCATTGTCTCTCTCACTTCGCTGCTGAGGGTTAGGAGAGTGTGGGCAGTTTCTAGCATCCTGTCGTCGAAATAAGTCGGCTCTCTACCTCTTTCTCCAGTTGGTTGCCACTTTAGGACATTATCACTCGGATCGGATAAGAGTCGGGCGAGATGACCATCCCAACCAAAGTCGACCGTTCTTCTCTTCGCTTCTTCCATTGAACGCTGCCTCATGTGTCCGTTAGAAGCCTTGCAGGGATCTCCGTCTCCGATGTCCTCATCGATTTTTCTAGCACTGGAAAAAGAAGACAGTAACTCTTCGTATTTTCTTTTTTTAATCTCACGGTTTACTACCATATTATCAGCAGCTCCGCACTCAAATCTTGATGGCTCGGAGGCTTCGCGTTGCTCGTTGGCGACAGGCCGATGATCGACGAATTCCTCTTCTTTGTGCTCGGCAGAATCAATGCCCCTTATTACGATCTTCAAGCGTTTTTGCAATGGCACGATGCGATTGCTCACGTCGTCAAGCTCCATATTGATAGAAATTTGAAAGCAGAGAACTACAGAAAATTGAGATGAAGAGAGAGTTTTTTTGTGGACAAAGAGGTGTAAACTGATAACTTGTCTTGAATTGCAAAGCGTATCTTGAGAGTCGCTGTTGGGCTCTTTTTGTAGGAATGACTGACTGAAGTTCTAGTATGAATAGGACTCCCAAGTAAATACAAGATCAGGGAACAGCAACTAACTTCTCAAATTAATTTTGAATAAGAGTCCTATTAGGATTCCCACTGTACAATCCTAAAACAATCACGACTCCTATATCCCCACATTCTTTGTTTATGTTTGATGTTTCCTCTGACATTTATTGAAAAAAATTAAAAAAAAATAATAAATCATCAGAAAAGGCAACAACCCCCCGCCCCTTCTCGCTCTCTAAAAAAGGCCAGATGGCGCTGACGGGGAATTTCTAGATGGGCACGTATCTTTTCCTAGTGAGCCCACTTTTCCTAGTGCGCACACCTTCCTTTTAAAATCCCTTGTTTTTTCCTAGTGAGCACATCTATATTCCAGTTATACCCTCATCATCTACATCTCTATCTCTCCCACTGAATTCCCAAACCCAACTCTTCCCCCTCAAAATTAATTCCTCCTTCTCCAAACTCATCTCTCTCCCATTCTCCTTCTTCATTAAACCCAAATCTCCTTTCCACTCTCTCTCCCAATAACCCCAAATCTCTTATCCACGAGCTCTAGTCGGACCATCCATTTCTCCTCCTCCTTCCGGCCGCTCCCCCGCTCCGGCCGCCCGTGTCCTGACCGACACTCCGCCACAAAGGCGGATTTAAAGAAAGAGAGGAGTTAGTGGTTTTCTTGATTTTAAGGTAAAAATGAAACCCAAATTTTTTGTGTTATTTTTTGCATTTTGATTTAGGAAAAAATTTGGAAATGAGTATTGATGAGGGTAGATTTAGTTTAGGGCAAAGAGATTGGGGGAAAAAATAATTTCTTTATATTTAGTTATGGTGAAATTAAAGTTTTCAATGGTTAAAATATTTTAGATTATATTATTGTTATCGATTAATGTTAGTTGGAATTTTTAATAGTTAAATGCAAAATTTATATTGTGAATATTAGTTTTTTTTTTTTTTTGTGCTTGGATTACGGGTGAAAGGGTATCTCGATGCTTTATTGGTGCACGCATGATTATATGGCGTGGTATGAAAAGGTATCTCGACGCTTTATTGGTCCGTCCACCCATGCCTCAAATCGAGAGGGGGCGCAAGCTGTCCGGCAGACAAATACTGAAGATGTCCCGCAGACAAATAATGACGAGGTAATATTTGGTTTTTTTATTCTTTGTGAATTAATCAAGTATAATCGAACTTATATATGTTTTTGCTATAATATAAGCAGAGAATTCAAGAAGGTATAGCAATTATTGATCCCTTCTTAGAGAAAGGCGAGACCGCAAGTAAGAGGCGTCCGAGTTTGCTCTATAATGCCCTCGTCAAGATAAAATCAATTCTAACTGGGTGCACACAAACTGATATTGACACAATATTACAGTCCGTTGCGCAATCCCCCACCGAAAGTCCTAGCTCTTCAAGACGCCGTCAACTCACAAGGAAGCAACCCACTCGGAAGTCTCGAAGAATCTATAATTTGTTGTTTTTTTTTAATATGAGTCTCAAATTCAAAAAAGCAGTTGTTAGCATGGAACACAGATTCCTTTTAGTTTGTCGTTTTTTTAAAATGAAGTTGTACTCAAGGAACAATTTATATATACCAAGTTGTAGTTGCCGTTATTTTTAAATGAGTCTCAAACTCAAAATGAAGTTGTCGTTGTTCTGTGTGTTTGAAACTATGAATTATTTGTTGATATTGTGTGTTTTGATACCAAATCGGGGGTATGCAGCATGGACAAGTATTGATATGGACACCGATGTTGAACTTATTGATATGTTGGATATTGTTCGACATGCACGATATTTATTTTGCTGTTGATATGTTTTGATACCAAGTTGTTGATATGTTGGACCGTTGTTGTTCGACATGCACGATATTTATTCTGCTGTTAATATGTTTTAATACCAAATTGTTGATATGTTAGACCGTTGGTGTTCGACATGCACGATATATTGATTTGAATTGTTCGACATGCACGATATATTGATTTGATAACAAACTACTATCTACCGGATTGTACACACCGTATCAGGGTATCTCTGGTACCATATTCATGATCCGAATTTACAGAATCGAATCAATTTAAGATGATCCGGGACTGTAAACCTGGACCAAGAAATCAGAAATAGGGCACAGTGTCTGGGCTAACCAGCCCGGACCATATCTCTGGATCTGAGCTATCAACTCCGAACAGAGATAACCTGTCCGGGCTGGCTAGCCCGGATCAGGGGTGCCTCAAAATTGGCCCCTTGTCCGGGCTAACCAGCCCGGACAGATGCACTCTGTCCGGGTGGTTAGCCCGGACAGAGAAGCCTGAAGGTTAGCCTAGTTTGGAGGTTACCCAGTTTGGAGCTCTTTTTAGTTATCTATATGAAATCACAATAAATTAGGAGTTTTGCGTCTGATCGCACAATAATGTTGGGGGTTTTAAAGAGCTTAATTGATGTCTAGTAGCAGGGAGTTGACATAATGGAGTAAAAGAAGACTGGAAAGCTTTAACCGAGGGTGAAGTGAGATGCTTTGCTTGCTTTCTGTAGAACTTTTGCTGCTTTAGAACTTAGGAAGTATGAGGGAAATAGAGAAGATGAAGAGATTAATGCCTTTCAAACCTAATTTTCAATTAGTTTTCAGGCTTTGTTAAGGCTCTTATCTGATACCATTCAGATCAAACAAATTATATTTTTTGGCCAAGTTGTGCAACTCCATTTTCTTCTTCGTCGACTCATAAAAAAATTATATTTTCTATTTTCTAGGATTAGACAACGAGAGAATCGATTTAAGTTAAATTAGACTTTATTTTCCATATGGAGTGGAGATTTTGCGAAATGAAAAAAAAAAATTCTCCTCTTTTTCTCCTCTTCTCTACAGCTGCTCTCTCTGGTTTCACGTGGGAAAAAAAAAAAAGAAGCAGGATGGGAGGATCAAGTAGGAGATGTTGAAGGGTATTTTTAATCAAAAAATAAAATGGCAAAATAGTAAAAACAAGACTTTTAAAGTGGGCTCACTAGGAAATATGTTGTGCCCATCTAGAACTCCCCGCTGACGGCTCTCACCCGCTCCTCGTCTCGCCTCACCTCGTCGCTCTCCGCCGCCGCAGGATCCTCCTCTTGCTTGACCTTCTCCTCGCCTTCTCCTCCTTCGATCTCGAACCCTAACCCTAGCCCTAGCCCAAGATCAGCGGCCCCTGGCGCAGCCTCCTCCTTCCGCCACTTCTCTGACTGGCGGCGATCCCCGATCAGCCACCGCGCGCTGATCCGCTCTTCCGCCGCCGTCACCGACCGCTTCGAGAGGCACTTCGCCACCATGGGTAAGCCTTCCGACGTTGTTCCTCAGATCCGATCCGAGCATTTTCTATGTTTTTCATTGATTTATGCGGGTGTGTGTGATGTGATCGATAGCTACTAAGAACTCGTATGAGAGCATCTTGACCACGCTATCGAAGCCCGGAGGAGGGGAGTTTGCGAAGTATTTTAGCTTACTGGCGCTGGATGATTCGAGGATCGGTGAGTTTGAGATCTTGGTTTTGGTTCGGTTTATTTCTGTGGTGATTTTGGTGTCTGATGATCAATTTGGAGTGTTTTATTTTATTTTATTTTATTTTTCTTTTCTTTTTACCTGTCCTGTGCAGATCGGTTGCCGTACTCGATAAGGATTCTGTTGGAGTCGGCGATCAGGAACTGCGATGGGTTCCAGGTGATGGAAAGGACGTGGAGAAGATCTTGGATTGGGAGAACATGTCAGGTTCTCTCCTTTCTCTCGTTCAGGAAATGGGTAGTTATGACTACCGGGTAGAAGAGGAGGACGGCGTGGGTTCGGGTGAGAAGGAAGCGGCCCAGGAACAAGGTCCTGGTCTGCGGATGTTTTTTTTTTTTTTTTTCATGACAGTGGTTTCCTTGTCTGCTATAGAAGGCATGATGTTTTTTTTTCCCCACAGGTTCCAGTGGATCTTGTCATTGACCACTCAGTTCAGGTTGATGTTGCAAGATCAGCAAATGCTTTTCAGGCAAATATGGAACTTGATTTTCAGCGCAATAAGGAGAGATTTGGGTTTTTAAAATGGGGATCTAATGCATTCAATAACATGCTTGTTGTTCCTTCAGGATCTGGCATTGTCCACCAGGTAATTGCATTATATCAGTCATGAGGGTGCTTCTGTTTCAGCATTAGGTTGTGGCTTTGACAGGAGTTCTCTACAAATTATCTAAAGATGTATTGCATCTGTTTTGTAGGTGAACTTGGAATATTTGGGCCGTGTTGTTTTTATCTGCTATGCGTTGTGTAAATCACATCTACAGGGATATTCTTTTCAAAATAGTTTACAATATGTATTTGAATGATTCTAATAGTAAATTACTCTGTGGAATTGTAATCTAGTTTGTATAGTATCAACAAGGCCAACAGAAGCAACGAATATTTCTATAAGCTACTTTGGTACCATCAATAACTGCAGTGGAGAATTGCTCAAGCTTTGCCGTCTTCAGTTATAACAGGTGGTATTTTTCACCTGTTTGGTTTTAACAAGCTCCTTATTCAGTAACTATACCTTTATAGATAGCAGAATGCATAACTTCATGCTATTGGCTTGTAGAAAATGAAAATTATTAAAAGGAAATTGAAACAGATTCTTTATCTAAACCTCCTTGTTGTTAGCTGTTGTTTAGGTTCTGATGTTTTTCTTTCTAGACTCTCCACAGGGTTGACCCTCTTCCGCTCTTTTTTCCCTGCTGGTTTGGTTGGTCTCGCTTGATTAATATCCAGATGTTTTGGTTTCTAATAGTTTTTTTGTCATTGGCACCCACAATCACTTTGATATTGGAATTTATTGTACCTTCTCCCTCTTATGTCTTATATATGCACTCACTTTTAACATTATTAATATAATTCCTAGTGTATTATACGAAGTAGACCTTATAAGAAGTGTCTACCAGCTGCAGGAGCAAATTTTGAAAATTGTAATGTGAAATGTTATATTCAGTGACATGGGTTCCTATGTTGCTAATGCATTTTTCATCTTGTATCAGGTGAAGCCATGGATCAAGACAAGTCTTGCTCCTGGTTCTGGAGTTGTCAAAAAGTACTTGGACAAGAGGTAATTTTCGTAGTTAGATTTGTTGCAGAGTTCTGATGACTACTGCATTTTGTATTGGCATTGTTTGACCTTTAAAACTGGGTATATTCTTTCAGTGGTTTGCAGCCATATTTGGATCAGCTGGGTTTTAACATTGTTGGATATGGGTGCACAACTTGCATTGGTAATTCTGGGGACCTTGATGAATCTGTGTCAGCTGCTATCTCTGAGAATGGTAAGTTTTCTACTTTTTGAGCTATTATTACATAGTTCACTGCTCTGTGTTGAAGTAATCTTTTCGTGCAAAATCTATGCTGGTACTGAAGTTCATTGTGTTCGATCAGATATTGTTGCTGCAGCCGTGTTGTCTGGAAACAGGAACTTTGAGGGACATCCTTTGACAAGAGCAAATTATCTTGCTTCTCCTCTTGTAGAGGCTTATGAACAAGTCCCCGTCCAGTAGAAAAACTTGAATTGCAATTTTCACCTGAAATTGGAAGTGTACAAGTACAGGCAAACCAATTAGACATATTTATCTCAAAACCTGTAACTAGATGTCTTGAAATCGTCAAGGGGTTGTAAGATATTGCTATGCTTTCAAGTGCTGCATATTTCATCTTTTATTTTGCATATTTGCAAGTATGACGTATTTCTAAGCTCTGCAACTATGCCTACCATTATCTCACAGTGAACAGAAACTGAAGAATGATGACTTGGTAACAATCGATCCGTACATTTCAAGTTAAATTTTATCATTCATAGGACAAACTTGCTTCAGGTTTTTCCATTTTAGTTATTTTAACAGTATGGTTATTAGATTGGACTTCAGGATTGTTTAATTCTATATGGTGAACACTATGGAAACCGTGCTTAAATTTCTTAAAAATTACCGCGAATTAAATCTCTTGCGTTGCTAGCCAAAGAAAGTGCATGTTCGCAAAATATTGCAAAAACAAAGGTTTTGCAGGGAAATATGCGCTAGCTGGCTATGTAACAAATTATATTTTTCAAAGAGAGAGACTACCAAGTAATCAAATATGAGTATCGTGTTGGATTTTGAGCTCCCCGAGATCCAATTACCCCTGAAAAATCAGAGATAGCTGATAATTAACCATATTGCTGGTATGAGGCTACTGATTGGTTTAGGCATGATATCAGCTGATACTTGGTTTAGGCATGATATCAGCTGATACGGTTATTAGCTGATGCTGGCTGATGTCAAACTTTTTAATAGAAGAAAGAAAGGAAGACTGGTAGTATGTTTAAACATGGAGGGTGTGTTTGTAGGCATCGAAGTAGAATGAAAGTAGTAAAAATAAGGTTAATTTTACTATTTCAAGTGTTTTTTTGGCCATGAAAAAGTTGGAAATTATTTCTTATTTTGTGAGGTGGTGCTTATGTGATACCTTACTTTCAAAAAAAATTTCGTCACGTTTTGGTTTGGAAGAATTTTAGGAAATAGAGGAACAAGACAAAAAATTAATAGTTTATTTGTATGCCATCATTACCACTCAAAAATTTAACTTTCATACGGAAAAAAACAAATAAAATTATACAAATTATTATATTTATTCAATTAAATAATATTCCTTTCACTTTTCAATTTACTTCCTTCTTTCAAAAATTAGCTAATAAACATAAGAAAAATGCTCTTTTTTCTACTTCCATTTTACTATATTAGAAGTTACTTTTCTTAATTTTTTTTCTCACTTTTTCTACTTCTTGATTATTGACTAGTCCAAGAATCAGAACTTAACCCGTCTTATTTAAAATTTTAAATTAAATTTGAATAGGGACATCTCTACTCCCAAGTGACAAAAGTCATAAATTTCTTTATGATGGATGATGGCTCGTTCATTTTTCTCCATGGACACCATAAACAAGTGAAATATTCAACTGATCGAGCCAACAGAATTCCATGAACTAGAGAAGTGAAAAAAAAAAAAAAAAAATCCCATAAACCTGGTATAGCATCAAAAACTAAAAAAGGATTACATTGGAATAGAGAGTCAAAAAGAAGTTCTACATTGAAAAAACACATCAACACATCGTAATTTAGAGGTACTGATTGTACAATTTTTTCTATAGGGAAAACTGTTAAGCAAATCTCCAGCATTTCATTACAAAGAAATTAATAAAGAAGAGATACAAACATTATGAGATTACATACAACCTAACCCTTCAAAAGAAATAGAGAATGTAGAGAAAGCCTACTAAATTGTTGATTTTAATTAATCTGCTCAATATTCGTTGTTGAATTTCGAAAAATAAGAGGTATAGATCATAGAGCAACTAAACAACAGCTTTTAAATGGAAAAAAAAATAATTAAACAATCACCCTTACATCAGACTTCAACCCATAGCTTGCATAAAAAAAAAAATGCAATCTTAAAACTTGAGAAGGACAAAAACTTCGGGGTTTGTAACTAGAACTGCTACATGCCTTCATCCCAATTTGGTTCCTCGTTAAGATCGAAGAAGGCTGGCCGAGAGGAGCCCCCTCCATTTTTTGTTGCCGACGATGGTTCACCATTGTCTCCGCTATTGATTTCACCCACAACATTCGGCCTGGACGACGATTCTTTGACAACTCTTTTGGTATCGCTCTCCACATCAGATATATTGGCAGCATTTTCCTCAACGATTTCGCATTCACTGCTATCCTTGTTGTCAACTTCTTCAACACCCTTCGACGAGGGCGATGGTCCACTGTAAACAACAATTCGGCATTCACTGTTATCCTTGATATCGATTTGTCCAGCACCATTCAAGAAGAATGACGATCCATCGAAAACAACTCTTCCGGTATCTTTCTCCATAACATGATGTCGATTGCTCACTTCCACAGCATTAGCTAAGGGTAGAGCATTTCCCTGACTAACGCGGCATTGCTCGATTCCTTCTATCATTACAGGTGAGTTCTTTGCCATTTGAGGTTCCAAATGCTTTCTTATGTGCCCGCCGAGAGCCTGCCCTGTTGGAAACACCTGTTGACACTTACTACACTCATGCCTGTCCTCGACACCTATCTTCTTCTTGCCTCTCTTTAATGTCCCGTCGCCGACCATGGACTTCCCTTTGCCATGGGATGTCATGTGGCCACCGAGAGCTTGATGTGACAGGAATGACTTGCCGCAGATAGCACATTGATGGCCTCCTTTGTCTTCGACTGGTCCAAACACGATTCTCTCCACCGTTGGCTGCCCTCCCTCGGCCAGTCCCACCGTTGGTTGCTCTCTCTCGGCCAATCCTAACGTATCCTTCGCTAGTCCTTGATTATCATTGTCGTGTCTCGCATCATGCCTTGTCTTAACTCGAATATATATCTTGATTACAGGAAGCTCCTGATCATCTGCGGCATTGGTGTCTTCAACCTGCGAGTCGGGCGCGGCCGAGGCCAAAGCTTTAGGCCCATCGTCGTTCACCAGTCTCGCATTCGTTGTCTCTCTCACTCCGCTGCTGAGGGTTAGGAGAGTGTGGGCAGCTTCAATCATCATGTCGTCGAAATAAGTCGGCTCTCTACCTCTTTCTCCAGTTGGTTGCCACTTTAGGACATTATTACTAGGATCGAATAAGAGTCGGGCGAGATGACCATCCCGACCAAAGTCAACTGTTCTTCTCTTCGCTCCTTCAACCTGCCTCATGCCTCCGATGTCCTCATCGGTTTCGCTAGCTCTGGAAGAAGAAGACAGTAACTCGTCGTATTTTCTTCTTTTAATCTCACAGTCTACTACCATATTATCAGCAGCTCCGCACTCAAATCTTGATGGCTTGGAGGCTTCGCATTGCTCGTTGACGACGGGCCGATGATTGACAGATTCCTCTTCTCTGCGCTTGGCAGAATCGACGCCCCTTATTACGATCTTCAAGCGTTTTTGCGATGGCACGACGTGGTTGCTCGCATCCTCAAGCTCCATATTGATAGAAATCTGAAAGTAGAGAGCTACAGAAAATTGAGATGAAGAGAGAGAATTTTTTGTGGACAAAGAGGTGTAAAGTGATAACTCGTTTTGAATTGCAAAGCGTACCTTGAGAGTCACTGCAGGGCTCTTTTTATAGAAATGCATGACTGAAGTCCTGGTATGAATAGGACTCCCAAATAAATACAAGATTTGGATACAGCAACTAACTTCTCAAATTAATTTTGAATAAGAGTTCTATTAGGATTCCCACTATACAATCCTAAAACAATCGCGACTCCTTTATCCCCGCATTCTCTGTTTATGTTTGATGTTTCCTCTGACATTTATTGAAAAAAATTAAAAGAAAAATAATAAATCATCAGAAAAGGCCACAACCCCACGCCCCCTCTCGCTCTCTAAAAAAGGCCAGATGGCGCTGACGGCCCTCACCCGCTCCTCGTCTCGCCTCACCTCACCTCGTCGCTCTCCGCCGCCGCAGGATCCTCCTCTTGCTTGACCCTCTCCTCGCCTTCTCCTCCTTCGATCTCGAACCCTAACCCTAGCCCTAGCCGAAGATCAGCAGCCACCTCCTTCCGGCACTTCTCCGACTGGCGGCGATCCCCGATCAGCGACCGCGCGCTGATCCGCTCCTCCGCCGCCGTCACCGAGCGCTTCGAGAGGCGCTTCGCCACCATGGGTAAGCCTTCCGACGTTGTTCCTCAGATCCGATCCGATCCGAGCATTTTCTATGTTTTTCATTGATTTTTGCGTGCGTGTGTGATGTGATCGATAGCTACTAAGAACTCGTATGAGAGCATCTTGACCACGCTATCGAAGCCCGGAGGAGGGGAGTTTGGGAAGTACTTTAGATTACTGGCGCTGGATGATTCGAGGATCGGTGAGTTTGAGATCTTGGCTTTGGTTCGGTTTATTTCTGTAGTGATTTTGGTGTCTGATGATCAATTTGGAGTGTTTTATTTTTCTTTTCTTTTCTTTTCTTTTTACCTGTCCTGTGTAGATCGGTTGCCGTGCTCGATAAGGATTCTGTTGGAGTCGGCGATCAGGAACTGCAATGGGTTCCAGGTGATGGAAAAGGACGTGGAGAAGATCTTGGATTGGGAGAACATGTCAGGTTCTGTCCTTTCTCTTGTTCAGGAAATGGGTAGTTATAACTACCGGGTAGAAGAGGAGGACGGCAAGGGTTCGGGTGAGAAGGAAGGAAGTTTCTAGAGGGGCACACCATTTTTCCCAGTGAGCCCACTTAAAAACTTCATCCATATTACAAGTTTGCTATCGAAATTTTTGGACTAAAATATCCCTTTCTTTAATCTCTCATCTCCTTCTCTTCTTAAACTATAGATCAGTTAACCCAAAAAAAAAAAAAAAAACCTAAAACCCATAATTATTATCTCAAATCTTTTTATATATTAAATTATCTAACAAATTAAATTCGAAAATTGAGTTTATTAGGCATTTGCTTACTAAAAAACCTAGCAACAGTGCGATTTGAAAAAAATTATGAACAAAAAAAAAAAAAATGCAAAGTCCGGACGGTTCTATTTCTGTTCGGACTAAAAGTCTAGACAGTGAGCGTGCCGTGCCGCCGTCACGGCACGGTTGCCCGGGCCTCGGCCCGCCGGCACGGCAGGCCTATGCCATGCCCGGGCCGGCCCGGGTTATTTTAAAGACAAAAAAAAATAAATAAAGAGGAGATTTAATACATTGTAATAACAATAAATACAAATATTATATTATATTTCATCTTATTACATTCATATTATTGCTCTATAAATCTCTTTAGAAGTTATACAAAGCCCGAAGAGAGGGGAGATGACCCTAATCGTCACCCTCAACTTGTTCTTAATATATTTTTTAAGAGATTTATAAGTTAAAAATTAAAAAAAAAAATTGAAAATACATGAATATCCTTACAAATTTAAATACTTTTAATCAAACTTCATTTTCTTCTGGTAAGCCTAAGGTCTCTAGTACATATTCATTAGTTAAGTCTTGTTCCCTATCTTCTGCGTCGTACCAATCCTTCAAGCAGACACACATCTCCAATGTGTCCGACGCCATTGAGGTTCTCAAGTCCGTGAGCACTCTACCATCTGCGCTAAAAGCAGACTCCGATGCTACAGTAGACACTGGAGGAGTTAGTAGATCACGGGCCATGTTGGAAAGCACGGGATATGTTTTTTCCTGTGATTTCCACAATGCCAAAATATCAAAGGATTCATAATTTTCAGGGGATGTGTTATCTTCATAGTTAGCTCTCTCTAAATAATAATGTAATTTATTAAAATATGTACTAGTTTGTTTTGCCTTTTTCCTGTGAAATACAGGTGATATTATTGGATTACGAATTTCCCTAGTAGATGGTTCTTTTGTAGTTTGTGTTGGCACACCATACATATCTTCATATGTTTTATACATAATATCTAAACATGTTTTAATATCATTAACTAAATCCCTTACATTATTTTCATAAGACATTTGTATAAAATAAATCTATTAATATTTCAAGTCCATCTAACTTGCAACGGGGATCCACAACAGTTGCAAAATATAATAAGTATGGAAAATCTTTAAAATATTTATTAAATTTAATTTCCATAAGTTCAACAATACTTTCAAGTATAGAGTGATTTCTACATTCATTAAAAACCGAACTAATTTCGGTTAGATAATATAATGCAATGTGTGGAGTTGGATAATAAGTTCCTGACAGTGCTCTAGATGCATTTTCAAATTTGCCTACAAACTTAGAAATGCAATGCAACTGGTGTCATTCATTATTATCTAAACTATACATTGGTGACTCCATTTCATTAAAAGTATTTATTACATTTTTATACTGAATAGCTATGTTTAACATTTTATATGTAGAATTTCATCTTATTTTAACATCTATATGTACAATTCTAGGTGATATTTTCATATTTTTACATATTTGTTTAAATGCTTGTCTTCTTGGCACACTATCTTTAATAAAAAGTAATGTATACCTAAGTTTCATTAGTGAATCATTTACTATTTTTAATCCATCTTGAACGCATAAGTTTAGTATGTGGCAAATACACCTAACGTGAAATAATTTTCCATCTAGAATTGGTTTTGTCATACTTTTAAGAATTCTAATTGCGGCCGTATTTTCAGAAGCATTATCCAAAGAAATGGTAAATATTTTTTTATCTATTCCAAAATCTGAAAAAACACTTAGAAGGGATTATGATAAATTATGTGCATTGAGAGGAAATTCAAATATCCTAAACCCTATTATTCTTTTCTGTATGCACCATTCTTGATCTATATAGTGTGTCGTTACGCATAAATAATTAGTCATATTTTTAGCTTCCTAACAATTTGCAGTTATAGCAACTCTAAAAATTAAAGAAGTAAAAATAGCTATTAAAGTGTCCCTCTGCTCTTTATATAGCTTGAACATGTCGGATGTACATGTTGAATGTGGGATTTCTTTATATTCATCAGTAAATGCTGATTTACAAAATCTTTCGAATTTGCGATTTTCCGAAAAAATAAATGATTGTTCATCATGTATTATAAATCTTGCTAAATGTTCTCTTGTTTTAATTGGATCATATTTACGTAGACCTAATGATCCACCAAATGTGCTTATTTGTGTTTGATGTGGTACATTTGGTGGGTGATTTTTTTCTAGGTGTCTTTTAAGATGAGCTGTTCCGCTACCTAAAGGAAACGAATAAATTTTATGACAGTGTTTACACTTAGTTTTTCTAACATTGTTTTCTATTATTTTTTCAAAATGTTTCCATATGTCCGATCTAACAGCCCTAGTAGATGTGGTAGTTTGTGTTTCGGGTATGGTTGTATCAATTGATTCTTCCTCAGATATAGAAAATGGTATTTGAGGAGGTTGTTCTAAGGGTTGACATAAATTTTGATATTCTTCATCAGTTAAAAATGGAGTAAAAGAATCCGTGGCTTGAGAGCAACAAGCGCCAAACGAGTGTGGATCCATTTTAATAAAATCCCGAAAAAAACAAATTAAAATTCTCAAAAAAACTTTAAATTATAAATATCTGTTAACCGCTGAACTATTTGAGAGAGAGTGAAATATCTAGCTAGAGAGATGAAGCTGGAAACCGAAATAGCGAAAAAAACCTTGCTTCAATGAGAAAACTTGCTTGGATCTTGTTTGGGAGACTTGCTTGCTTTAGACTTCTTGATCACTTGATTGAAACTTGCTACTTGTTTTGCTTGAAATTTCTTGAGAATTAAATATTTTAGAAGATTTTTGAGAATGAATTTGGTGTATAAGAATGATGAATGGTAATAGAGGAGATAATGAGGTATTTATAGAGAAAGAAAGGTTTTAATTTGCAAAAAAAAATTACAAAAACCCCCCCAAAGGCTATTTTGACCGTTGGGGGAAAAATCTGCAAATTTTTTTTGCAAGAAACCCCCCAACGGTTATAAAAATAGCCGTTGGGGGGGGCTATTTGCAAAAAAAATTGCAAAACCCCCCTAAACACCCCCAACGGCTAAATTTAAAAAAAAAATTTACGGCGTGCCGGGCTGTCCCGTGCCGCCGGCACGGCCAGCCACGGCTCGAGCCGAGGTGCCGGCCACGTGCCGGGCTGGGCGTGCCCAACAGGCCGCCCGGCCCAGTAAGCAGCACTAGATCATGGCGCTGACGGCCCTCAACCGCTCCTCGTCCCGCCTCACCTTGTCGCTCTCCCCGCCGCAGGATCCTCTTGCTTGACCCTGTCCTCGCCTTCTCCTCCTTCGATCTCGAACCCTAGCCCTAGCCCAAGATCAGCGGCCCCTGGCGCAGCCTCCTCCTTCCGCTACTTCTCTGACTGGCGGCAATCCCCGATCAGCCACCGCGCGCTGATCCGCTCCTCCACCGCCGTCACCGACCGCTTCGAGAGGCACTTCGCCACCATGGGTAAGCCTTCTGACGTTCCTCAGATCCGATCCGATCCGAGCATTTTCTATGTTTTTCATTGATTTTTGCGTGTGTGATGTGATCGATAGCTACTAAGAACTCGTATGAGAGCATCTTGACCACGCTATCGAAGCCCGGAGGAGGGGAGTTTGGGAAGTACTTTAGCTTACTGGTGCTGGATGATTCGAGGATCGGTGAGTTTGAGATCTTGGTTATGGTTCGGTTTTTTTCTGTAGTGATTTTGGTGTCTGATGATCAATTTGGAGTGTTTTATTTTTCTTTTCTTTTCTTTTCTTTTTACCTGTCCTGTGTAGATCGGTTGCCGTACTCGATAAGGATTCTGTTGGAGTCGGCGATCAGGAACTGCGATGGGTTCCAGGTGATGGAAAAGGACGTGGAGAAGATCTTGGATTGGGAGAACATGTCAGGTTCTCTCCTTTCTCTTGTTCAGGAAATGGGTAGTTATAACTACCGGGTAGAAGAGAAGGACGGCGTGGGTTCGGGTGAGAAGGAAGGAAGTTTCTAGAGGGGCACACCATTTTTCCCAGTGAGCCCACTTAAAAACTTCATCCATATTACAAGTTTGCTATTACAAGTTTGCTATCGAATTTTTTGGACTAAAATATCCCTTACTTTAATCTCTCATCTCCTCTTCTCAAACTATAGAACAGTTAATCCAAAAAAAAAAAAAAAAACCTAAAACCCATAATTATTCTCTCAAATCTTTTTATATATTAAATTATCTAACAAATTAAATTCGAAAATTGATTTTATTAGGCATTTGCTTACTAAAAAAGCTAGCAACAGTGCGAATTGAAAAAAAATATGAACAAAAAAAAAAAAAACGCAAAGTCCGGACGGTTCTATTTCTGTTCGAACTAGAAGTCCAGATAGTGAGATTCTGTCCGGACTGGAAGTCTGGACAGATAATTTTTGTCCGGAGTGTACACCACGGACAGGAGATAAGTGGCACTATAAATAAGTTTTTTTTCGTTCCATTATCTATGAAGTCATTGTAGTATAAATAAGTTTTTTTTCGTTCCATTATCCATAAAGTCATTGTAGTATAGTGGTGAGTATTCGCACTGTCTCGATTTCGATTCCTGGCAACAATATATCCCTTTTTATTTTATTTTATTTTTCCAAATAAATAACATTTTCTCCCAACTAAGCAGAGTTTATTCGATTTAGTTTCCATTCCTATTCGATTCGGTTTTTTCGAAATTGATAAATATTTACGTATGCTCGCCACCATGAACAATAAGGAAAATAAAATTAAGAGTCTATTCGATTTAGTTTCCATTCCTATTCGATTCAGTTTTTTCGAAATTGATAAATATTTACATATGCTCGCCACCATGAACAAGAAAAATAAAATTAAATACTTGCAACCCATTGTAGAAAACCAAAAATATATAAATGAAAGGTCAATTCGTCAGTATCCAGTATGTGGGAATAATTACAATATAGTACAACAAACACAAAGAATTCATTTTTTTATTACAATGTCAATTTACATAATGAGAATTATAAACAAATTAGTCCATAATTAGAAACAACATTATTCGTCAGTATCCAGTATGTGGGAATAATTGCAATATAGTACAACAAACACAAAGAATTCATTTTTTTATTACAATGTCAATTTACATAATGAGAATTATAAACAAATTAGTCCATAATTAGAAACAATATTACATTAAAATATATATATATATATATATATACAAAGTTTCGTTTGCAGCAAACAATTCTCGAACAACCATTTAAAACACATTGTTTTCGAGTACAACCCTTTCAAATTACGATCCAAAATAAAAAATAATTAAATCTAACGTCTTCATATCTTGAAACTCTTGAGGAGTGTTAATTCAATTGGTTCTCCACTAATCGGTTGCATTTCTTCTTCTGAGTCTGGTTCATTAATATTTGCTCTTCCATAAAACTATTCAGCAACATGAGACTTTGTTAATATTGATACCTTAACCCCTATAAGTGGATAAACATAAATATTTAGCACACAAGTGGAAAATAAGACAAACCCAACATAAAATTTAAATATACAAGTGGAGTTGTCAAAAGTTAATTTAATTATACTATGCGATACTCTTGATGAGTACAATGCAATTCTAAGCATCCTAACAAATGAATTGAAAAATTAATGGAATTTTGCATATTTTACAACTAGTATTACAATATTTTATTTTTTTCATTAATAGTAATCAAAGTATAAATTAAAACACCAATTTTTAAGTTTCAATATTAAAGGATGAAATTTTTTTTTTTCTAACTTTAAAATTGAAATCGGTTATAGAGTTAATCTTTGAGATAGTTTAGATCTTAAGCGCTAGAGAGTTCTTACCAATTACAAGAGATTTTAAGAGGTAGAGTAAGTAGAGATAATTATTAAAAAAAAGAATAAATTGTGAGGTAAACATATAAATTTTTTTAATTTATGATAAAAAACCCTCAACCTCCAAAATCCCAATGCTCCATTCTCAATCTTATCATCAAAACCCCTCCACCACCACCTCCTCCTTCCCTCTTCCTCCTCTCTAACTCAGCAAAACCACCAAATCCAAAAACATCCCATTCTTTACTTAAAAAAAAGAGACCAAAATAAAAAATTTGCTAAATGAGGAAGAGATCTCACTCACCTTGATCCAGAAGCGACGGCGGGGCGGTGGCCGAGCGGCGTGGGTTGGATCAGCGGCGGTAGTGGTGGATCGGCGGCGGGATCGGCGGTGGCGACGGGCAAATCAAAGAGAGAAAAATTGGGTGGAGGAGGAGGTAGGGAAGGGGAAGAGGAAGATGAAGAATTAGGAGAGGTGAGTGAGGTAATGAAAAAAGGAGTTGGATTTTTGGGTTTGAGATTTGGCCGACCTAGAGCTGGAAAGGTGAGGGAGAGAAGAATGGAGGTGGGGGTAGAAGAAAGAGAAAAGGGGGGAGAGAAAAAGAGTGAGGGTATTCTTGGGATATTTGATGTGCTTATTAGGAAAATCCTCTCTTTTGAAAAGAGAGGGTGGGGTCACTAGGAAAACTGGGCTCACTAGGGAAAATGGTGTGCTCCTTTGGAAACTCCTAGAAGGAAGCGGCCCAGGAACAAGGGCCAGGTCTACAGATATTGGTCACAAAACCGGACCCAAAGGCCCGCTTGCTACAGTGCCGACATGCACATTGATACGCGAGGATATTCCGCATTCTCCACTCATAGCCGTTGATGTTTGCGATGGAGAGTGAGAAATGGGAATTAGGTGTAAGGAGCAGTATATAAGTTTCATTTTGATCTGCCTTGTAACCCTAAGCTAAAAAATCAACTCTTATCCCTCTCCTCCTATCTTCTTCTCCAAGTTATTCTGCTGATCTCTTCTTCTTCTTCCTCTATTCTGCTTCTATTTTTCTCTGAATAGCCTTAATTTCAGAAATTCCAGTGCTAACCGTCTTGCAGATCGAAGATGCCAAGGAATCCAACCGGAGTAAGTTCTTCCCAACATCCTGCAGAAGGGGAACTTGTCAGAACATGGCGCCCAAGCAAGTCGAGATCCTGTTTAAACCGGCTAGAGTCCTGCTTCAGGTCTTGTTCTTATTATTATTATTATTTATTTTGTAATTTTATTTAAAGATGGATTCTTATTTTTGGTTATGCTCTTTTTGGCTGAAAAAGAATAACTTTTTCTAACAGAAGAAAAAAATGGAACTCAACTGGTAGGTTTATTTTGACTACTGATGCCTTAAACAGTACTTTTAATCTCTTGGATTTGTGATGTGTTAAGCATTCTCTTAGGCTTCTCTTGATTAATTTCTAACCAGATGGATGGATTGGTTGTTTAAATTAAAATTTTCTTATAACATTTTACCATGTGAAATCATAATCCAAACTGATCTTGGTTCTGTTCACTTTTTTTCAGGATTTCACTGCCGTTCCCCCAACAAAGTTATGTTGGCTTCTGCTTATTACCTATTGTAAATATCTTTTCTTTTTGTGGCAAAATTTGGAAAACAAGGGCATAAATAAATGAATCAGACACTCCGATTTATGATCGTATGTATATGTCACAGTAATTGCTAGGATCCATTTGTGACCATTCTTATTGTATCATTTAGAAGTGTTCATTCATTATAGTTATAATTTAATTAGCAAAATTCAAGAACAGTTTCAGTTCACTTGGATTTTTTTTTTCATGACACTGGTTTCCTTGTCTGCTATACGAGGCATGATGTTTTTTTTTTCCCACACAGGTTCCAGTGGATCTTGTCATTGACCACTCAGTTCAGGTTGATGTGGCAAGATCAGCAAATGCTGTTCAGGCAAATATGGAACTTGATTTTCAGCGCAACAAGGAGAGATTTGGGTTTTTAGCGCAACAACTATGATAGATGGCCTTGGTGTTGTTGGCTGGGGTGTTGGTGGAATAGAAGCTGAAGCTGCAATGCTTGGTCAGGTTAGAAATGCTATCCAAAAGCCTCATTGCCTCCAGTTCTGTTGCTGGAGAGTAGTGATGTCCAGAGGCTGTTAGAAATTAACATGCAACATTCAAGAAACAAACACCCCAACCAGCTCAAAAAAATAGAGGGAAGGGAAAAAAGAAACAAATTGTGTTGAAGTTAAAAATTTTGAACTGTCGCTACTTATTGTCCTTTCTCCAGGAAAAAAATGACTTGTATTCTCTTTTTACTGTATTTGAGCCTTTTTAACTTTCCCAAGATTATGCACTTTCCCATGTCAATTTTGCAGATTTCTTAGAACCTCAACTAAAAATGCTTGTTCTCGTTAGAATAACTACAATAGATGTTAATGTTGCAATTTCTTTCCCATTTTTCAGACGAGGCATTAATTGTTACTTGTTTGTTAAATTTTTTTGAAATTGCTCAAGTTAAATTGCCATTTTTCTATTCTAATCTGCCGAAACTTTATCACCAAGTGGAGAGTCAGGGTTTCTGACTGTGGTTGTCTTGCCAAATGCTTTTCAGTGTTTTTTCTGTGGCTGTTTCATACTCGGTTTTTCCAAAATTTCTATCTTATTTCAGCTTTATGTTGTCTCTGTTTTTAGCCAATGAGTATGGTGCTGCCTGGAGTTATTGGATTCAAATTATCAGGAAAAGTGGCGTGACTGCTACTGACTTGGTTTTGACGGTAACCCAGATGCTTCGGAAGCATGGGGTGGTTGGGAAGTTTGTTGAATTTTATGGTATTGAATTAAATAAGGACATGCTTCAGCATTTCTGGATGATACTAAGATTTGTTTCCTTTCAGCATGGCTCAATTATTGTTCACTTTCCTTGGTACAGGGGAAGGGATGAGCGAACTATCACTGGCAAATCGTGCCAATATTGCAAATATGTCACCCGAGTATGGGGCAACGATGGGATTCTTCCCTGTTGATCATGTTACACTGCAATACTTGAAACTCACTGGCAGAAGTGATGAAACTGTATGCAACTGATGTCTACCTGCAGTTGCTCTTATCATTATATGTTTGGTTAAATATTTAACAGTACACCCTAATATGTAGGTGGCAATGATAGAGTCCTATCTACGAGCGAATAAGATGTTCGTGGACTATTGCCAGGTATCCGTACCTTCCTCATGTGAGTTATTTTGTGATCTGCAAGCATGGTTTTCTGTCATGTCCTTTTCGACTGAAATTTTCTTTGCTGAACAGCCCCTGACCGAAAGAGTGTACTCATCTTACTTACAGTTGGATCTAGAGGATGTAGAGCCATGTTTATCTGGACATAAAGTTGAGAATTTCATGATCTATGTGAAATATCTTAGGTGGCATTTCGTTGTCGATGCTGACTAAAGTTCTCATCCCATATATTTGGATTCTTTATCTGTTCCCTGTTTTTGGCAGGCCTCACGACAGAGTTCCCTTGAAAGAAATGAAAGCAGATTGGCATTCTTGCTTAGACAACAAAGTAGGATTCAAGGTGAGGTGACATACTCATTGTTCTCCAACGTGAGAAATGCTGTGTGAAGCATGTTGTCCTCTTTCTTTTAAATGTTATTTCTGACTTCCAGCCATCAGGAAGGCTATTATTTTATATACCCTTGTCTACCTTAATAGGCTGATACAGGTACTTGAACTTCAATTCTACAATCTGGTCTAGTTGACATTTAGTTTTTTTTAGTTTTAAAAAATTGTTGAACATTGTTTGCTTTGGCTGTCTTGCGATAAAGCTGAAACTTGTAACAAGTATGCACTTATATTTGGACAAAGCATCTTTTCCATCTAACTTTAAGCAGCATTTTTACCCATCTAATTATATGTTAGGAGGCTTTGATTTTCCTATTGTCTAAAATAATAATACTCTCTTGATACAGGATTATAACACTTATATCCTCTTTTGAGACCTAGAGTAGCTAACAAATATACACTTGATAGTGCGGGGAACTTATCCAAAGCAGGAGTCAAATTTTGAACAGAATATGTACACCCAAAAGCTCGAGGTAGAAGGAACAACATGTTTGTATCGGGATAAAGGCAAGAATAGGGGATTTTACCATGCAAGATAGAAGATAATATTATATTAATCAAGTGATATGTACATATAACAACGTTAGGCCACAAATATCTAAGAATATGTATGTGAATTATTAATGTATGAGCAACATCTACAATATATGTTTTCGTTTAGTAACACCATTTTGTTGAGACGTGTAAGAACAAGATGTTTAGTGAAGAATTCCATTATTAGAACAAAAAAGAGAAACACATGCTTCCATATGTTCCATAGTATTATCAGTATGCAGAACGCGAATAGATGTAGAAAGTTAATATTTTATTTCCTTATAAAATAGTTCAATAGTGTGAGAAAAAACAGACATTCCATAGTATTATCAGTATGCAAAACGTGAATAGATATAGAAAATTAATTTTTTATTTCCTTAACAAACCTATCTTTTAGCAAATATATTCATGTCACGCAAGAGAAATCATCTACAAAGATAAAAAAAGTAACTAAAACCCATAAAAGAGTAATACTAGCAAGGACCTCAAACATCATATTGAACTTACTCAATCGGGACATTATTATGTTTATTAACTCTAATGAGATATGAGGCATAGTGATGTTTACTGAGCTCACAAGATGTTGTAACCAAGATATACCAGATGCAATAAGTAGAACGAGATGGAGACTCTAGAGAGAGGGATGTTCAAGGTGTCGATGTTATTGCGAGGGGAATTAGAAGAATCAGCAACAAAGATTGTAGGTGAATTCTCATAATTTAGATAGTACATCTCTTGTTGCTAATGACCCAGACCAATCCTCACCCATTCTAGAGATCTTGAAAAATACAGTAGGTAGGAAATAATGCACAAAACAGTTATGCTTGTTAATTTGGCTAATAGATAATAAGCTGATAGGAAACTTAGGAATATATATAATATTATTAAGGATTAATGAACTGTTAGTGCGAACTATCTCATCAGTAACCACTGGAGAAGAGGAACCATCAGCAATATGGAGCAATGGGTTTCTAAAAATTATAGTGATGCAAATTTGTCCTCGATACCTGTCATATGGGAGGAGACTTCAGAATCTATCTCCTGGTCAACTAGAGGAGGTGATATAGGTATCTTTACCTGATGAAAATGCATGAGTAGAGTAACAGTATAAATACTAGCCAAGATCGAATAGAGATGCTGGAATCTATTAAGATCAATCTATGTTATTTCAGCTATTGGAGACGTCGTTGTAGAAGCAACTCGTATAGTAGATGTAGAACTAGAAGGACTAATAGTAGAGTTGCCTGTCATAGCTTGAGTCCATTTTGGTTTCTTATACTTCGCACAAAAGCAGTATGATGTATGATTTTGTCGACTCTAGTGGTCATATTTGCGAAATCCTCAACCACCACCACCACCACCTGAGTCGACCACCATGACCATGACTTCCTCTTGAATCATGATCACAGCCGTGATCACAACTACGTCCTCAACCATGAAATAGAGTATAGTTCTTGCTGAAACAGAAGGTGAAGTAGTTGATCTAGTGAATCAAGGAGATACGAAAAATCCTGAAGTATGTAGCAGTCAATGAAGGGATACTATCATTAGCAAGGATTTGACCTTGCACCTTGATTTCTAAGTGTCTAGACCAAAAAGGAAGTTCGGAATGTTGAGATCCTAAGTATACTCTCTTAGGGTCTTTAGATTAGTTGTAAGAGGTTGGTAAATATCTAGCTTGTTTAAGATATCACACATGAACAGACGTCTTGCTTTGTTGGAGAGTGAAAAGACACTCACATAACTCAAAAACTCTTGAAATATTCTTATTATTGCTATATATCTCTTTAAGAGTATTTTGGATTTCCTCTTCAATCTAAAGTAATATTACTTTAGAATTAACTTTCTTTTCCATATTTTTGTGAAGCCAGGTAATAATACAACAGTAATTTGCAAGCAAATCATTTGACAATTTATTCTAACAATTTATTCTAAATATGTCCAATTTTCATCTGTGTTCCAATCAATACACGAAAGGATTGAGACATAACAGCTAATTATTACCATTAAGTTTAACAGTGATGGAAATAAATGTGTATGGAAATATATGATCAGGGCCATTACATGTAGCTGTAGTAGTCATATTAGAGCCAATAATAGAATCTCGCCAAAACGTGAAACCATAGTAAAGGGTCAAAATCGAATTTACAAGAAATAACCCTTAGTAGCAGACAATGTTGAAAATAATGCGCTATGAAACCCGTTATGTTGCGTTATGAAACCTAACAAAACTTCAACGCTACGTAACAACTGAAAATAACTCAGTACACTGTAACAATACGTTTTTTATATTATTTTACGTTATATTACGTAACGTTACGTTAAATTACGTTATTTTCTTAGTAATTCTATATTGTTGTTAATTATTATTTTAATTATTAGCAAATTACTTAAATTTCCATATTTGATTAGTTGTTGGCTTGTTTGATTACTTGTGGAATTGCTAACTTACTAACTTGCAATTGTTTCTTTGTTCGCTTGTTGTAATAGCTCTTCGGTTGCTGTAATATCTTCTTTGTTGATTCTATTGAATTTTTAACGGAACTGAAATCAACAATTACAAATAAAATAAATTGAAGATTACAAAATATAAATTACAACAATGATAATAACTGAATTGAAATAAAAAATTAGAATCTTATTTTTTTGTTTAGATGATGACTGGAATTACGGTTGCAGACTTAATACAATTTATGAAAAATATGTAAATTATTGTAAAACTTAATATAAAATTAGAATAGATTATGTACTACAAAATGATTATATATATTTTTAGAAATTTTAAATTTATTTTTCAATAAATTATTTTATATAGTTTTATATTTATTTTTATTAAATAAATTGAAATTTGCATAACCTACGTTATGCGTTATGCTATATGCGACATAACCTAACAGAGGCAAAACGTTACGTTACTGTTATCGCTATTTTAAACATTGGTAGCAGATGCATTAATAGTAGTAGTTAAAAAATAACATTAATAGCAGCATGATCAATGCTAGAGGAATCAATCCAATAACATAACAACACCTTCATAGGATACACAATAGAATTGATCACATGGCAATGGTTACTACTGCAAATTGTTGTAGCAACAGTTTTGACTGTTGCTGCTGTTCATAGCACAGTCAGCTGCTGTTGTTTGTAGCGGCAGCTCTAGTTGTTGTTCGCAACAATAACTCTAGTTTTTTAGCTACCAGTGGCGCTAGCTGCAGTAACTTGCAGCGTTCCGGTTGTCGTTGCTGGTGGCTGCGGCGGTGCAGGCCCACGGCAGAGAGGAGAGAGGAGGAAGAAGAAAGGGTGTGGTGACAGTGGGAGCAGACAGAGGATTAGGGTTAGAGTTTTGGATTGAAGGGTTAGAATTAAATTAGGTTTGAGATGGAGGACTTTTATCTATTTCACAACCTGTTTCTGATATCACGTTGAGAAATAGTCAGATCAATCTTTATTGATATGAGAGTCCCACTTTTATAGAGAAGCAATTGGATAGTACATTAACATAAATATTCTTATTCTAAAACTAATCTTGCAAATTCTTCATATAAGAATTTAATTTTTAAAGTTCCTCGTTGGAAGACATTCTCTGGCGTCTTGTGGGTATATATCCATATCTGCTGGCTTCACAGGACTACATCAAGCAAGATTCATGAAAAGCTTTTTCAGCTTTAATATGAACAGGTCCATTTCGTTTCTAGCTGCAATAAGTATGCCTTTTATATAATAGGTATCTTCACTACTATATTCCTTTCAAGGCTATAATGGATGCCCTCAAACTTCTGCTTAACTGCCTAAACTAAGTTCTTGCAATGCAAGTCTTTCCTTCACGACACCATTTTATTTTATTTTTATGAACTGGTGTAACTTAGTATATGAATCTCATAATAATTTACTGTCATATATACAATTCAAATAATGTCTATATTTCGTTTACTCCATTTAATTTTTCATTTTTCTACGTCAATGCTATTTTGCTCATTCTGCCTGATGAATTTTACCATGGTGTCCTTGCACATTAATAGACGAGATAAAAGTGGCCATAGCTCCCTCCTAGTTCAGATGTCCACTATGGCCTAGAAGCTACATCTCCAAGAAAGCGATAGATGCTATTCTAGTTTTTTGCAATTTAATGGTCACCAACTGACTGTTCTTTTATGATACAACAACAACTAAGCCTTTTATCCCAAGTACTTGGGGTAGGCTACATGAACCTAAAGAGAATCACGCCAGATCGATCACGTGGATAATTCTTCTCCATTCATTCCTATCAAGTAATATCTCCTCATTTAAACCTCTAGAATCCATTTCTTTTCGTATCACCTCCATCCATGTTTTCTTCGGTATTCCCTTTGCTCTTTTAACTTGTTCTTTTATAATAATAATAAAAAAAACAACTTGACTGTGCTTTTTATACTTTTGTGGACCATTCAAACAACTGTAAATGAAACCATGAGGATGAGAGATACTTTTGATAATCTTCAACTATTCTTGTTATCTTTACATAGGAGGATGGGTGCCCTTTGTATGGATCATAAAGCTATTCTCCATAGTTACTTCAAGCTAATATCCATTAATTACACAAACTAGATAATTGAAAAGCAGATGTTATATATGTAGAAAAATGATTCTTTTCTCTCTCTGTTTTTCTGAATAAGATGCATGATCCAGCATTCCAAGCATATCTTGCTATAATTACATGCGCTAAATAAGTTTATTTTCATTGGATATTGCAGGGGTTTGCTGTCCCAAAGGAAGCTCAGAACAAAGTAGCGGAGTTTAGTTTCCATGGGAAACCAGCTCAAATAAAGCATGGTGATTTTGTCATAGCAGCAATCACCGGTTGCATGAGTACATAGAATCCTAGTGTCATGCTTGGAGCTGCTTTGGTTGCAAAAAAGGCTGGCGAGCTTGGGCATGAGGTTGAGTACTACTCTTCTTCATATACAATCATTACAGTGTAAATTTTTCGTGCTTAACTAGGTCATTGTTGGAATTAGATCAGTCTATTATACAGTTAAAATTGGCAGAGGGTCACGTGGCAATGTAGGTCTCAGGGTGTCCATCAGACCAAGTTTCAGATAATCAAATACAACGATAAGAGAAACATAATCTTTATTCGCTTTTGAACATGATCAAATAGGCAAAAGACGTCTAATTTCATCTAAAGCTGGGTATGTCGCTGCAAAAAGACATGAACACATATTTATAAATCCGGCAAGAGTGGTGTTTCCATCCACTGAATGTGGAATCTAGTTAATGTTTGTATTACCAAAAACATGCTAAGGAGAATGCAACTTGCAAATTATTTATTAGACTATGACCAGGTCAGAGCATTAAAACACTCCAGGTAGTATATATGTCATGTGAAGGATCACTCTTTTTGTCCAAGCAGGCTACGCATCTATTATTTTCAAAGCAGTCATTTTTCGCGCTCAAATCCTCTGCATCCATGCATTCTTCCTCGAAGGCTGCTGTCGAATCCCTAATCATCGGCCTATAAAGTGCTTCCCGTGTTTCTCCAAGCAGTTCTTCTTCGGCATTCTTCATTAGAAAGTATCTTTCCGTAAACAAATATGAAGACAGTCATTAACGGTGTGTGAATAGTCTCCGAAAATTCTACTGCATATTTTAAGACTTTTTCTGTTATCTTCTCAATTTGTGAATGATTTCTTTGTAACTATAAGAGATTTGTAATTTGCACACATCGTGAATAGTGAAATTTAATACTATCCAATGATGTAGGACTTATTTTGAACCATTCAAATTCTTGTTTTCTCTGTTAAAAGTTCTATTTTTTTTTGTCGATTTATCTTTAATCTTAATAAATCATAGTTATCTATTTGGATTACCTAATATTTTCGTAACAAGTGGTATTAGAGCTATTTTGATTCGCAACAAGTGGTATGAGTGCACAGTTGTGAGTTGCAACAGTTGCATCTTTGCCAAAACCTCAGCATTCACATTCTGTCTGTTGAGGAATTTTTGTCCGCCCTGGAGATTTTTTTTATGTTCTATTTTGATGATCAAAGTCCGCATGAGTAAAATCCTCAGTAGGAAAACGAATGCAAAGAAAAAAGACGGGCAAGAAACACAAGAAGGCACAGTGATGCCTGTGCTAACTCCAATTCAATAAAAGATCCTCAGCCATAGTGGGAATTCATCCGTAAACAGAGAAGAATCCGTTGCTTATTGAGCAACACTATTAGCAATAGTATCAGCTTCTCAAAGAACCTGCATTTGAGAGTAGATCTTAACTAGTCCGAAGATGAGCCATATCTCTCGTTATGCTTTAGATATGCAATCGAGATAAAGACCTCATCGACCATAATATTTCAAGAAGAGCAAGTCCTAAGTATTGCTTCATAAGACCAAAAATTATCTACCAAGATCAGCATAATATTCTACAGTACTGATTAGCAGATGCTAGAACAATCTGGGATGTCAAGGGTCCAACTCAATGTGACCCTGGTTTGGGACAATCTTCAAAAGAGAGGCTGGCAAGGTCCAAACATCTGTGTTCTATACAATCAAGGTAAGGAATTGGTATATATGGCATAAATGCGCATTTGAGCTCTCCTAGGACGTCAGGCTGGGATGTTGGCATAGTGTACGGTCGCGAGTATGCTCCCGAGGGAAAAATGTGAAGAATAAAAACTAGCTGCCTCCACCACTTATTTGAGCATTTGGGGCAAAAAAGTAACAATATAATTTTCGAGAACATTGCACACACCACTGGTGATTGCCTATAAGTTATTTATATGATATCATGATATCAATTCCGGATGAGGTGTTTTCTCAGATGGGAACGATTTTAGGGAGGATGACAACAATAGGAACTTGCATAAATACATCACTACAAGAGCCCATGGAGGTGGATCCAGGAACAGCCGCAATTAGCGATGGTGATACATATTTAGAGGACTACCAAAAACATTGAAAGTAAGTTGCTAGATCAACAGTTCACATGACTATTTAGTATAGTGTTATATGGTTCTCTAGTAGCCTATATTTTCTAGCTTTTGTATTATGTATCGGTTCGCGTCTATCAGAACTTTAGTTTGTATAGCCGCCTTGTTTTGTTATCATCTTAATAAGGGAATGCAAGGGGACTAGTCCCACCATAATGACCTCAAAAAAAATATTCTACGACACTATATATGAGAAGCAGCGTGTCCACGTGCTAATTTTTTATTTGCTCTATTCAAAATTTTGAATTAGAAAAATAAAAATTTCTTAGTTAATTCAAAATTTTGTTTAGAACGAACTAAAAATCAAACCGTAAATGTGCCCATTCTCATCCGTAGATGTCCAACATGATTTTAATAATAAAGCTCTCTCCAACTCCATAATTGGTCGATCTTTAATACTTCAAAAAGAGGACTCTATCACAACTTATATTTACCCTTGATACAAGTGGAGTTGTCTTAAGGAAATACTACTCTGATAAAGCTGTGGCTTTGCAAAAACATGGGTAGCCTTCAACAGTACTTGTTTATAGACGAGTCCAAAAATCAGAACTTAGCCCGTCGAATTCAAAATTTTGAATTAAATTTGAATAGGGGCATCTCTGCTTCCAAGTGACAAAAGTCATAAATTTCCTTATGATGGATGATGGCTCGTTCCTTCTTCTTCATGGCCACCATAAACAAGTAAAATATTCAACTGATCGAGCCAATAGAATTCCATGAACTAGATAAGTGAAAAAAAATCCCAGAAACCTGGTATAGTATTAAATACTAAAAAAGGAATACATTGGAAGAGACGAAGAGTCAATAAGAGGTTCTCCACTGAAAAATCACATCTTAATTTAGAAGTGCTGATAGTACAATTTTTTCTATAGGGAAAACTGTTAAACAAAGCTCCGACATTTCATTACAAAGAAATTAATAAAGAAGAGATACAAACATTATGAGATTACATACAACCTAACCCTTCGAAAGAAATAGAGAATGTAGAGAAAGCCTACTAAATTGTTGATTTTAAATAATAAGTTCAATATTCATTGTTGAATTTCGAAAAATAAGAGGTATAGATCAAAGAGTAACTAAACTACAACTTATAAATGGAAAAAAAAAGATTAAACAATCACCCTTACATCAAACTTCAACCCATAGTTTGCATTAAAAAAATGCAATCCTGAAACTTGAGAATGACAAGAACTGCAGAGTTTGCAACTAGAATTGCTACATGCCTTCATCCCAATTTGGTTCCTCGTTAAGATCGAAGAAGGCTAGCCGAGAGGAGCCCCCGCCATTTTTTGTTGCCGACGATGCTTCACCATTGTCTTAGCTATTGATTTCACCAACAACATTCGGCCTGGACGATGATTCACTGACAACTCTTTTGGTGTCTCTCTCCACACCAGATATATTGACAGCATTTTCCTCAACGATTCCGCATTCACTGCTATCCTTGTTGTCGACTTCTTCAACGCTCTTCGACGAGGGCGATGGTCCACTGTAAACAACAATTCGGCGTTCACTGTTATCCTTGATATCGATTTGTTTAGCACCATTTGAGAAGAACGATGATCCATCGGAAACAACTCTCCCGGTATCTTTCTCCAGAGTATGATGTTGATTGCTCACTTCCACAGCATTAGCTAAGGGTAGAGCATTTCTCTTACTAATGAGGCTATGGTCGACTCCTACTTTAACTGTCGATAGAGTAATTCCCTGACTAATGCGATATCGCTTGATTCCTTCTACCTTTACTGGTGAGTTTTTTGCCGTTTGAAGTTCGAAATGCTTTCGCATGTGCCTGCCGAGAGCATGCTCTGTTGGAAACACTTGTTGACACTTACTGCACTCATGCCTGTCCTCGACACCTGTCTTCTTCTTGCCTCTTTTCAATGTCTCGTCGCTGACCATGGACTTCCCGTTGCTGTGGTATGTCATGTGGCCACTGAGAGCTTGATGCGATGGGAATGACTTGCTGCAGATAGCACATGGATGGCCTCCATTGTCTTCGACTGGTCCAAACACGATTCTCTCCACCGTTGGTTGCCCTCCCTCGGCCAGTTCCACCGTTGGTTGCTCTCCCTCGGCCAGTTCCAACGTATCCTTCGCGAGTCCTTGATTATCATTGTCGTTAGCAGGCCTTGTGCCGTTGTTCGCATTATGCCTTGTCTTAACTCGAATATATATCTTGATTACATGAAGCTTCTGATCATCTGCGAGTCAGGCACAGTCGAGGCCAAAGCTTTAGGCCCATCGTCGTTCGCCAGTCTCGCATTCGTTGTCTATCTCACTCCGCTGCTGAGGGTTAGGAGAGTGTAGCGAGATGATCATTGCGACCAAAATTGACTATTCTTCACTTCGCTCCTTCCGTCGAACGCTGCTTTATGTGTCCGTTAGAAGCCTTGCAGGGATCTTCACCTCCAATGGCCTCATCAGTTTCTCTAGCTCTGGAAAATGAAGACAGTAACTCGTCGTATTTTCTTTTTTTAATCTCACGGTCTACTTCCATATTATCAGCAGCTCCACACACAAATCTTGATGGCTCGAAGGCTTCGCATTGGTCGTTGGCAACGGGCCGATGATCGACGGATTCTTGTTATCTGAATTTGGCAATGCCTCTTATTACGATCTTCAAGCGTTTTGCGATAGCACGACGCGGTTGCTCGCATCATCAGGCTCCATATTGATAGAAACCTGAAAGCAAAAAAGTACAGAAAATTGAGATGAAGCGGGAGAATTTTTTGTGGACAAAAAGGTGTAAATTGATAACTTGTCTTGAATTGTAAAGCGTATCTTGAGAGTCGTTGCTGCGCTCTTTTTATAGGAATGCATGACTGAAGTCGTACTATGAATAGGACTCCCAAGTGAATACAAGATTAGGGTACAACTATTAACTTCTAAAATTAATTTTGAATAAGAGTTCTATTAGGATTCCAACTATTTTCCAACTGTACAATCCTAAAACAATCACGACTCCAAAGCCTTCTATCCCAAGTACTTGGGGTAGGCTATATGAACCAAAGAGAATCACGCCGGATCGATTACGTTGATAATTCTTCTCTATTCATTCCTATCAAGAATATCTCCTCATTTAAACCTCTAGAATCCATATCTTTTCGTATCACCTCCATCCATGTTTTCTTCGGTATTCTTTTCGCTCCTTTAACTTGTTTTTTTATAATAATAATAAAAAACAACTTGACTGTGCTTTTTATACTTTTGTGGACCATTCAAACAACGGTAAATGAAACTATGAGGATGAGAGATACTTTTGATAATCTTCAAGTATTCTTGTTATCTTTACATAGGAGGATGGTGCCCTTTGTATGGATCATTAAGCTATTCTCCATAGTTACTTCAAGCTAATATCCATTAATTACACAAACTAGATAATTGAAAAGCAGATGTTATCTATGTAGAAAAATGATTCTGTTCTCTCTCTGTTTTTCTGTATAAGATGCATGATCCAGCTTTCCAAGCATATCTTGCTATAATTACATGCACTAAATAAGTTTATTTTCATTGGATATTGCAGGGGTTTGCTGTCCCAAAGGAAGCTCAGAACAAAGTAGCGGACTTTAGTTTCCATGGGAAACCAGCTCAAATAAAGCATGGTGATTTTGTCATAGCAGCAATCACCAGTTGCACGAGTACATCGAATCCTAGTGTCATGCTTGGAGCTGCTTTGGTTGCATAGAAGGCTTGCGAGCTTGGGCTTGAGGTTGAGTACTACTCTTCTTCATTTACAATCATTACAGTGTAATTTTTCGTGCTTAACTAGGTCATTGATGGAATTAGATCAGTCTATTATACAGTTAAAATTGGCACAGGGTCACGTGGCAATGTAGGTCTCAGGGTGTCCATCAGACCAAGTTCCAGATAATCAAATACAACGATAAGAGAAACATAATCTTTATTCTCTTTGAACATGATCAAATAGGCAAAAGACATCTAATTTCATCTAAAGCCGGGTATGTAGCTGCAAAAAGACATGAACACATATTTATAAATCCGGCAATAGTGGTATTTCCATCCACTGAACGTGGGATGTAGTTAACGTTTGTATTACCAAAACCACGCTAAGGAGATTGCAGCTTGCAAATTATTTATTAGACTATGACCATGTCAGAGCATTAAAATTCTCCAGGTAGTATATGTGTCATGTGAAGGATCACTCTTTTTGTCCAAGCAGGCTACGCATCAATTGTTTTCAAAAATCATAGTATGGAATCTGTTTGCTATTAATTAATAGTTACATGTCTACACTAATAAAGAACTGATTTTTTGACTTGGTTTATTTTGGCATAGAAATCTCATATAATGCCTTTTTTGAGTTTTTTTTCTTTAAAATGTTATAGGCCATATCCCATATACAGATAGTTCCTAGTGACCAGCCTTCAATAGAATTGGGCCATTTAGGAACCATTCATATTTTGATAGACTGGAAATCTGCCATGCGTTGTGTAAATCACATCTACAGGGATATTCTTTTCAAAATAGTTTACAATATGTATTTGAATGATTCTAATAGTAAATTACTCTGTGGAATTGTAATCTAGTTTGTATAGTATCAACAAGGCCAACAGAAGCAACGAATATTTCTATAAGCTACTTTGGTACCATCAATAACTGCAGTGGAGAAATGCTCAAGCTTTGCTGTCTTCAGTTATAACAGGTGGTATTTTTCACCTGTTTGGTTTTAACAAGCTCCTTATTCAGTAACTATACCTTTATAGATAGCAGAATGCATAACTCCGTGCTATTGGCTTGTAGAAAATGAAAATTATTAAAAGGAAATTGAAACAGATTCTTTATCTAAACCTCCTTGTTGTTAGCTGTTGTTTAGGTTCTGATGTTTTTCTTTCTAGACTTTCCACAGGGTTGACCCTCTTCTGCTCTTTTTTCCCTGCTGGTTTGGTTGGTCTCGCTTGATTGATATCCAGATGATTTGGTTTCAAATAGTTTTTTTGTCATTGGCACCCACAATCACTTTGATATTGGAATTTATTGTACCTTCTCCCTCTTATGTCTTATATATGCACTTACTTTTAACATTATTAATATAATTCCTAGTGTATTATACGAAGTAGACCTTATAAGAAGTGTCTACCAGCTGCAGAAGCAAATTTTGAAAATTGTAATGTGAAATGTTAGATTCAGTGACATGGGTTCCTATGTTGCTAATGCATTTTTCATCTTGTATCAGGTGAAGCCATGGATCAAGACAAGTCTTGCTCCTGGTTCTGGAGTTGTCAAAAAGTACTTGGACAAGATGTAATTTTCGTAGTTAGATTTGTTGCAGAGTTCTGATGACTACTGCATTTTGTATGGCATTGTTTGACCTTTAAAACTGGGTATATTCTTTCAGTGGTTTGCAGCCATATTTGGATCAGCTGGGTTTTAACATAGTTGGATATGGGTGCACAACTTGCATTGGTAATTCCGGGGACCTTGATGAATCTGTGTCAGCTGCCATCTCTGAGAATGGTAACTTTTCTACTTTTTGAGCTATTATTACATAGTTCTCTGCTTTGTGTTGAAGTAATCTTTTCGTGCAAAATCTATGCTGGTACTGAAGTTCATTGTGTTCGATCAGGTATTGTTGCTGCAGCCGTGTTGTCTGGAAACAGGAACTTTGAGGGACATCCTTTGACAAGAGCAAATTATCTTGCTTCTCCTCTTGTAGAGGCTTACGTGCTTGCCGGAACAATATGCAACCATAAATTTTATGTTGCCCATTCATGATTGTTTTACTCATTATCTTATTTAAGTAATTTTAGTTAGTTATGCAATGTCCTTATGGTCCTTCACACAATTTATGAATAAATTGGAAGTGTACAAGTACAGCCAACCAATTAGACATATTTATCTCAAAACCTGTAACTAGATGTCTTGAAATCGTCAAGGGGTTATAAGATATTGCTATGCTTTCAAGTGCTGCATATTTCATCTTTTATTTTGCATATTTGCAAATACGACGTATTTCTAAGCTCTGCAACTATGCCTACCGTTCTCTCACAGTGAACAGAAGAAACTGAAGAATGATGACTTGGTAACAATTGATATGTGCATTTCAAGTTAATTTATCATTCATAGGACAAGCTTGCTTCAGGTTTTTCCATTTTAGTTATTTTACCATGTATCTCCCTCTAATATACCCTCTTTGTTTCTATGTTTAATCGAACAGTATGGTAGAACGGAGAGGGTGTGTTTGTTTGCATGGAAGTAGAACCGAAGTAGTGAAAGTAAGATTATTTCTACTGCTTCAAGTGTTTGTTTGGCAATGAAAAAAGTTGAAAGTTACTTTTTATTTGGTAAGGTTGACGCTTATCTGTACCTTACTTCCAATTTTTTTTTTCTCATGTTCTAGCTTGGAAGAGTTTTAGGAAGTAGTGAAAGAAGACAAAAAATTAATAGATTATTTATATGCCATCATTACCACTCAAAAAAGCTTAACTTTTATACATAAAAAAAAAATAAAATTATACAAATTATTATATTTATTCAATTAAATAATATTCCTTTCACTTTTCAATTCATTTCCTTCCTTCAAAAATTAGCTAACAAACCCAAAACACAAAAATAATGCTCTTCTTTTAATTCCATTTTTCTATTTTTGAAGTTACTTTTCTTAATTTCTTCTCACTTTTACTATTTTTTATTTATAGACGAGTTCAAGAATCAAAACTTAATCCGTCTTATTCAAAATTTTGAATTAAATTTGAATAGGACATCTCTACTCCTAAGTGACAAAAGTCATAAATTTCTTTATTATGGATGATGGTTCGTTCATTTTTCTCCATGGACACTATAAACAAGTGAAATATTCAACTGATCGAGCCAACAGAATTCCATGAACTAGAGAAGTGGAAAAAAAAAAAAAAATCCCAGAAACCTGGTATAGCATCAAAAAATCAAAAACTAAAAAAGGATTACATTGGAATAGAGAGTCAAAAAGAAGTTCTACATTGAAAAATCACATCGTAATTTAGAGGTACTGATTGCACAATTTTTTCTATAGGGAAAACCATTAAGCAAATCTCCAGCATTTCATTACAAAGAAATTAATAAAGAAGAGATACAAACATTATGAGATTACATACAACCTAACCCTTCAAAAGAAATAGAGAATGTAGAGAAAGCCTACTAAATTGTTGATTTTAATTAATCTGCTCAATATTCGTTGTTGAATTTCGAAAAATAAGAGGTATAGATCATAGAGCAACTAAACAACAGGTTTTAAATGGAAAAAAAATATTAAACAATCACCCTTACATTAGACTTCAACCCACAGCTTGCATAAAAAAAAAATGCAATCCTAAAACTTGAGAAGGACAAAAACTTCGGAGTTTGTAACTAGAACTGCTACATGCCTTCATCCCAATTTGGTTCCTCGTTAAGATCGAAGAAGGCTGGCCGAGAGGAACCTCCTCCATTTTTTGTTACCGACGATGGTTCATCATTGTCTCCGCTATTGATTTCACCCACAACATTCGGCCTGGACGACGATTCACTGACAACTCTTTTGGTATCGCTCTCCACATCAGATATATTGGCAGCATTTTCCTCAACGATTTCGCATTCACTGCTATCCTTGTTGTCAACTTCTTCAACACCCTTCGACGAGAGCGATGGTCCACTGTAAACAACAATTCGGTGTTCACTGTTATCCTTGATATCGATTTGTCCAGCACCATTCAAGAAGAATGACGATCCATCAAAAACAACTCTTCCGGTATCTTTCTCCATAACATGATGTCGATTGCTCACTTCCACAGCATTAGCTAAGGGTAGAGCATTTCCCTGACTAACGCGACATCGCTCGATTCCTTCTATCGTTACAGGTGAGTTCTTTGCCATTTGAGGTTCCAAATGCTTTCGCATGTGCCCGCCGAGAGCCTGCCCTGTTGGAAACACCTGTTGACACTTACTACACTCATGCCTGTCCTCGACACCTATCTTCTTCTTGCCTCTCTTTAATGTCCCGTCACCGACGATGGACTTCCCTTTGCCGTGGTATGTCATGTGGCCACCGAGAGCTTGATGTGACAGGAATGACTTGCCGCAGATAGCACATTGATGGCCTCCTTTGTCTTCGACTGGTCCAAACACGATTCTCTCCATCGTTGGCTGCCCTCCCTCGGCCAGTCCCACAGTTGGTTGCTCTCTCTCGGCCAATCCTAACGTATCCTTCGCTAGTCCTTGATTATCATTGTCGTGTCTCGCATCATACCTTGTCTTAACACGAATATATATCTTGATTACAGGAAGCTCCTGATCATCTGCGACATTGGTGTCTTCAACCTGCGAGTCGGGCACGGCCGAGGCCAAAGCTTTAGGCCCATAGTCATTCACCAGTCTCGCATTCGTTGTCTCTCTCACTCCGCTGTTGAGGGTTAGGAGAGTGTGGGCAGCTTCTATCATCATGTCGTCGAAATAAGTCGGCTCTCTACCTCTTTCTCCAGTTGGTTGCCACTTTAGGACATTATTACTCGGATCGAATAAGAGTCGGGCGAGATGACCATCCCGACCAAAGTCAACTGTTCTTCTCTTCGCTCCTTCCATCGAACGCTGCCTCATGTGTCCGTTAGAAGCGTCGCAGGGATCTTCGCCTCCGATGTCCTCATCGCTTTCGCTAGCTCTGGAAGAAGAAGAGAGTAACTTGTCGTATTTTCTTTTTTTAATCTCACGGTCTACTACCATATTATCAGCAGCTCCGCACTCAAATCTTGATGGCTCGGAGGCTTCACGTTGCTCGTTGGCGATAGGCCGATGATTGACGGATTCCTCTTCTCTGCGCTTGACAGAATCGACGCCCCTTATTACGATCTTCAAGCGTTTTTGCGATGGCACGACGTGGTTTCTCGCATCGTCAAGCTCCATATTGATAGAAACCTGAAAGTAGAGAACTACAGAAAATTGAGATGAAGAGAGAGATTTTTTTGTGGATAAAGAGGTGTAAAGTGATAACTCGTCTTGAATTGCAAAGCGTATCTTGAGAGTCACTGCTGGGCTCTTTTTATAGGAATGCATGACTGAAGTCCTGGTATGAATAGGACTCCCAAATAAATACAAGATTTGGATACAGCAACTAACTTCTCAAATTAATTTTGAATAAGAGTTCTATTAGGATTCCCACTGTACAATCCTAAAACAATCGCGACTCCTTTATCCCCACATTCTCTGTTTATGTTTGATGTTTCCTCTGACATTTATTGAAAAAAATTAAAAGAAAAATAATAAATCATCTGAAAAGGCCACAACCCCACGCCCCCTCTCGCTCTCTAAAAAAGGCCAGGTGGCGCTGACGGCCCTCACCCGCTCCTCGTCTCGCCTCACCTCGTCGCTCTCCGCCGCCGCAGGATCCTCCTCTTGCTTGACCCTCTCCTCGCCTTCTCCTCCTTCGATCTCGAACCCTAACCCTAGCCCTAGCCCAAGATCAGCGGCCGCTGGCGCAGCCTACTCCTTCCGCCACTTCTCCGACTGGCGGCGATCCCCGATCAGCCACCGCGCGCTGATCCGCTCCTCCGCCGCCGTCACCGACCGCTTCGAGAGGCACTTCGCCACCATGGGTAAGCCTTCCGACGTTGTTCCTCAGATCCGATCCGAGCATTTTCTATGTTTTTCATTGATTTATGCGGGTGTGTGTGATGTGATCGATAGCTACTAAGAACTCGTATGAGAGCATCTTGACCACGCTATCGAAGCCCGGAGGAGGGGAGTTTGCGAAGTATTTTAGCTTACTGGCGCTGGATGATTCGAGGATCGGTGAGTTTGAGATCTTGGTTTTGGTTCGGTTTATTTCTGTGGTGATTTTGGTGTCTGATGATCAATTTGGAGTGTTTTATTTTATTTTATTTTATTTTTCTTTTCTTTTTACCTGTCCTGTGCAGATCGGTTGCCGTACTCGATAAGGATTCTGTTGGAGTCGGCGATCAGGAACTGCGATGGGTTCCAGGTGATGGAAAGGACGTGGAGAAGATCTTGGATTGGGAGAACATGTCAGGTTCTCTCCTTTCTCTCGTTCAGGAAATGGGTAGTTATGACTACCGGGTAGAAGAGGAGGACGGCGTGGGTTCGGGTGAGAAGGAAGCGGCCCAGGAACAAGGTCCTGGTCTGCGGATGTTTTTTTTTTTTTTTTTCATGACAGTGGTTTCCTTGTCTGCTATAGAAGGCATGATGTTTTTTTTTCCCCACAGGTTCCAGTGGATCTTGTCATTGACCACTCAGTTCAGGTTGATGTTGCAAGATCAGCAAATGCTTTTCAGGCAAATATGGAACTTGATTTTCAGCGCAATAAGGAGAGATTTGGGTTTTTAAAATGGGGATCTAATGCATTCAATAACATGCTTGTTGTTCCTTCAGGATCTGGCATTGTCCACCAGGTAATTGCATTATATCAGTCATGAGGGTGCTTCTGTTTCAGCATTAGGTTGTGGCTTTGACAGGAGTTCTCTACAAATTATCTAAAGATGTATTGCATCTGTTTTGTAGGTGAACTTGGAATATTTGGGCCGTGTTGTTTTTAACAATGGAGGAATGCTTTACCCCGACAGTGTGGTTGGTACTGATTCCTGCACAACTATGATAGATGTCCTTGGTGTTGCTAGCTGGGGTGTTGGTGGAATAGAAGCTGAAGCTGCAATGCTTGGTCAGGTTAGAAATGCTATCCAAAAGCCTCATTGCTTCCAGTTCTGTTTCTGGAGAGTAGCGATGTCCAGAGGCTGTTAGAAATTAACATGCAACATTGAAGAAACAAACACCCCAACCAGCTCAAAAAAATAGAGGGAAGGGAAAAAAGAAACAAAGTGTGTTGAAGTTAAAAATTTTGAACTGTTGCTACTTATTGGCCTTTCTCCAGGAAAAAAATGACTTGTATTCTCTTTTTACTGTATTTGAGCCTTTTTAACTTTCCCAAGATTATGCACTTTCCCATGTCAATTTTGCAGATTTCTTAGAACCTCAACTAAAAATGCTTGTTCTCGTTAGAATAACTACAATAGATGTTAATGTTGCAATTTCTTTCCCATTTTTCAGACGAGGCATTAATTGTTACTTGTTTGTTAAAATTTTTTGAAATTGCTCAAGTTAAATTGCCATTTTTCTATTCTAATCTGCCGAAACTTTATCACCAAGTGGAGAGTCAGGGTTTCTGACTGTGGTTGTCTTGCCAAATGCTTTTCAGTGTTTTTTCTGTGGCTGTTTCATTCTCGGTTTTAAAATTTCTATCTTATTTCAGGTTTATGTTGTCTCTGTTTTTAGCCAATGAGTATGGTGCTGCCTGGAGTTATTGGATTCAAATTATCAGGAAAAAGTGGCGTGACTGCTACCGACTTGGTTTTGACGGTAACCCAGATGCTTCGGAAGCATGGGGTGGTTGGGAAGTTTGTTGAATTTTATGGTATTGAATTAAATAAGGACATGCTTCAGCATTTCTGGATGATACTAAGATTTGTTTCCTTTCAGCATGGCTCAATTATTGTTCACTTTCCTTGGTACAGGGGAAGGGATGAGCGAACTATCACTGGCAAATCGTGCCAATATTGCAAATATGTCACCCGAGTATGGGGCAAAGATGGGATTCTTCCCTGTTGATCATGTTACACTGCAATACTTGAAACTCACTGGCAGAAGTGATGAAACTGTAAGCAACTGATGTCTACCTGCAGATGCTCTTATCATTATATGTTTGGTTAAATATTTAACAGTACACCCTGATATGTAGGTGGCAATGATAGAGTCCTATCTACGAGTGAATAAGATGTTCGTGGACTACAGCCAGGTACTCGTGCCATCTTTATGTGAGTTATTTTGTGATCTGCAAGCATGGTTTTCTGTCATGTCCTTTCGACAGAAATTTTCTTTTCCAAGCAGCCCCAGACCGAAAGAGTGTACTCATCTTACAGTTGGATCTAGAGGATGTAGAGCCATGTTTATCTGGACCTAAAAGGTGAGAATTTCATAATCTATGTGGAATATCTTAGGTGCCATTTCGTTATCGATGCTGACTAAAGTTCTCATTTCATATATTTTTTGGCAGGCCTCACGACAGAGTTCCCTTGAAGGAAATGAAAGCTGATTGGCATTCTTGCTTAGACAACAAAGTAGGATTCAAGGTGAGGTGACATACTCATTGTTCTCCAACTTGAGAAATGCTGTGTGAAGCATGTTGTCCTCTTTCTTTTAAATGTTATTTCTGACTTCCAGCCATCTGGAAGGCTATTATTTTATATACCCTTGTCTACCTTAATAGGCCAATACAGGTACTTGAACTTCAATTCTACAATCTGCTCTAGTTGACATTTAGTTTTTTTTTTTAGTTTTAAAAAATTGTTGAACATTGTTTGCTTTGGCTGTCTTGCGATAAAGCTGAAACTTGTAACAAGTATGCACTTATATTTGGACAAAGCATCTTTTCCATCTAATTTTTCGTAGCATTTTTTCCCATCTAATTGTATGTTAGGAAGCTTTGATTTTGCTATTGTCTAAAATAATAATACTTTCTTGATACAGGATTATAACACTTATATCCTTTTTTGAGACCTAGAGTAGCCGACAAATATACACTTGATAGTGTGGGGAACTTATTCAAAGCATGAGTCAAATTTTGAACAGAATATGTACACCAAAAAACTCGAGGTAGAAGGAACATGTTTGTATTGAGATAAATGCAAGAAAAGGGATTTTTACCGTGCAAGATAGAAAATAATATTATATTAATCAAGTGATATGTACATCTAACAACGTTAGGCCACAAATATCTTAGAATATATATGTGAATTATTAATGTATGAGCAACATCTACAATATATGTTTTCGTTCAGTAACACCATTTTGTTAAGACGTGTAAGAACAAGATGTTTAGTGAAGAATTCCATTATTAGAACAAAAAAGAGAAACACATGATTCGATATATTCCATAGTATTATCAGTATGCAAAACGCGAATAGATGTAGAAAGTTAATATTTTATTTCCTTATAAAATAGTTCAATAGTTTGAGAAATAACAGACATTCCATAGTATTATCAGTATGCAAAATATGAATAGATGTAGAAAATTAATTTTTTATTTCCTTAACAGACCTATCTTTTAGCAAATATATTCATGTCATGCACGAGAAATCATCTACAAAAATAAAAAGGTAACTAAAACCCATAAAAGTGGAAAACTGACAAGGACCTCAAACATCAGATTGAACTAATTCAATCGGGACATTATTATGTTTATTAACTCTAATGAGATATGAGGCATATTTATGTTTACTGAGCTCACAAGATGCTGTAACCTAGATATACCAGATGCAACGAGTAGAACGAGATGAAGAATTTAGTGAGAGGGATGTCCAAGGTGTCGTTATTGCGAAGGGAATTAGAAGAACCAGCAACAAAGACTGTAGGTGAATTCTCATAATTTAGATAGTATATCTCTTGTTGCTAATGACCCATACCAATCCTCACCCCATTCTAGAGATCTCGAAAAATATAGTAGGTAGGAAAGAATGCACAAAATAGTTATGCTTGGTAATTTGGCTAATAGATAATAAGCTGATAGGAAACTTAGGATTATATATAATATTATTAAGGATCAAAGAACTGTTAGTGCGAACTATTTCATCAGTAACCACTGGAGAAGAGAAACCATCAGTAATATGGAGCGATGGGTTTCTAAAAATTATAGGGAAGCAAATTTGTCCCTGATACCTATCATATGGGAGGAGACTTTAGAATCTATCTCATGGTCAACTAGAGGAGATGATATAAGTATCTTTACCTGATGAGGATGCATGAGTAGCAGCATAATACCAGCCAAGATCGAATAGAGATGTAGGAATCTGTTAAGATCAATCTATGCTTTTTCAGCTATTGGAGAAGCCGTTGTAGAAGCAACTCGAGTAGTAACAGGAGTGGTTGTAGATGTAGAACTAGAAGGACTAATAGTAGAGTTGCCTGTCATAGTGTGGGTCCATTTTGGTTTTTATACTTCGCACAAAAGCAATCAAATTTGTGATTTTGTCGACTCCAGTGGTCATATTTGCGAAATCCTCAACCACCGCCACAACTTGAGTTGACCACCATGACCATGACTTCATCTTGAATCACGACCACGGCCGTGATCACAACTACGTCCTCAACCATGAAATAGAGTTGTTCTTGCTGAAACAGAAGGTGAAGCAGCTGATGTAGTGAATCTAGGAGATATGAAGAACTCTGAAGTATGTAGCAGTCAATGAAGGGATACTATCATTAGCAAAGATTTGACTTTGCACCTGGATTACTAAGAGTCTAGACCAAAAAGGAAGTTCGGAATGTTGAGATTCTAAGGATACTCTCTTAGGGTCTCTAGATTAGTTACCAGAGGTTGGTAAATATCTAGTTTGTTTAAGGTCTCTAGATTAGTTACCAGAGGTTGGTAAATATCTAGTTTGTTTAAGATACTACACATGAACAGACATCTTGCTTTGTTGGAGAGTGAAAAGGCACTCATATAACTCAAAAAATCTAGAAATATTCTTATTATTGCTATATATCTCTTTAAGAGTATCTCGGATTTCCTATGCAATCTTAAGTAATATTACTTTAGAATTAACTTTCTTTTCCATATTTTTGTGAAGCCAAATAATAACACAATAGTCATTTGCAAGCAAATCATCTGACACATTATTCTAAATTTGTCCAATTTTCCTTTGTGTTCCAATCAATGCACAACATAACAGTTAATTATTACTATTAAGTTTAACAGTGATGGAAATAAATGTGTATTGAAATATATAATCAGGGCCATTACATGTAGTTGTAGTAGTCATATTAGAGCCAGTAGTAGAATCGTTAAAATGTGAAGCCATAGTAAAAGGTCAAAATCAAATTTACAGGAAGCAACCCTTAGTAGCAGATGCAACAATAGTAGTAGTTAAAAAATAACATTAACAGCAGCATGTTTTGGCTGTAGAATCAATCCAACAACGTAACAACACCTTCATAGCATACACAATAGAATCAATCACATGACAATGGTTACTGCTGCTAATTGCTGTAGCAGCAGTTTTGGCTGTTGCTGCTGTTTATAGCACAGTCAGCTGCTGTTGTTTGCAGCGACAGCTCTAGTTGCTGTTCGCAACAATAACTCTAGTTTTTTAGCTATCAGTGGCGCTAGCTGCAGTGACTTGCAGCGACAGTTCCGGCTGTCGTTGCTGGTGGCTGCGGCGGTGCAGGCCCACGGCAGAGAGGAGAGAGGAGGAAGAAGAAAAGGTGTGGTGATAGAGTGGGAGTAGATAGATGATTAAAGTTAGAGTTTTGGATTGAACGGTTGAGATGAAATTAGATTTGAGATGGAGGACTATTATCTATTTCGCAACCTGTTTCTGATATCACGTTGAGAAATAGTTGGATCAATTTTTATTGATATGAGAGTCCCACTTATATAGAGAAGCAATTGGATAGTACAGTAACATAAATATTCTTATTCTAAAACTAATCTTACAAATTCTTCGTATATGAATTTAATTTTTAAAGTTCCTCGTTGGAAAGACATTCTCTGATGTCTTGTGGATATATATCCATATCTGCTGGCTTCACAGGACTACATCAAGCAAGATTCATGACAAGCTTTTTCAGCTTTAATATGAACAGGTCCATTTTGTTTCTAGCTGCAATAAGTTTGCCTTTTATATAATAGGTATCTTCACCACTATATTCCTTTCAAGGCTATAATGGATGCCCTCAAACTTCTGCTTTAACTGCCTGAGCTAAGTTCTTGCAATGTAAGTCCTTCCTTCAAGACAGTCATTTTATTTGATTTTTATGAACTTGTGTAACTTAGTATATGAATCTCATAATAATTTACTGTCATATAAAATTCAAATAATGTCTATATTTCGTTTACTCCATTTAATTTTTCATTTTTCTACGTCAATGCTATTTTGCTCATTCTGCCTGATGACTTTTACCATGGTGTCCTTGCACATTAATAGATGAGATAAAAGTGGCCATAGCTCCCTCCTAGTTCAGATCTCCACTATGAAAACAAGGCCTAGAAGCTACAGCTCCAAGAAAGTGATAGATGCTATTCTAGTTTTTTGCAATTTAATGGTCGCCAACTGACTGTTTTTTTTATAATACAACAACAACTAAGCCTTTTATCCCAAGTACTTGGGGTAGGTTACATGAACCAAAAGAGAATCACGCACGATTGATCACGTTGATAATTCTTCTTCATTCATTCCTATCAAGTAATATCTCCTCATTTAAACCTCTAGAATCCATATCTTTTCGTATCACCTCCATCCATATTTTCTTCGGTATTCTCTTCGCTTTTTTAACTTGTTCTTTTATAATAATAATAAAAAAAACAACTTGACTGTGCTTTTTATACTTTTGCGGACCATTCAAACAACTGTAAATGAAACTTTGAGGATGAGAGATACTTTTGATAATCTTCAACTATTCTTGTTATCTTTACATTGGAGGATGGTGCCCTTTGTATCGATCATAAAGCTATTCTCCTTAATTACTTCAAGCTAATATCCCTTAATTACACAAACTAGATAATTGAAAAGCAGATGTTATCTATGTAGACAAATGATTCTTCTCTCTCTGTTTTTCTGTATAAGATGCATGATCCAGCGTTCCAAGCATATCTTGCTATAATTACATGCACTAAATAAGTTTATTTTCATTGGATATTGCAGGGGTTTGCTGTCCCAAAGGAAGCTCAGAACCAAGTAGCGGACTTTAGTTTCCATGGGAAACCAGCTCAAATAAAGCATGGTGATGTTGTCATAGCAGCAATCACCAGTTGCACGAATACATCGAATCCTAGTGTCATGCTTGGAGCTGCTTTGGTTGCAAAGAAGGCTTGCGAGCTTGGGCACTACTCTTCTTCATTTACAATCATTACAGTGTAAATTTTTCGTGCTTAACTAGGTCATTGTTGGAATTAGATCAGTCTATTATACAGTTAAAATTGGCACAGGGTCACGTGGCAATGTGGGTCTTAAGGTGTCCATCAGACCAAGTTCCAGATAATCAAATACAACGATAGGAGAAACATAATTTTTATTCGCTTTGAACATGATCAAATAGGCAAAAGACATCTAATTTCATCTAAAGCCGTGTATGTTGCTGCAAAAATACACGAACACATCTTTATAAATCCGGCAAGAGTGGCATTTCCATCCACTGAACATGGGATCTAGTTAACATTTGTATTACCAAAACCACGCTAAGGAGAATGCAACTTGCAAATTATTTATTAGATTATGACCAGGTCAGAGCATTAAAATACTCCAGGTAGTATATATGTCATGTGAAGGATCACTTTTTTTGTCCAAGCAGGCTACGCATCTATTGTTTTCAAAAATCATGGTATGGAATCTGTTTGCTATTAATTAATAGTTACATGTCTACACTAATAAGAACTGATTTTTTGACTTGGTTTATTTTGGCATAGAAATCTCATATAATGCCTTTTTTGAGTTTTTTTCTTTAAAATGTTATAGGCCAACCTGCCTTCAAAAGAATTGGGCCATTTAGGAACCATTCATATTTTGATGGACTGGAAATCTGCCATGCGTTGTGTAAATCACATCTAGAGGGATATTGTTTTCAAAATAGTTTACAATATGTATTTGAATGATTCTAATAGTAAATTACGCTGTGGAATTGTCATCTAGTTTGTATAGTATCAACAAGGCCAACAAAAGCAACGTATATTTCTATAAGCTACTTTGGTACCATCAATAACTGCAGTGGAGAATTGCTCAATGACGCAGGACGGAGGCGAAATTAGGGTTAGGATTTGAGAATTAGGGTTTTTTTGGAGAAATTGGGAAAAAACAGTAAGAACTTACAGGGGTTTGGGAATCCACCCAGGCGAATCCACGCTCACTCCACTCTCCACGAGAAAAGATTTTATTCAGCGAAATTTACGCTAGAAATTTCTCAAAAGTTTTCAAAATATTATTCATCAATCAATTCTCCATACAAAGCCTATATATATAGGAAAATCCTAACAAACAAAATCCTAATAGAATCCAAAGTCCTAATCCAATCAAATATCCTAATAAAATCCAGAATCCAATTAAATATTACAAAATCTTAACAAGATCCAAATCTAATCAAATATGATCTTTATCAATTCTCCCCGACTTCAAAATATGAAGCTTCGGTGAATGATGAAAATGATAATCATCGAGTAAATCCGGATTGAGCTGCTGGATTTGTTCGGTGTGCAACCAAGTGCAATTTGAGTCTGGACTTTCACACGCTAGCGCACCAAATAACGCTGATATCTACCATCAGCAGTCGAAACAATCTCATTCTCCAGAATATCTTAAATCTGATCTATATGACGCGTCCGTGGGGCAGGAAGAGGTGGTATACAGATGGAAAAATGAAGATGACCTGGTGAAACTGATGATGGTAGATCTAAAATAACTGCTGGATAATCAAATAGAGTATGGTATGGAGTCAGGTTCTCGACGTTGAAAACTGGATTGATCCCGAGATTGTGGGGAATCGCAAGCTCATAAGTATTAGAATCAATCCTCTTTAAAACTCGGTAGGGATCCATACGTCGAGCATGAAGTTTCTTCAAGGTTTCTCGAGGGAACCTCTCTGGACGCACTCTAACTATCACCTCATCATCAACTTCAAATTTCTGCAATTTTTTATGTGAGTCTGCTACACACTTGTAGTTATTATTACTAATTGCTATTTGTCGACGAATATGATCATGCAAATGCTGTGCAAAAGACTCGGCTGAGGCACTGGGCCTATCACCTATGGGGAGGGAAAGAAGGTCTATAGGTTTTCTAGATTTATAATCTGTAACTATCTCAAATGGACTCATCCCAGTAGACCTATTGACTGAACGATTATATGCCAACTCCACTATAAGCAAAACAAGATCCCACGTGGTTAAATGGTTGCCTACTAAACATCAAAGCAAGTCTCATAAGCTACGATTGACAACTTCTGTCTGTGAATGATGGGCAGTGGAGAATTTAAGTGTAGTACCCATTTTCTTTTAGACAGTTCGCCAAAAATGACTCGTGAGCCGAACATCTCTGTCAGAAATAAATGACTTAGGAAGGCCATGCAAACGGACTATCTCTTTACAGAACAAGTGTGCAACATATGAAGCATCTAAAATCTTATGGCAAGGGATAAAATGTGCCATCTTTGAAAATTTATCCACCACAACTAATATAACATTATATTTCCTAAGTGTGCGAGGGAGTCCTAAAATGAAATCCATGCTAAAATGCTCCCAAGGTGCAAAGGGTATGGGTAATGGTGTGTAGAGTCCTGTATTCTGCTTCCTACCCTTAGCTACCTAACAAACTCGACAATGCGACACAACTTGCGCAACATCACGTTTAATACTTGGCCAATAAAATCGGTCTTCTATAAGAATGATAGTTAGATCTCGATCGAAATGACCAGCAATCCCTCCCACATGCATTTCCCAAATCAGATGATCACGCAAAGAAGTTTTGGAAATACATAGACGGGTACTTCGAAACAAAAAATCATCAATAATGGTAAAGGCATCTAGTATAGTAGGAGGATCATGTGTTAGAGATGTATAGATGTCACCAAAGTCCCGACAAATAGGATAATCTTGAATGATTTACTCAAATCCGATAACTTTTGCACTCGTCTGTAAAGTGCAAAGTTTTCTACTTAATAGATCAGCGACTTTATTTTCAGTTCCGACACAGTGTTTGAGTACAAAATTGTACTCCTGAATAAACTCAAGTCATTTGATGTGTCGATACCCTACTCTCTTTTGGGAATTGATATAGCGTAGAGCTTGATGGTCTGAATATAGAACGAACTCTTTTGGTAGCAAATAGTGACGCCAATGACGCAAATATTGTACTACTGCATAAAACTCTCGATCATAAATATCGTAGCGCTATTTCGTCTCATTCAATTTTTCACTAAAAAAGGCGATGGGATGATTTTTTTGGCTCAAGATATCACCTATACCTACGTCTAATACATCACATGCTACCTCAAAAACTTTCGAGAAATCTGGAAGATGAAGGACCGGAGCAGTAGACAACTTCTCCTTAATCTCTTCGAAAGTATGAGTAGTAGATTTAGTTCATTGAAACTCTCCTTTCTTAAGACAATCAGTGATCGGAGCCATGATGGTACTAAATCTCCTAACAAACTCCTATAAAATGTGGCCAGACTATGGAAGCTCCTAGCCTCATGGATCGTACGAAGAGTAGGCAATTCTCTTATGGCCTTAACTTTATCAGGGTCTGCTGCGACTCCGTCTTTAGAGACACGATGAACCCAAGAAAGTGAACAGAGGAAGCTAAGAACACACATTTTTTCAAATTGACAAACAGTTTCTCCTTACGGAGTCTCTAAAACCTGTGTCAAATGAGAAACATGCTCTTCTTAGGTTTGACTAAAGGCGAGAATATCATCAAAATAGACAACAACGAACTTGTTTAAGAAAGGACGCAATATTTGGGTCATAACTCATAAATGTGCTGGGTGTATTAGATAAACCAAAAGGCATAACCAACCATTCATACAATCCGTCCTTAATTTTAAAGACAGTTTTCCATTCATCACCCTCACGGATACGAATCTGATGATATCCGCTTCGAAGATCTATTTTCAAAAAGATTTGAGAACCAACCATCATATCTAATAGGTCATCAAGTCTAGGAATGGGAAACTTATAATTGACGGTGATTCTGTTGATGGCGCGACTGTCAACACACATTTTCCAGCTACTATCCTTTTTAGGTGGGAGTAGAGCGGGAATGGCAGAAGGACTCAAACTCTCTCTAATAAAGTATTTTCGCAATAACTCATCTACCTTTCTTCTAAATTCAGCGTGCTCAACAGGATTCATCCTATAATGAAGTAAATTGAGCAAACTGGACTCTAACACGAAATCAATGACATGTTGGATGTCCCGAAGAGGAGGAAGTTTATCAGGTAACTCATCGGACATGATATCCTGAAAATCAGTGAGAATCTGATGAACCTCGGGCTGGTAAATAACAGGTGGACTAGAAGACTCTCCTAGAGCAATTACCGCATACACCAGTCCCTTCTCTAGAGTCTCCTTGAGAAACTGTGATCGACTTACCAGGTGAAGAGACTTTTTATGTACATGGCCTGTGACTTTTCACTTTTTGGGCTCTTATCACTAGACTTAGGTGGTGCGGGTTTCAGAACAATTTTCTTCTCATTAAATTTGAATGTGTGTTTGACTTGCCGAAACTTGTCATATCTAAGTCATACAACCATAGCCTACCAAGCAAGATATGTACGGCAGTCATATCTCACACATCGCACCAAAGCTGGTCCTGATAGTTTGACATCTGGATAAACGCTAGGTAATAGATTGAGCAGTTTTAGTTACTCATCTTACGTTGTATGGTTGTGGATGGGGTTCAGTTTTGAGGCCCATTTTCTCAACAGCTGTTCTTGAGATTATATTCACACAACTACTCCCATCAATCATCACTCGATAACTCTTCCCTCCATATGTGATGTACGTAGTGAAAACGCTAGATCTACGCCAATTTTCATCTTTCGTTTTAGTGTAAAGGCACCTAACGGCGCCTAAACGCACATTTGAAATGACTATTTCGTCGTCTGTCTCACTAGCATTTCTTACTGGTTCATATACTTCTTCCTCAAGATCATCATAATCATTATGATTTCTAACTTTTCATCCACATTACTAGAACTTGGGGTGGTCATTTTACCGTTATGAAGAAGTATACAATCAAACAAGCGTATGCAATGCAATTTCCTAGACTCAGTTAAATTCTATATGCGTGCACTATATGATCAAATAAATTTTTCTAAAGTTTAGTTTCTAAAATGCAAGGAAATGGATACTAAAATGTGTGTATGCATGCAAGCAATGAGTTGGCAAATAATTATTAGTAATTCTAACTAACAATCTCATGCAGAATTTCACAAAAATAATTGTAAAACTTTGCTGAAGAAAATGGGTTGGTTTAGAAATTACCCAAATACCGAAGAAGTTCGTGCACTTGTAGTGGTTCCTTGGAGTTTTTCGAAGTTGGTTCGCCTGCTGAAAAGCCCTGAAATACTTGTAGTGGTCCCTTGGAGTTTTCCGAAGTTAGTTCGCCTGCTGAAGAGCCCTGAAATCCTACCACATTTGTTGGAAACAAATTCAGGAAAACAACGTTTCGAATATGACTCGAATTGGACTCCAAACGGGCTCCAAATCACCACTTTTCCCTTCACTATTGCACTGGTCTGCTGTTCTGCTGCTACTGGCTGCTGCCACTGCTGTCCTGCTGCCGTTGCTGCTGTCCTGCTGCCTTTGCTGCAGCAGTTTTGCTGCTGCTTGCTGATGTGCTGTTGCTGCTCTTGCTTGTTGTTGTAGCGGATTCGCCGGAGAAGGGAGAGCGGGATGGATCCGGAGAAGGTTATGTAATAGGGGAGTTTTGCTATTGAGGGAAAGGTGGGTTGCTGGATGGTAGAGGAGGTTTGGTCCGGTGGTGGGGGAAAGAGATGAGGAGGAATAGAAAGGATAAGTCGGGGAAGGTAAAGGGGAAGAAGAGGTGCAAGTCACTTTTTTCGGGGTTGAGGATGTAGAGGTAGAAGAGGAGGATGGAGTGGTGGGGGTTTGTTCGGGGTTGAGGATGGAGAGGTAAAAGAGGAGGAGATAGGTTTTTGGGTTAGAAGGCAGAGAGATGAAGGAAAAGAAGAGGTGCAACTCTAGTAGAGGGAGGGAGAGAAGAATTTATTTTTTTATTTTATTTTATTTTATTTTTCTCTCTCTCTCATATCTTTTTTTTTTTTTTCGATCTGAAAGTTCAGATTTTTTTCTCTCTCTCTCTCTTTTTTTAAAATCTGAACTTTTTTTCAAAACAATAAAATAAAAAGCTAAAAACTAAAATAAAAAGATGGAAATGGAAGGAAGATGGAAATGGGATGAAAATATAGGCTCTGAAATCAAGTTTGACGCAGGACGGAGGCGAAATTAGGGTTAGGGTTTAAGAATTAGGTTTTTTTGAGAAATTGGGAAAGAACAGTAAGAATTTATAGGGGTTTGGGAATTCATCCAGGCGAATCCACGCCTACTCTCCATGAATCCACGAGTAAAGATTTTACTCAACAAAATCCACATCAGAAGTTTCTCAAAAGTTTTCAAAATATTATTCATCAATCAATTCTCCATACAAAGCCCATATATATAGGAAAAACCTAATAAACAAAATCCTAAAAGAATCCAAACTCCTAATCCAATCAGATATCCTAATAAAATTCAGAATCTAATCAAATATTCCAAAATCTTAATAAGATCCAAATCTAATCAAATCTGATCTCCATCACTCAAGCTTTGCTGTCTTCAGTTATAACAGGTGGTATTTTTCACCTGTTTGGTTTTAACAAGCTCCTTATTCGGTAACTATACCTTTATAGATAGCCGAATGCATAACTTCATGCTATTGGCTTGTAGAAAATGAAAATTATTAAAAGGAAATTGAAACAGATTCTTTATCTAAACCTCCTTGTTGTTAGCTGTTGTTTAGGCTCTGATGTTTTTCTTTCTAGACTCTCCACAGGGTTGACCCTCTTCCTCTCTTTTTTCCCTGCTGGTTTGGTTGGTCTCGATTGATTAATATCCAGATGTTTTGGTTTCTAATAGTTTTTTTGTCATTGGCACCCACAATCACTTTGATATTGGAATTTATTGTACCTTCTCCCTCTTATGTCTTATATATGCACTCACTTTTAACATTATTAATATAATTCCTAGTGTATTACACAAAGTAGACCTTATAAGAAGTGTCTACCAGCTGCAGGAGCAAATTTTGAAAATTGTAATGTGAAATGTTAGATTCTGTGACATGGGTTCCTATGTTGCTAATGCATTTTTCATCTTGTATCAGGTGAAGCCATGGATCAAGACAAGTCTTGCTCCTGGTTCTGGAGTTGTCAAAAAGTACTTGGACAAGAGGTAATTTTCGTAGTTTGATTTGTTGCAGAGTTCTGATGACTACTGCATTTTGTATGGCATTGTTTGACCTTTAAAACTGGGTATATTCTTTCAGTGGTTTGCAGCCATACTTGGATCAGCTGGGTTTTAACATAGTTGGATATGGGTGCACAACTTGCATTGGTAATTCCGGGGACCTCGATGAATCTGTGTCAGCTGCTATCTCTGAGAATGGTAACTTTTCTACTTTTTGAGCTATTATTACATAGTTCACTGCTCTGTGTTGAAGTAATCTTTTTGTGCAAAATCTATGCTGGTACTGAAGTTCATTGTGTTCGATCAGATATTGTTGCTGCAGCCGTGTTGCCTGGAAACAGAAACTTTGAGGGACGTGTACATCCTTTGACAAGAGCAAATTATCTTGCTTCTCCTCCTCTTGTAGAGGCTTATGCGCTTGCCGGAACAATATGCAACCATAAATTTTATGTTGCCCATTCTTGATTGTTTTACTCAATATCTTATTTAAGCAATTTTAGTTAGTTATGCAATGTCCTTATGGTTCTTCCATCTTGGCTTTAGATTTGCAATATTTTGAAGAGGAAACATAGAGGAAATTTCTATTGGTGTTTTCTCTGAGCTTAAAATCTTACATGACATTGTTTTCATATTTGCATTCTTGCTCTATTAGTGATAAGCTGCACATGACTGCAACAATATTGAGTTTTATAGTTGACTACCACTTACAAGTATGAATCCTTCAAGGGTGATGCCATCAAGGAACTAAATTTTGTGCATCTATACTTTGTGTAGCACCATATTATGCCATAAACTTGATTTTAGTTAGAATACCTAATAAAAGAAACTGTGCTGATTACATATATACCTTTTTGTGTTTATGTAAACTACTTTCTGATTCTTTTGGTTATTTTCACTTGAAATTTTAGGTATTTTGGAGCTTATGTATTTATCTCATCATGGGACTGCAAATTCAATTCATTCTGTTTTTTTGTTGCTTGTAATTGAGATGCTTGGTTCCATTTGGTAGGATGTATTTGTAATCCCAACTCATGCTTTAGTAACTGCAACTTTGTTAAGAGGACCCTTGATTGGGATTCACACAATTTATGAACAAGTCCCCGTCCAGTAGAAAATCTTGAATTGCAATTTTCACCTGAAATTTTAAGTGTACAATTACAGCCAACCAATTAGACATATTTATCTCAAAACCTGTAACTAGATGTCTTGAAATCGTCAAGGGGTTATAAGATATTGCAATGCTTTCAAGTTCTGCATATTTCATCTTTTATTTTGCATATTTTCATATACGACGTATTTCTAAGCTCTGCAGCTACGCCTACCATTATCTCACAGTGAACAGAAGAAACTGAAGAATGATGACTTGGTAACAATTGATATGTACATTTCAAGTTAAATTTTATCATAGGACAAACTTGCTTCAGGTTTTTCCATTTTAGTTATTTTACCATGTATCTCCCTCTAATATACCCTTCTTGTTTCTATGTTTAATCGAACAGTATGGTTATTAGATTGGACTTCAGGATTGTTTAATTCTATATGGTGAAAACTTCAGGATTGTTTAATTCTATATGGTGAAAACTAAGTGAACCGTGCTTAAATTTCTTAAAAATCACCGCGAATTAAATCTCTTTCGTTGCTATCCAAAGAAAGTGCATGTTAGCAAAATATTGCAAAAACAAAGGTTTTGCAAGGAAATATGTGCTAGCTAGCTATGTAACAAATTATATTTTTCAAAAAGAAAGACTACCAAGTAATCAAATATGAGTATCGTGTTGGATTTTGAGCTCCCCGAGACGCAATTACCCCTGAAAAATCAGAGATAGCTGATAATCAACCATATTGCTGATACGAGGCTACTGATTGGTTTAGGCATGATATCAGATGATACGGATATTAGCTGATGCTGGCTGATGTCAAACTTTTTAATAGAAGAAAGAAAGGAAGACTTAGAAGAAAGAAAGGAAGACTGGTAGTATGTTTAAATATGGAGGGTGTGTTTGTTGGCATTGAAATAGAATGGAAGTAGTAAAATTAAGGTTATTTTTACTATTTTAAGTGTTTTTTTTGCCATGAAAAAGTTAGAAATTACTTCTTATTTTGTGAAATTGGCACTTATGTGATACCTTACTTTCAAAAAAATTTTCGTCATGTTTTGATTTGGAAGAATTTTAGGAAGTAGAGGAACAAGATGAAAAATTAATAGTTTATTTGTATGCCATCATTACCACTCAAAAATTTAACTTTCATACAAAAAAACACAAATAAAATTACACAAATTATTATATTTATTCAATTAAATAATATTCCTTTCACTTTTCAATTTTTCTTCCTTCTTTAAAAAATTAGCTAATAAACATAAGAAAAATGCTCTTTTTCTACTTCCATTTTACTATATTAGAAGTTACTTTTCTTAAGTTTTTTTTTCTCACTTTTTCTACTTCTTGTTTATGGACTAGTTCAAAAATCAGAACTTAACTTATTCTATTTAAAATTTTGAATTAAATTTGAATAGGGACATCTCTATTCCCAAGTGACAAAAGTCATAAATTTCCTTATGATGGATGATAACTCGTTCCTTCTTCTCCATGGACACTCAGTCAATAGAATTCCATGAACTAGAGAAGTGAAAAAAAAAAAAAAAAAATCTAGAAACCTTGTATAGCATTAAAAACTAAAAAAGGATTACATTGGAATAGACGAAGAGTCAATAAGAGGTTCTAGATTGAAAAATCACATCTTAATTTAGAGGTATTGATAGTAAATTTTTTTTATAGGAAAAACTGTTAGCAAAGCTCCATCATTTTACTATAAAGAAATTAATAAAGAAGAGATACAAACATTATGAGATTACATACAACCTAACCTTTCAAAAGAAACAGAGAGGGTAGAGAAAGCCTACTAAATTGTTGATTTTAATTAATCTGCTAATTATTCGTCGTTGAATTTCGAAAAATAAGAGGTATAGATTATAGAGCAACTAAACAACAGCTTTTAAATGGAAAAAAAATATTAAACAATCACCCTTACATCAGACTTCAACCCACAGCTTGCATAAAAAAAAAATGCAATCCTAAAACTTGAGAAGGACAAAAACTTCGGGGTTTGTAACTAGAACTACTACATGCCTTCATCCCAATTTGGTTCTTCGTTAAGATCGAAGAAGGCTGGCCAAGAGGAGCCCCCTCCATTTTTTGTTGCCGACGATGGTTCACTATTGTCTCCTCTATTGATTTCACCCACAACATTCGGCCTGGACGACGATTCACTGACAACTCTTTTGGTATCGCTCTCCACATCAGATATATTGGCAGCATTTTCCTCAACGATTTCGCATTCACTGCTATCCTTGTTGTCAACTTCTTCAACACCCTTCGACGAGGGCGATGGTCCACTGTAAACAACAATTCGGCGTTCACTGTTATCCTTGATATCGATTTGTCCAGCACCATTCAAGAAGAATGACGATCCATCGGAAACAACTCTTCCGGTATCTTTCTCCATAACATGATGTCGATTGCTCACTTCCACAACATTAGCTAAGGGTAGAGCATTTCCCTGACTAACGCGGCATCGCTCGATTCCTTCTATCGTTACAGGTGAGTTCTTTGCCATTTGAGGTTCCAAATGCTTTCGCATGTGCCCACCGAGAGCCTGCCCTGTTGGAAACACCTGTTGACACTTACTACACTCATGCCTGTCCTGGACACCTATCTTCTTCTTGCCTCTCTTTAATGTCCCATCGCCGACCATGGACTTCCCTTTGCCGTGGTATGTCATGTGGCCACCGAGAGCTTGATGTGACAGGAACGACTTGCCACAGATAGCACATTGATGGCCTCCATTGTCTTCGACTGGTCCAAACACGATTCTCTCCACCGTTGGCTGCCCTCCCTCGGCCAGTTCCACCGTTGGTTGCTCTCTCTCGGCCAATCCTAACGTATCCTTCGCTAGTCCTTGATTATCATTGTCGTGTCTCGCATCATGCCTTGTCTTAACACGAATATATATCTTGATTACAGGAAGCTTCTGATCATCTGCGACATTGGTGTCTTCAACCTGCGAGTCGGGCGCGGCCGAGGCCAAAGCTTTAGGCCCAACGTCGTTCGCCAGTCTCGCATTTGTTGTCTCTCTCACTCCGCTGCTGAGGGTTAGGAGAGTGTGGGCAGCTTCTATCATCATGTCGTCGAAATAAGTCGGCTCTCTACCTCTTTCTCCAGTTGGTTGCCACTTTAGGACATTATTACTCGGATCGAATAAGAGTCGGGCGAGATGACCATCCCGACCAAAGTCAACTGTTCTTCTCTTCCCTCCTTCCATCGAACGCTGCCTCATGTGTCCGTTAGAAGCCTTGCAGGGATCTTCGCCTCCGATGTCCTCATCGGTTTCGCTAGCTCTGGAAGAAGAAGACAGAAACTCGTCGTATTTTCTTTTTTTAATCTCACGGTCTACTACCATATTATCAGCAACTCCGCACTCAAATCTTGATGGCTCGGAGGCTTCGCGTTGCTCGTTGCCGACAGGTCGATGATTGACGGATTCCTCTTCTCTGTGCTTGGCAGAATCGACGCTCCTTATTACGATCTTCAAGCGTTTTTGTGATGGCACAACGTGGTTGCTCGCATCGTCAAGCTCCATATTGATAGAAATCTGAAAGTAGAGAACTACAGAAAATTGAGATGAAAGAGAGATTTTTTTGTGGACAAAGAGGTGTAAAGTGATAACTCGTCTTGAATTGCAAAGCGTATCTTGAGAGTCACTGCTGGGCTCTTTTTATAGGAATGCATGACTGAAGTCATGATATGAATAGGACTCCCAAATAAATACAAGATTTGGATACAGCAACTAACTTCTCAAATTAATTTTGAATAAGAGTTCTATTAGGATTCCCACTATACAATCCTAAAACAATCGCGACTCCTTTATCCCCACATTTTCTGTTTATGTTTGATGTTTCCTCTAACATTTATTGAAAAAAATTAAAAGAAAAATAATAAATCATCAGAAAAGGCCACAACCCCACGCCCCCCCTCGCTCTCTAAAAAAGGCCAGATGGCGCTGACGGCCCTCACCCGCTCCTCGTCCCGCCTCACCTCACCTCGTCGCTCTCCGCCGCCGCAGGATCCTCCTCTGGCTTGACCCTCTCCTTGCCTTCTCCTCCTTCGATCTCGAACCCTAACCCTAGCCCTAGCCCAAGATCAGCGGCCCCTGGCGCAGCCTCCTCCTTCCGCCACTTCTCCGACTGGCGGCGATCCCCGATCAGCCACCGCGCCCTGATCCGCTCCTCCGCCGACGTCACCGAGCGCTTCGAGAGGCACTTCGCCACCATGGGTAAGCCTTCCGACGTTGTTCCTCAGATCCGATCCGATCCGAGCATTTTCTATGTTTTTCATTGATTTTTGCGCGTGTGTGTGATGTGATCGATAGCTACTAAGAACTCGTATGAGAGCATCTTGACCACGCTATCGAAGCCCGGAGGAGGGGAGTTTGGGAAGTACTTTAGCTTACTGGCGCTGGATGATTCGAGGATCGGTGAGTTTGAGATCTTGGTTTTGGTTCGGTTTATTTTTGTAGTGATTTTGGTGTCTGATGATCAATTTGGAGTGTTTTATTTTTCTTTTCTTTTCTTTTCTTTTTACCTGTCCTGTGTAGATCGGTTGCCGTACTCGATAAGGATTCTGTTGGAGTCGGCGATCAGGAACTGCGATGGGTTCCAGGTGATGGAAAAGGACGTGGAGAAGATCTTGGATTGGGAGAACATGTCAGGTTCTCTCCTTTCTCTCGTTCAGGAAATGGGTAGTTATAACTACCGGGTAGAAGAGGAGGACGGCGTGGGTTCGGGTGAGATGGAAGGAAGTTTCTAGAGGGGCACACCATTTTTCCCAGTGAGCCCACTTAAAAACTTCATCCATATTACAAGTTTGCTATCAAATTTTTTGGACTAAAATATCCCTTTCTTTAATCTCTCATCTACTTCTCTTCTCAAACTATAAATGATTTAACCCAAAAAAAAAAAAAAAAAAAAACCTAAAACCCATAATTATTCTCTCAAATCTTTTTATATATTAAATTATCTAACAAATTAAATTCGAAAATTGATTTTATTAGACATTTGTTTACTAAAAAACCTAATTGAAAAAAATTATGAAAAAAAAAACTCAAAGTCTGGACGGTTCTATTTCTGTTCGGACTAGAAGTTCAGATAGTGAGCTTCTGTCCGGACTTTTTGTCCGGACTGGAAGTCTGGACAGATAATTTTTGTCCGGGGTGTACACCCGGACAGGAGATAAGTGGCACTATAAATAAGTTTTTTTTCGTTCCCTTATCCATGAAGTCATTGTAGTATAAATAAGTTTTTTTTCGTTCCATTATCCATAAAGTCATTGTAGTATAGTGGTGAGTATTCGCACTGTCTCGATTTCGATTCCTGGCAACAATATATCCCTTTTTATTTTATTTTATTTTTCCAAATAAATAACATTTTCTCCCAACTAAGCAGAGTTTATTCAATTTAGTTTCCATTCCTATTCGATTCGGTTTTTTCGAAATTGATAAATATTTACGTATGCTTGCCACCATGAACAATAAGAAAAATAAAATTAAGAGTCTATTCGATTTAGTTTCCATTCCTATTCGATTCAGTTTTTTCGAAATTGATAAATATTTACATATGCTCGCCACCATGAACAAGAAAAATAAAATTAAATACTTGCAACCCATTGCAGAAAATCAAAAATATATAAATGAAAGGTCAATTCGTCAGTATCCAGTATGTGGGAATAATTACAATATAGTACAACAAACACAAAGAATTCATTTTTTTATTACAATGTCAATTTACATAATGAGAATTATAAACAAATTAGTCCATAATTAGAAACAACATTACATTAAAATATATATATATATACAAAGTTTCGTTTGCAGCAAACAATTCTCGAACAACCATTTAAAACACATTGTTTTCGAGTACAGCCCTTTCAAATTACGATCCAAAACAAAAAATAATTAAATCTAACGTCTTCATATTTTGAAACTTTTGAGGAGTGTTAATTCAATTGGTTCTCCACTAATCGGTTGCATTTCTTCTTCTGAGTCTGGTTCATTAATATTTGCTCTTCCATAAAACTATTCAGCAACATGAGACTTTGTTAATATTGATACCTTAACCCCTATAAGTGGATAAACATAAATATTTAGCACACAAGTGGAAAATAAGACAAACCCAACATAAAATTTAAATATACAAGTGGAGTTGTCAAATGTTAATTTAATTATACTATCCGATACTCTTGATGAGTACAATGCAAATCTAAGCATCCTAACAAACGAATTGAAAAATTAATGGAATTTTGCATATTTTACAATTAGTATTTATTTTATTTTTTCATTAATAGTAATCAAAGTATAAATTAAAACACCAATTTTTAAGTTTCAATATTAAAGGATGAAATTTTTTTTCTAACTTTAAAATTGAGATCGGTTGTAGAGTTAATCTTTGAGATAGTTTAGATCTTGAGCGCTAGAGAGTTCTTACCAATTACAAGAGATTTTAAGAGGTAGAGTAAGTAGAGATAATTATTAAAAAAAAGAATAAATTATGAGTTAAACATATAATTTTTTTTAATTTATGATCAAAAACCCTCAACTTCCAAAATCCCAATGCTCCATTCTCAATCTTATCATCAAAACCCCTCCTCCACCACTTCCTCCTCCTCCCCTCTTCCTCCTCTCCAACTCAACAAGACCGCCAAATCTAAAAATATCCCATTCTTTACTTAAAAAAAAGAGACTAAAATAAAAAATTTGCTAAATGAGGAAGATATCTCACTCACCTTGACCCAAGAAGCGACGGCAGGGCGGTGGCCGAGCGGTTTGGGTTGGATCAGCGGCGGTGGTGGCGGGATCGGCGGCGGGATCGGCGACGGCGATGGGCAAATCAAAGAGAGAAAAATTGGGTGGAGGAGGAGGTAGGGAAGGGGAAGAGGAAGATGAAGAATTAGGAGAGGTGGGTGAGCGAATGAAAAAGGAGTTGGATTTTTGGGTTTGAGATTTGGTCGACCTAGAGATGGAAAGGTGAGGGAGAGAAGAATGGAGGTGGGTGTAGAAGAAAGGGAAAAGGAGGGGAGAGAAAAAGATTGAGGGTATTTTTGGGATATTTGGTGTGCTCACTAGGAAAATCCTCTCTTTTGAAAAGAGAAGGTGGGTTCACTAGGAAAACTGGGCTCACTAGGAAAAATGGTGTGCTCCTTTGGAAACTCCTAGAAGGAAGCGGCCCAGGAACAAGGTCCAGGTCTGCAGATATCGGTCACAAAACCGGACCCGAAGGCCCGCTTGCTACAGTGCCGACGTGCACATTGATACGCGAGGATATTCCGCGTTCTCCACTCATAGCCGTTGATGTTTGCGATGGAGGGTGAGAAATGGGAATTGGGTGTAAGGAGCAGTATATAAACTCCATTTTGATCTGCCTTGTAACCCTAAGCTAAGAAATCAACTCTTATCCCTCATCCTATCTTCTTCTCCAAGTTATTCTGCTGATCTCTTCTTCTTCTTCCTCTGTTCTGCTTCTATTTTTCTCTAAATAGCCTTAATTTCAGAAATTCCAGTGCTGACCGTCTTGCAGATCGAAAATGCAAAGGAATCCAACCGGAGTAAGTTCTTCTTCGACATTCTTCATTAAAAAGTATCTTTCCGTAAACAAATATGAAGACAGTCATTAACGGTGTGTGAATAGTCTCTGAAAATTCTACTGCATATTTTAAGACTTTTTCTGTTATCTTCTCAATTTGTGAATGATTTCTTTGTAACTATAAGAGATTTGTAATTTGCACACATCGTGAATAGTGAAATTTAATACTATCCAATGATGTAGGATTTATTTTGAACCATGCAAATTCTTGTTTTCTCTGTTAAAAGTTCTATTTTTTTTATCGATTTATCTTTAATCTTAATAAATCATAGTTTTCTATTTGGATTACCTAATATTTTCGTAACAAGTGGTATTAGAGCTATTTTGATTCGCAACAAGTGGTATCAGTGCACACTTGTGAGTTGCAACACTTGCATCTTTGCCAAAACCTCAGCATTCACATTCTGTCTGTTGAGGAATTTTTGTCCGCCCTGGAGATTTTTTTTTATGTTCTATTTTGATGATCAAAGTCTGCATGAGTAAAATCCTCAGTAGGAAAACGAATGCAAAGAAAAAAGACGGGCAAGAAACACAAGAAGGCACAGTGATGCCTGTGCCAACTCCAATTCAATAAAAGATCCTCAGCCACAGTGGGATTTCATCCATAAACAGAGAAAAATCCGTTGCTTATTGAGCAACACTATTAGCAATAGTATCAGCTTCTCAAAGAACCTGCATTTGAGAGTAGATCTTAATTAGTCCGAAGATGAGCCATATCTCTCGTTATGCTTTAGATATGCAATCGAGATAAAGACCTCATCGACCATAATATTTCAAGAAGAGCAAGTCCTAAGTATTGCTTCATAAGACCAAAAATTATCCACCAAGATCAGCATAATATTCTACAGTACTGATTAGCAGATGCTAGAACAATCTGGGATGTCAAGGGTCCAACTCAATGCGACCCTGGTTTGGGACAATCTTCAAAAGAGAGGCTGGCAAGGTCCAAACATCTGTGTTCTATACAGTCAAGGTAAGGAATTGGTATATATGGTATAAATGCACATTTGAGCTCTCCTAGGACGTCAGGCTGGGATGTTGGCATAGTGTACGGTCGCGAGTATGCTCCTGAGGGAAAAATGTGAAGAATAAAAACTAGCTGCCTCCACCACTTATTTGAGCATTTGGGGCAAAAACGTAACAATATAATTTTCGAGAACATTGCACACACCACTGGTGATTGCCTATCAGTTATTTATATGATATCATGATATCAATTCCTGATGAGGTGTTTTCTCATATGGGAACGATTTTAGGGAGGATGACAACAATAGGAACTTGCATAAATACATCACTACAAGAGCCCATGGAGGTGGATCCAGGATCAGCCGCAATTAGCGATGGTGATACATATTTAGAGGACTACCAAAAACATTGAAAGTAAGTTGCTGGATCAACAGCTCACATGACTATTTAGGATAGTGTTATATGGTTCTCTAGCCTATATTTTCTAGCTTTTGTATTATGTATCGGTTCGCGTCTATCAGAACTTTAGTTTGTATAGCCGCCTTGTTTTGTTATCGTCTTAATAAGGGAATGCAAGGGGACTAGTCCCACCATAATGACCTCAAAAAAAATATTCTATGACACTATATATGAGAATCAGCATGTCCATGTGCTAATTTTTTATTTGCTCTATTCAAAATTTTGAATTAGAAAAATAAAAATTTCTTAGTTAATTCAAAATTTTGTTTAGAACGAACTAAAAATCAAACCGTAAATGTGCCCATTCTCATCCATAGATGTCCAGCATGATTTTAATAATAAAGCTCTCTCCAACTCCATAATTGGTCGATCTTTAATACTTCAAAAAGAGGACTCTATCACAACTCATATTTACCCTTGATACAAGTGGAGCTGTCTTAAGGAAATACTACTCTGATAAAGCTGTGGCTTTGCAAAAACATGGGTAGCCTTCAACAGTACTTGTTTATAGACGAGTCCAAGAATCAGAACTTAGCCCGTCGAATTCAAAATTTTGAATTAAATTTGAATAGGGGCATCTCTGCTCCCAAGTGACAAAAGTCATAAATTTCCTTATGATGGATGATGGCTCGTTCCTTCTTCTTCATGGCCACCATAAACAAGTGAAATATTCAACTGATCGAGCCAATAGAATTCCATGAACTAGATAAGTGAAAAAAAATCCCAGAAACCTAGTATAGTATTAAATACTAAAAAAGGAATACATTGGAAGAGACGAAGAGTCAATATGTGGTTCTCCACTGAAAAATCACATCTTAATTTAGAAGTGCTGATAGTACAATTTTTTCTATAGGGAAAACTGTTAAACAAAGCTCCGACATTTTATTACAAAGATATTAATAAAGAAGAGATACAAACATTATGAGATTACATACAACTTAACCCCTCGAAAGAAATAGCGAATGTAGAGAAAGCCTACTATTGATTTTAATTAATAAGTTCAATATTCATTGTTGAATTTCAAAAAATAAGAGGTATAGATCAAAGAGTAACTAAACTACAACTTATAAATGGAAAAAAAAAAAGATTAAACAATCACCCTTACATCAAACTTCAACCCATAGCTTGCATAAAAAAAATGCAATCCTGAAACTTGAGAATGACAAGAACTGCAGAGTTTGCAATTAGAATTGCTACATGCCTTCATCCCAATTTGGTTCCTTGTTAAGATCGAAGAAGGCTGGCCGAGAGGAGCCCCCGCCATTTTTTGTTGCCGACGATGGTTCACCATTGTCTCCGCTATTGATTTCACCCACAGCATTCGGCCTGGATGACGATTCACTGACAACTCTTTTGGTGTCTCTCTCCACACCAGATATATTGACAGCATTTTCCTCAACGATTCCGCATTCACTGTTATCCTTGTTGTCGACTTCTTCAACACCCTTCGACGAGGGCGATTGTCCACTGTAAACAACAATTTGGCGTTCACTGTTATCCTTGATATCGATTTGTTTAGCACCATCTAAGAAGAACGATGATCCACCGAAAACAACTCTCCCGGTATCTTTCTCCACAGTATGATGCTGATTGCTCACTTCCACAGCATTAGCTAAGGGTAGAGCATTTCTCTTACTAATGAGGCTTTGGTCGACTCCTACTTTAACTGTCAATAGAGTATTTCCCTGACTAATGCAGTATCGCTTGATTCCTTCTACCTTTACTTGTGAGTTCTTCGCCGTTTGAAGTTCGAAATGCTTTCGCATGTGCCCGCCGAGAGCCTGCTCTGTTGGAAACACTTGTTGACACTTACTGCACTCATGCCTGTCCTCGGCACCTGTCTTCTTCTTGCCTCTCTTCAATGTCCCGTCGCCGACCATGGACTTCCCGTTGCTGTGGTACGTCATGTGGCCACCGAGAGCTTGATGCGACGGGAACGACTTGCTGCAGATAGCACATGGATGGCCTCCATTGTCTTCGACTGGTCCAAACACGATTCTCTCCACCGTTGGTTGCCCTCCCTCGGCCAGTTCCACCATTGGTTGCTCTCCCTCGACCAGTTCCAACGTATCCTTCGCGAGACCTTGATTATCATTGTCGTTAGCAGGCCTTGTGCCGTTGTTCGCATCATGCCTTGTCTTAACTCGAATATATATCTTGATTACATGAAGCTTCTGATCATCTGCGGTCTTCAACCTACGAGTCGGGCGCGGCCGAGGCCAAAGCTTTAGGTCCATCGTCGTTCGCCAGTCTCGCATTCGTTGTCTCTCTCACTCCGCTGCTGAGGGTTAGGAGAGTGTGGCGAGATGACCATCCCGATCAAAATTGACTATTCTTCACTTCGCTCCTTCCGTCGAATGCTGCCTTATGTGTCCGTTAGAAGCCTTGCAGGGATCTTCACCTCCAATGGCCTCATCAGCTTCTCTAGCTCTGGAAGATGAAGACAGTAACTCGTCGTATTTTCTTTTTTTAATCTCGCGGTCTACTTCTATATTATCAGCAGCTCCACACACAAATCTTGATGGCTCGAAGGCTTCGCATTGGTCGTTGGCAACGGGCCGATGATCGACGGATTCTTGTTCTCTGAATTTGGCAGAATCGATGCCCCTTATTACGATCTTCAAGCGTTTTGCGATGGCACGACGCGGTTGCTCGCGTCATCGGGCTCCATATTGATAGAAACCTGAAAGCAAAAAAGTACAGAAAATTGAGATGAAGAGGGAGATTTTTTTGTGGACAAAAAGGTGTAAACTGATAACTCGTCTTGAATTGTAAAGCGTATCTTGAGAGTCGTTGCTGCGCTCTTTTTATAGGAATGCATGACTGAAGTCGTACTATGAATAGGACTCCCAAGTGAATACAAGATTAGGGTACAACTATTAACTTCTAAAATTAATTTTGAATAAGAGTTCTATTAGGATTCCAACTATTAGGATTCCAACTGTACAATCCTAAAACAATCACGACTCCGAAGCCTTCTATCCCAAGTACTTGGGGTAGGCTATATGAACAAAAAGAGAATCACGCCGGATCGATTATGTTGATAATTCTTCTCCATTCATTCCTATCAAGAATATCTCCTCATTTAAACCTCTAGAATCCATATATTTTCGTATCACCTCCATCCATGTTTTCTTCGGTATTCTCTTTGCTCCTTTAACTTGTTTTTTTATAATAATAATAAAAAAACAGCTTGACTGTGCTTTTTATACTTTTGTGGACCATTCAAACAACTGTAAATGAAACTATGAGGATGAGAGATACTTTTGATAATCTTCAAGTATTCTTGTTATCTTTACATAGGAGGATGGTGCCCTTTGTATGGATCATTAAGCTATTCTCCATAGTTACTTCAAGCTGATATCCATTAATTACACAAACTAGATAATTGAAAAGCAGATGTTTTCTATGTAGAAAAATGATTCTGTTCTCTCTCTGTTTTTCTGTATAAGATGCATGATCCAGCTTTCCAAGCATATCTTGCTATAATTACATGCACTAAATAAGTGATGTAGAACGGGTCGCGGATGCGTTTATGAGCCGATTCGAAAAACAAAAACAAAATAAAGGAAAGTGATGACGGTCCAGTTTAGAAACTAATGATGACGGCCAAGTTTAGAAACGAACTAGTTGTAGGCAAATTTTATTATTTTTATTTCTGTTTTTTTTAGTTGGATTAGGATTTCCGTCTTTAAGTTGGATTAGAGTTTCCGTCTTTAAGTTGGATTAGGCTTTCATATTTGGGTCTATAAATATGGTTGTTTTTCATTGTTGAGAGGAGCAAAATTTTATAAAATTTATATATTTCTCTTCAACTGTGAGTTTCAGAGGTGAAACTTTGTCTATTTTTTCTGAGAATAATCGTTGATTATTTTCGATCCTTTTCTACGCTAACTCGCTGCGTCAGGTGGTATCAGAGAGGTTACAGTTCAGACTACAATGGCCAGTTTAGGAAGCAGTCATGTCCAGAACGTTGTTCAGGATGTGAAAGCCTTGCGAACCAGAATAGAGGCTCAAGAGGCGGCAGTCAGAACCTTGGAGCATAATTTTGATCAGAGATTCCGGCGTATGGAACGACGCTTTGAAGTTTTGATCGACAAATTTGATGCCCTGGGAAACGATGACAACAGAAACGACAATGGTGGTAGGTTGCGACCAAGAGAAAGGAATGCTCAAGGCGAGCCTGTTAACAATCGTAGGCAACCAGCCTATGATGAATCAGATGACGAAGAAGATTTGGTGTTAAATGAAGATCGAAACAGACATACCAGACAAGGAAGAGGTGGCGGCAATGGTAGGTTTAATAATTATGATTTCGGTTATGATAATGGTGATTTTAAATTAAAAGTGGATATTCCTAGTTTTAAGGGGAACTTGAATATTGAAGATTTTATTGATTGGATTGCTGAAATTGATCGATTATTTGAGTATATGGAAATTCCACAGGAGAAAAGGGTGAAACTGGTAGCCTGCAGATTGAAGGGAGGAGCTTCTGCATGGTGGGAGAGGTTGCAGAATAGGAGGTATCGGGAAGGAAAGCAGCCTGTCAGAACCTGGTACAGAATGAAACAGCTTCTGCAGAGAGATTTTCTGTCACCAGATTATGAGCAGATTTTGTTCCAGCAGTACCAAAGATGTCACCAGGGCCAGAAAACTGTCCATGAGTATACTGCAGAATTTATGAGGTTGGCTGAAAGGAATGAATTGCGAGAGAGTGAAGGACAGCAGGTGGCACGGTATTTAGATGGATTGAAACCTCAGATTAGAGACAAAATTGGGTTCAAGTATTGCGAAATTTAAATGAAGCCAAGAACATGGCTGTTAAAGCTGAACTGATGATGCAAGAGAAGGGTGGAGGCAGGTTTGATTCTAACAGGTGTTCATACGGGAATGATAATTTTCAGAAGAGTTCTGCAGACAGGACTAAATCTGTCCAGGAGTTGCAGAGTCGTAACTAGCGGAAAGATGATAAGGAGGCTGGAAAGAAAGTGGCTGTAACTAAGGAGGGTCAGAAATCAGCCAATCCTTATGCGAAACCTATGCTTGGGAAGTGTTTCAGATGTAACCAGCCTGGTCACAGATCTAATAAATGTCCTAACAGAAAACCAGTTAATATGGTTGAAAGGACGATAATGAAGTCTGTTGTGAACCTGATGGGGATAATGATACATATGAGGAGTATGATGAGAGTGATGAGTAGGCTTATGTGATCAGAAAATTGATGCTAACGCCTAAGCAAGAGGACAACACTCAAAGACATCAGTTGTTTCGCACTAGATGTACTATTAATGGTCGTGTGTTTGATTTAATCATTGATAGCGGCAGTTGTGAGAATATCATTAGTAGAGAGGCTGTGGAGGCATTGCATTTATCTTTAGAAAAGCATCCCCATCCGTATTCTATTGGATGGATTAAAGCAGCAGAGAAAATTCAGGTGAAGGAGCGTTGTAAGGTACCTTTTTCCATTGGTAAATATAGGGATGAGGTATATTGTGATATTATAGATATGGATGCATGTCATCTTTTATTTGGTAGACCTTGGCAATTTGATATGAATGCACAGCATGCTGGTAAAGATAATGTGTATAGTTTAGAGAAAGATGGGGTGAAGTTTACATTACTTCCTCTAAAGACAAGCAACCGTCCTAAAGCTTCTAAAGTGGAGGGACGATCTTTCCTAACTATTACACAGACTGAATAGGAAATGGAGGATGCAGTTAGAGAGTCACAGATTGTGCATGCTTTAATTGTAAAGCAAATTACAACAGTTGGTGATGAGCAGATGAATGAGGAGATGGCAAAAAAGGTGAAGCCTTTGTTACAGGAGTTTAAGGAAATTATACCAGAAGAATTACCTCATGGCTTATCTCCTATGAGGGATATCCAGCACCATATTGATTTAATTCCTGGAGCTAGTTTGCCGAATCTGCCACATTATAGAATAAGTCCGAAAGAGAGTGAAATTTTGCAAGAAAAAGTACAGGAGTTGTTGCAGAAGGGATATATTAGGGAGAGCATGAGTCCATGTGTTGTTCCTGCATTATTGACACCTAAGAGAGATGGAAGTTGGAGGATGTGTGTTGAAAGTAGGGCGATTAATAAAATTACAATTGGGTACAAGTTTCCTATTCCTCGGTTGGAAGACATGCTAGATAGATTGAGTGGAGCACAAGTGTTCAGCAAAATTGATTTGCGAAGCGGGTATCATCAAATTCGAATTAGGCCTGGTGATGAGTGGAAGACAACCTTCAAGACAAAGGAGGGACTTTATGAGTGGCTAGTTATGCCATTCGGGTTGTCAAATGCTCCTAGTACTTTTATGCGAATCATGAACCAGGTACTAAAACCTTTTATTGGCAGATTTGTTGTGGTTTATTTCGATGATATTCTGATTTATAGTAGATCAGATGAAGAGCATTTTGTGCATTTGAGGGAAGTGCTAACTGTTTTGCAAGAAAATAAACTATATGTGAATTTAAAAAAGTGCAGTTTTATGGTCAGAAAATTGTTATTTCTTGGCTTTGTAGTTAGTGCTGAAGGTATTCAGGTTGATGAGGAAAAGGTCAAGGCAATTAAGGAGTGGCCAGCCCCTAAAACGGTGACTAACTTGAGAAGTTTTCTTGGGTTGGCTAGTTTTTATAGAAGATTTATTCAACATTTCAGTACTGTAGCAGCTCCTCTTACCGAGTGTTTAAAGAAAGGAAAATTTTAATGGTGTGATGAAACGGAGTCGAGCTTTGCAGTGTTGAAGGAAAAGTTGTGTTCTGCCCCAGTTTTAGCATTACCAGATTTTGATAAATTGTTTGAAGTAGATTGCGATGTGAGTGGGGTAGGGATTGGAGCAGTTTTATCCCAAGAACAGAGGCCTGTTGCATTCTTTAGTGAGAAATTATGTGAAGCTAGACGAAATTGGAGCACTTATGATAAGGAGTTCTATTCTGTTGTGCGAGCCTTACGAACATGGGAGCATTATTTGATTGGTAGAGAATTTGTTTTGTATTCAGATTGTGATGCTTTGAAACATTTAAATAACCAGACCAGAATTAGCAAAGATATGCATGCAAGGTGGGTTCAGTTTTTACAGAAATTCCCATTTAAATTGAGGCATAAGGCGGGTGTGCAAAATAAGGTAGCTGATGCATTAAGTAGGAGAGCTACTTTGTTAGTGACATTAAGTAATGAGATTGTAGGGTTCGAGCACTTGAAGGAGTTATATGAGGTGGATGAAGATTTTAAAGAGATTTGGGAAAAATGTAGTAGTAAACAGCCTTGTGCAGATTTTCACATTCATGATGGGTTCTTAATGAGAGGCAATCAGCTTTGTATTCCTCAGTCTTCTTTGAGGGAGAAAGTCATTCGTGATTTGCAAGGTGGTGGTCTAGCTGGTCATTTGGGCAGAGACAAGACTATTGCTGTTGTTAGTGAGCGATTTTATTGGCCTTATTTGCGTAGAGATGTGGGCAGACTGGTGCAAAGATGCTATGTATGTCAGACAGCAAAGGGTCAATCGCAAAATACTGGATTCTATATACCTTTGCCTGTTCCTGACAATATTTGGGAGGATTTGTCCATGGATTTTGTGCTTGGACTACCTCGTACTCAGCGGGGAGTCGATTCTGTTTTTGTTGTTGTTGACAGATTTTCAAAGATGGCGCACTTTATTCCTTGCAGAAAGTTGCAGATGCTCAAAGTATAGCCAAGTTGTTCTTTAAAGAAGTTGTGCGTTTGTATGGGGTCCCAAAGTCAATTACATCTGATCGTGACAGTAAGTTCCTTAGTCATTTTTGGCGAACTCTTTGGCATATATTCAATTCTTCTTTAAATTACAGCAGTACTGCCCATCCTCAGACAGACGGTCAAACTGAAGCCACGAATAGGACTTTGGGAAATTTGATTCGCAGCATTTGCAGAGACAAACCAAAGCAGTGGGATGTTGCATTGGCGCAGGCAGAATTTGCATACAACAGTGCTGTTCATAGGACAACCGGAAAGTCACCTTTTTCAGTTGTCTACACTAAAACGCCTCAACATGCACTGGACTTGATTCAGCTGCCTAAAGAAACAGATAATAGCATTGCAGCGAAGCATATGGCGGAGCAGTGGCAATCTGTTACAGAAGAAGTCAAGCAGAAAATTGAGCAGTCTAATGCAAAGTATAAGAAGGCAGCAGATAGGCATCGCAGAGGTCAGATTTTTGTAGTAGGGGATCAAGTGATGGTGTTCCTCCGCAGAGAAAGATTTCCAGTTGGCAAGTATAGCAAGTTGCAGTCCAAGAAATATGGGCCATATCCAATTGAGAAGAAAATTAATGATAATGCCTATGTTGTTGGGTTGCCTAATAGTATGGGAATATCCAAGACATTTAATGTGGCAGATATTTATCCATTCTATCCAGATGATGAACCGCTATATCCGGAAAACTCGAGGTCGAGTTTTTCTCAGGTGGGAGAGAATGATGTAGAACGGGTCGCGGATGCGTTTATGAGCCGATTCAAAAAACAAAAACAAAATAAAGGAAAGTGATGACGGCCCAGTTTAGAAACTAATGATGACGGCCCAGTTTAGAAACAAACTAGTTGTAGGCAAATTTTATTATTTTTATTTCTGTTTTTTTTAGTTGGATTAGGATTTCCGTTTTTAAGTTGGATTAGGGTTTCCGTCTTTAAGTTGGATTAGGGTTTCATGTTTGGGTCTATAAATATGGTTGTTTTTCATTGTTGAGAGGAGCAAAATTTTATAAAATTTATATATTTCTCTTCAACTGTGAGTTTCAAAGGTGAAATTTTGTCTATCTTTTCTGAGAATAATCGTTGATTATTTTCGATCCTTTTCTACGCTAACTCGCTGCGTCAATAAGTTTATTTTCATTGGATATTGCAGGGGTTTGCTGTCCCAAAGGAAGCTCAGAACAAAGTAGCGGACTTTAGTTTCCATGGGAAACCAGCTCAAATAAAGCATGGTGATGTTGTCATAGCAGCAATCACCAGTTGCACGAATACATCGAATCCTAGTGTCATGCTTGGAGCTGCTTTGGTTGCAAAGAAGGCTTGCGAGCTTGGGCTTGAGGTTGAGTACTACTCTTGTTCATTTACAATCATTACAGTGTTAATTTTTCGTGCTTAACTAGGTCATTGTTGGAATTAGATCAGTCTATTATACAGTTAAAATTGGCACAGGGTCACGTGGCAATGTAGGTCTCAGGGTGTCCATCAGACCAAGTTCCAGATAATCAAATACAACGATAAGAGAAACATAATCTTTATTCTCTTTGAACATGATCAAATAGGCAAAAGACATCTAATTTCATCTAAAGCCGGGTATGTCGCTGCAAAAAGACATGAACACATATTTATAGATCCGGCAAGAGTGGTATTTCCATCCACTGAACGTGGGATGTAGTTAACGTTTGTATTACCAAAACCACGCTAAGGAGAATGCAACTTGCAAATTATTTATTAGACTATGACCATGTCAGAGCATTAAAATTCTCCAGGTAGTATATATGTCATGTGAAGGATCACTCTTTTTGTCCAAGCAGGCTACGCATCTATTGTTTTCAAAAATCATAGTATGGAATCTGTTTGCTATTAATTAATAGTTACATGTCTACATTAATAAGAACTGATTTTTTGACTTGGTTTATTTTGGCATAGAAATCTCATATAATGCCTTTTTTGAGTTTTTTTCTTTAAAATGTTATAGGTCATATCCCATATACAGATAGTTCCTAGTGACCAGCCTTCAATAGTGTAACAACCCTCCATTTTTTTTATATCAATAAAAGATTAAATAAATAAACAAAATGATAAATATGACTCTTCATTTTTAAATCTTTCATCTCTTATAACTCTCAAACTTTTCATATTTTTAACTCATTACTCATTCATTTCTCTAACTCTAATCCTTTCAACTTCTCCATGAATTATCTACATTAAACCTCCAATTTAATTCTCTTAACTCTCTAAATTCAATAACTCCTCAAACCCTTTATATTCTATAACTCTCTAGACCCTTAACATTCTGTAACTCCTAAATCCAATCATATATAAACCCCTAAATCAAAACGCATTCCACTCATTCTAAAAATCATTCTCTAACATTCTCATCACGCCGAAACACCTTCGAAGCTGCCGGACCACCATAGGAGCCACTACCGGAGCCGCCACCACTTTGCCCGAGATGAACACATTTCTCCTTATCTTTCCACATCTTGAATTATCACCGTTTTGTCAAAAGGTTAGTAATAAACTCTCTTCTTTTTTATTGGATTAAACTATTGGACTTTAGAACTGCTTGACCCATTATCTAATAACCCTAATGATTTAAGAATAATATCCATCATTTTATAAACCCAATAAAATGGAGTCAAACTTATTTCCTAATTTCAGACCCACTTAACTTTAAAATCAATTTTGAGTATGTTATAAATATTAGAAAATTCTCTAAAAATCATCTTAATTCATATTAATCTGTTTTTAATATTCTTAGAATATTTTTAATGTGTAGATTACTCCATTAAGCAACATCGGGAAACAAAATCCAGGTGAGTTTATTTTTGGACTCACTAATCATGCTATTTTATATACATATTGTTTCAATCATGTTATTTATTTTGTGTAAATTGATTTGTTATTTTGTAGGAATTTATCAATTACTTATTATGTTTCTTGTCATCAAAAATCTATTATCAATTGTCATTAAATTTAAATTACATAGTATAGTTAGATTTTAGAATAATCATATATATGAATTTGATAAATCACATAAAAGTTATATTCACGGAAAAATATTGTTCGTGATATCATTTTGTGTCGGTGTCTAGAAAAGTTATTTTGTATGCTGGTTCTCTAATTAAGGAACGTGCAACGCACGGAAAACCTCCCAGCATCCATATAATTGCCTGGTCGATATCTCTATGATGTCTCGAATCAGTGACTCTTAAATATAACTAATTGTGATTTATTGAATAAAGCATAAACTGAATGGACTCTATAAATCATATTGTTAATAAATTAAGAAAAATCCAATTGAAATATTGTACCTTATATGATCAATATACTGTACTATATCTAAATGACACTGGGTTGGGGGAGAAACTGAATGATGGAAATATACTCTGTTTCGGCTGTAAACTTATTAAGTTGTACAACTGAATATTTCGCACACCATGGGTGCCTGATGATTTGCTGGATCATACCTGACTATAATTCCTGTTTGCCTGACGGCAGGTCCGACTCAGCACCGGACAATCCTGTGACCATTTCCTGGGTCTGTACAGGAAACAATCGAAACAGTGGTATCCCATCAATTAGTTTTTCCAATTACATGACATTCTAAACAAAAATATCTCTGTTATAAAGTTGACTTCGTTAAAATGATATTAAGAACCTAAATTAATTGGCATCATTATTACAGACATCGCATTCCATATTTTCTAAAACTTGTATTATTATTATGTTTGGACATAACCGTTATATTTCACATTTTTTCTGCGTATTTTAGTTTGGTCGCAATCTGACGACCTGGGTGTGCATGCCCAGATTTATCGATAGACATGCCAAAACTGATGCAGGTTCTTGTGTAGTTTAAAGATCAGATTGAAGCTCAATAACGGATTAGAGATTTCCCGCTTCCTTTTGTTTAATTTTATTAAATTTTGTTTCAATTGTATCTAAAATTCGTTCCAATAAATGAAAAGTCAAACTTTTGATGAATTTTTCTATCATAATTACTGAGTATTATTGTGGCAAATTTATTGAGGCTTTAGCATATTCAAACTGAATATGTTGCCGGTACCTATTACACGTGCTTGTATACCGTATATCGGGAGCGGGGCGTGACAGGTATTTTAGTGGTATTAGAGTCCAGATTTCTCAAATCAGTTAATGTGACTTGAATTGATTTGGATCCTGATATAAAATTCTGCCACGCTTATATAATAATACTCTTTGAAATATTTGAATTACATTCCTTCAACTCTTTCACATTTCGTATATTGATACTAATCAGTGATCCATTTATTTTGATCCATGTCCGAATTCTTTAGTCCCTAAAAATTTACATCCTAAATAAGATTTAAATAATAATCCTTTGATATCTAATCTTATTTTAGAATTATAACTTTTATAACCCTCTATTAATTCCAATTCCTTCCCAACCTTGAGAAGATTCGCCTTATCCATAGATCAAGCTCGAGCTCAACAAGAATGATGAGAAGTTGTCCAAATAATAAGAATACATAAAATATTTCCTTAATTTGTTTTATTTAATTTCGATGACGAAATTATTTTTTTCAAGGGGAGTAGAATGTAACAACCCTCCATTTTTTTTATAACAATAAAAGATTAAATAAATAAACAAAATGATAAATATGACTCTTCATTTTTAAATCTTTCATCTCTTATAACTCTCAAACTTTTCATATTTTTAACTCATTACTCATTCATTTCTCTAACTCCCATCCTTTCAACTTCTCCATGAATTATCTACATTAAATCTCCAATTTAATTCTCTTAACTCTCTAAATTCAATAACTCCTCAAACCCTTTATATTCTATAACACTCTAAACCCTTAACATTCTGTAACTCCTAAATCCAATCATATATAAACCCCTAAATCAAAACACATTCCGCTCATTTTAAAAATCATTCTCTAACATTCTCATCACGCCGAAACCACCTTCGAAGCTGCCGGACCACCATAGGAGCCACTACCGGAGCCGCCACCACTTTGCCCGAGATGAACACATCTTTCCACATCTTGAATTATCACCGTTTTGTCAAAAGGTTAGTAATAAACTCTCTTCTTTCTTATTGGATTAAACTATTGGACTTTAGAACTGCTTGACCCATTATCTAATAACCCTAATGATTTAAGAATAATATCCATCATTTTATAAACCCAATAAAATGGAGTCAAACTTATTTCCTAATTTCAGATCCACTTAACTTTAAAATCAATTTTGAGTATGTTATAAATATTAGAAAATTCTTTAAAAATCATCTTAATTCATATTAATCTGTTTTTAATATTCTTAGAATATTTTTAATGTGTAGATTACTCCATTAAGTAACATCGGGAAACAAAATCCAGGTGAGTTTATTTTTGGACTCACTAATCATGCTATTTTATATACATATTGTTTCAATCATGTTATTTATTTTGTGTAAATTGATTTGTTATTTTGTAGGAATTTATCAATTACTTATTATGTTTCTTGTCATCAAAAATCTATTATCAATTGTCATTAAATTTAAATTACATAGTATAGTTAGATTTTAGAATAATCATATATATAAATTTGATAAATCACATAAAAGTTATATTCACGGAAAAATATTGTTCGTGATATCATTTTGTGTCGGTGTCTAGAAAAGTTATTTTGTATGCTGGTTCTCTAATTAAGGAACGTGCAACGCACGGAAAACCTCCCAGCATCCATATAATTGCCTGGCCGATATCTCTATGATGTCTCGAATCAGTGACTCTTAAATATAACTAATTGTGATTTATTGAATAAAGCATAAACTGAATGGACTCTATAAATCATATTGTTAATAAATTAAGAAAAATCCAATTGAAATATTGTACCTGATATGATCAATATACTGTACTATAGCTAAATTACACTGGGTTGGGGGAGAAACTGAATGATAGAAATATACTCTGTTTCGGCTGTAAACTTGTTAAGTTGTACAACTGAATATTTCGCACACCATGGGTGCGTGATGATTTGCTGGATCATACCTGACTATAATTCCTGTTTGCCTGACGGCAGGTCCGACTCAGCACCGGACAATCCTGTGACCATTTCCTGGGTCTGTACAGGAAACAATCGAAACAGTGGTATCCCATCAATTAGTTTTTCCAATTACATGACATCCTAGACAAAAATACCTCTGTTATAAAGTTGACTTCGTTAAAATGACATTAAGATAACCTAAATTAATTGGCATCATTATTACAGACATCGCATTCCATATTTTCTAAAACTTGTATTATTATTATGTTTGGACATAACCGTTATATTTCACATTTTTTCTGCGTATTTTAGTTTGCTCGCAATCTGACGACCTGGGTGTGCATGCCCAGATTTATCGATAGACATGCCAAAACTGATGCAGGTTCTGGTGTAGTTTAAAGATCAGATTGAAGCTCAATAACGGATTAGAGATTTCCCGCTTCCTTTTGTTTAATTTTATTAAATTTTGTTTCAATTGTATCTAAAATTCGTTCCAATAAATGAAAAGTCAAACTTTTGTTGAATTTTTCTATCATAATTACTGAGTATTATTGTGGCAAATTTATTGAGGCTTTAGCATATTCAAACTGAATATGTTGCCGGTACCTGTTACACGTGCTTGTATACCGTATATCGGGAGCGGGGCGTGACAGGTATTTTAGTGGTATTAGAGTCCAGATTTCTCAAATCAGTTAATGTGACTTGAATTGATTTGGATCCTGATATAAAATTCTGCCACGCTTATATAATAATACTCTTTGAAATATTTGAATTACATTCCTTCAACTCTTTCATATTTCGTATATTGATACTAATCAGTGATCCATTTATTTTGATCCATGTCCGAATTCTTTAGTCCCTAAAAATTTACATCCTAAATAAGATTTAAATAATAATCCTTTGATATCTAATCTTATTTTAGAATTATAACTTTTATAACCCTCTATTAATTCCAATTCCTTCCCAACCTTGAGAAGATTCGCCTTATCCATAGATCAAGCTCGAGCTCAACAAGAATGATGAGAAGTTGTCCAAATAATAAGAATACATAAAATATTTCCTTAATTTGTTTTATTTAATTTCGATAACGAAATTATTTTTTTCAAGGGGAGTAGAATGTAACAACCCTCCATTTTTTTTATAACAATAAAAGATTAAATAAATAAACAAAATGATAAATATGACTCTTCATTTTTAAATCTTTCATCTCTTATAACTCTCAAACTTTTTAATATTTTTAACTCATTACTCATTCATTTCTCTAACTCCCATCCTTTCAACTTCTCCATGAATTATCTACATTAAATCTCCAATTTAATTCTCTTAACTCTCTAAATTCAATAACTCCTCAAACCCTTTATATTCTATAACTCTCTAAACCCTTAACATTCTGTAACTCCTAAATCAAATCATATATAAACCCCTAAATCAAAACACATTCCGCTCATTCTAAAAATCATTCTCTAACATTCTCATCACGCCGAAACCACCTTCGAAGCGGCCGGACTACCATAGGAGCCACTACCGGAGCCGCCACCACTTTGCCCGAGATGAACACATTTCTCCTTATCTTTCCACATCTTGAATTATCACCGTTTTGTCAAAAGGTTAGTAATAAACTCTCTTCTTTCTTATTAGATTAAACTATTGGACTTTAGAACTGCTTGACCCATTATCTAATAACCCTAATGATTTAAGAATAATATCCATCATTTTATAAACCCAATAAAATGGAGTCAAACTTATTTCCTAATTTCAGATCCACTTAACTTTAAAATCAATTTTGAGTATGTTATAAATATTAGAAAATTCTCTAAAAATCATCTTAATTCATATTAATCTGTTTTTAATATTCTTAGAATATTTTTAATGTGTAGATTACTCCATTAAGTAACATCGGGAAACAAAATCCAGGTGAGTTTATTTTTGGACTCACTAATCATGCTATTTTATATACATATTGTTTCAATCATGTTATTTATTTTGTGTAAATTGATTTGTTATTTTGTAGGAATTTATCAATTACTTATTATGTTTCTTGTCATCAAAAATCTATTATCAATTGTCATTAAATTTAAATTACATAGTATAGTTAGATTTTAGAATAATCATATATATAAATTTGATAAATCACATAAAAGTTATATTCACGGAAAAATATTGTTCGTGATATCATTTTGTGTCGGTGTCTAGAAAAGTTATTTTGTATGCTGGTTCTCTAATTAAGGAACGTGCAACGCACGGAAAACCTCCCAGCATCCATATAATTGCCTGGCCGATATCTCTATGATGTCTCGAATCAGTGACTCTTAAATATAACTAATTGTGATTTATTGAATAAAGCATAAACTGAATGGACTCTATAAATCATATTGTTAATAAATTAAGAAAAATCCAATTGAAATATTGTACCTGATATGATCAATATACTGTACTATAGCTAAATTACACTGGGTTGGGGGAGAAACTGAATGATAGAAATATACTCTGTTTCGGCTGTAAACTTGTTAAGTTGTACAACTGAATATTTCGCACACCATGGGTGCGTGATGATTTGCTGGATCATACCTGACTATAATTCCTGTTTGCCTGACGGCAGGTCCGACTCAGCACCGGACAATCCTGTGACCATTTCCTGGGTCTGTACAGGAAACAATCGAAACAGTGGTATCCCATCAATTAGTTTTTCCAATTACATGACATCCTAGACAAAAATACCTCTGTTATAAAGTTGACTTCGTTAAAATGACATTAAGATAACCTAAATTAATTGGCATCATTATTACAGACATCGCATTCCATATTTTCTAAAACTTGTATTATTATTATGTTTGGACATAACCGTTATATTTCACATTTTTTCTGCGTATTTTAGTTTGCTCGCAATCTGACGACCTGGGTGTGCATGCCCAGATTTATCGATAGACATGCCAAAACTGATGCAGGTTCTGGTGTAGTTTAAAGATCAGATTGAAGCTCAATAACGGATTAGAGATTTCCCGCTTCCTTTTGTTTAATTTTATTAAATTTTGTTTCAATTGTATCTAAAATTCGTTCCAATAAATGAAAAGTCAAACTTTTGTTGAATTTTTCTATCATAATTACTGAGTATTATTGTGGCAAATTTATTGAGGCTTTAGCATATTCAAACTGAATATGTTGCCGGTACCTGTTACACGTGCTTGTATACCGTATATCGGGAGCGGGGCGTGACAGGTATTTTAGTGGTATTAGAGTCCAGATTTCTCAAATCAGTTAATGTGACTTGAATTGATTTGGATCCTGATATAAAATTCTGCCACGCTTATATAATAATACTCTTTGAAATATTTGAATTACATTCCTTCAACTCTTTCATATTTCGTATATTGATACTAATCAGTGATCCATTTATTTTGATCCATGTCCGAATTCTTTAGTCCCTAAAAATTTACATCCTAAATAAGATTTAAATAATAATCCTTTGATATCTAATCTTATTTTAGAATTATAACTTTTATAACCCTCTATTAATTCCAATTCCTTCCCAACCTTGAGAAGATTCGCCTTATCCATAGATCAAGCTCGAGCTCAACAAGAATGATGAGAAGTTGTCCAAATAATAAGAATACATAAAATATTTCCTTAATTTGTTTTATTTAATTTCGATAACGAAATTATTTTTTTCAAGGGGAGTAGAATGTAACAACCCTCCATTTTTTTTATAACAATAAAAGATTAAATAAATAAACAAAATGATAAATATGACTCTTCATTTTTAAATCTTTCATCTCTTATAACTCTCAAACTTTTTAATATTTTTAACTCATTACTCATTCATTTCTCTAACTCCCATCCTTTCAACTTCTCCATGAATTATCTACATTAAATCTCCAATTTAATTCTCTTAACTCTCTAAATTCAATAACTCCTCAAACCCTTTATATTCTATAACTCTCTAAACCCTTAACATTCTGTAACTCCTAAATCAAATCATATATAAACCCCTAAATCAAAACACATTCCGCTCATTCTAAAAATCATTCTCTAACATTCTCATCACGCCGAAACCACCTTCGAAGCGGCCGGACTACCATAGGAGCCACTACCGGAGCCGCCACCACTTTGTCCGAGATGAACACATTTCTCCTTATCTTTCCACATCTTGAATTATCACCGTTTTGTCAAAAGGTTAGTAATAAACTCTCTTCTTTCTTATTAGATTAAACTATTGGACTTTAGAACTGCTTGACCCATTATCTAATAACCCTAATGATTTAAGAATAATATCCATCATTTTATAAACCCAATAAAATGGAGTCAAACTTATTTCCTAATTTCAGATCCACTTAACTTTAAAATCAATTTTGAGTATGTTATAAATATTAGAAAATTCTCTAAAAATCATCTTAATTCATATTAATCTGTTTTTAATATTCTTAGAATATTTTTAATGTGTAGATTACTCCATTAAGTAACATCGGGAAACAAAATCCAGGTGAGTTTATTTTTGGACTCACTAATCATGCTATTTTATATACATATTGTTTCAATCATGTTATTTATTTTGTGTAAATTGATTTGTTATTCTGTAAGAATTTATCAATTACTTATTATGTTTCTTGTCATCAAAAATCTATTATCAATTGTCATTAAATTTAAATTACATAGTATAGTTAGATTTTAGAATAATCATATATATAAATTTGATAAATCACATAAAAGTTATATTCACGGAAAAATATTGTTCGTGATATCATTTTGTGTCGGTGTCTAGAAAAGTTATTTTGTATGCTGGTTCTCTAATTAAGGAACGTGCAACGCACGGAAAACCTCCCAGCATCCATATAATTGCCTGGCCGATATCTCTATGATGTCTCGAATCAGTGACTCTTAAATATAACTAATTGTGATTTATTGAATAAAGCATAAACTGAATGGACTCTATAAATCATATTGTTAATAAATTAAGAAAAATCCAATTGAAATATTGTACCTGATATGATCAATATACTGTACTATAGCTAAATTACACTGGGTTGGGGGAGAAACTGAATGATAGAAATATACTCTGTTTCGGCTGTAAACTTGTTAAGTTGTACAACTGAATATTTCGCACACCATGGGTGCGTGATGATTTGCTGGATCATACCTGACTATAATTCCTGTTTGCCTGACGGCAGGTCCGACTCAGCACCGGACAATCCTGTGACCATTTCCTGGGTCTGTACAGGAAACAATCGAAACAGTGGTATCCCATCAATTAGTTTTTCCAATTACATGACATCCTAGACAAAAATACCTCTGTTATAAAGTTGACTTCGTTAAAATGACATTAAGATAACCTAAATTAATTGGCATCATTATTACAGACATCGCATTCCATATTTTCTAAAACTTGTATTATTATTATGTTTGGACATAACCGTTATATTTCACATTTTTTCTGCGTATTTTAGTTTGCTCGCAATCTGACGACCTGGGTGTGCATGCCCAGATTTATCGATAGACATGCCAAAACTGATGCAGGTTCTGGTGTAGTTTAAAGATCAGATTGAAGCTCAATAACGGATTAGAGATTTCCCGCTTCCTTTTGTTTAATTTTATTAAATTTTGTTTCAATTGTATCTAAAATTCGTTCCAATAAATGAAAAGTCAAACTTTTGTTGAATTTTTCTATCATAATTACTGAGTATTATTGTGGCAAATTTATTGAGGCTTTAGCATATTCAAACTGAATATGTTGCCGGTACCTGTTACACGTGCTTGTATACCGTATATCGGGAGCGGGGCGTGACAGGTATTTTAGTGGTATTAGAGTCCAGATTTCTCAAATCAGTTAATGTGACTTGAATTGATTTGGATCCTGATATAAAATTCTGCCACGCTTATATAATAATACTCTTTGAAATATTTGAATTACATTCCTTCAACTCTTTCATATTTCGTATATTGATACTAATCAGTGATCCATTTATTTTGATCCATGTCCGAATTCTTTAGTCCCTAAAAATTTACATCCTAAATAAGATTTAAATAATAATCCTTTGATATCTAATCTTATTTTAGAATTATAACTTTTATAACCCTCTATTAATTCCAATTCCTTCCCAACCTTGAGAAGATTCGCCTTATCCATAGATCAAGCTCGAGCTCAACAAGAATGATGAGAAGTTGTCCAAATAATAAGAATACATAAAATATTTCCTTAATTTGTTTTATTTAATTTCGATAACGAAATTATTTTTTTCAAGGGGAGTAGAATGTAACAACCCTCCATTTTTTTTATAACAATAAAAGATTAAATAAATAAACAAAATGATAAATATGACTCTTCATTTTTAAATCTTTCATCTCTTATAACTCTCAAACTTTTTAATATTTTTAACTCATTACTCATTCATTTCTCTAACTCCCATCCTTTCAACTTCTCCATGAATTATCTACATTAAATCTCCAATTTAATTCTCTTAACTCTCTAAATTCAATAACTCCTCAAACCCTTTATATTCTATAACTCTCTAAACCCTTAACATTCTGTAACTCCTAAATCAAATCATATATAAACCCCTAAATCAAAACACATTCCGCTCATTCTAAAAATCATTCTCTAACATTCTCATCACGCCGAAACCACCTTCGAAGCGGCCGGACTACCATAGGAGCCACTACCGGAGCCGCCACCACTTTGCCCGAGATGAACACATTTCTCCTTATCTTTCCACATCTTGAATTATCACCGTTTTGTCAAAAGGTTAGTAATAAACTCTCTTCTTTCTTATTAGATTAAACTATTGGACTTTAGAACTGCTTGACCCATTATCTAATAACCCTAATGATTTAAGAATAATATCCATCATTTTATAAACCCAATAAAATGGAGTCAAACTTATTTCCTAATTTCAGATCCACTTAACTTTAAAATCAATTTTGAGTATGTTATAAATATTAGAAAATTCTCTAAAAATCATCTTAATTCATATTAATCTGTTTTTAATATTCTTAGAATATTTTTAATGTGTAGATTACTCCATTAAGTAACATCGGGAAACAAAATCCAGGTGAGTTTATTTTTGGACTCACTAATCATGCTATTTTATATACATATTGTTTCAATCATGTTATTTATTTTGTGTAAATTGATTTGTTATTCTGTAAGAATTTATCAATTACTTATTATGTTTCTTGTCATCAAAAATCTATTATCAATTGTCATTAAATTTAAATTACATAGTATAGTTAGATTTTAGAATAATCATATATATAAATTTGATAAATCACATAAAAGTTATATTCACGGAAAAATATTGTTCGTGATATCATTTTGTGTCGGTGTCTAGAAAAGTTATTTTGTATGCTGGTTCTCTAATTAAGGAACGTGCAACGCACGGAAAACCTCCCAGCATCCATATAATTGCCTGGCCGATATCTCTATGATGTCTCGAATCAGTGACTCTTAAATATAACTAATTGTGATTTATTGAATAAAGCATAAACTGAATGGACTCTATAAATCATATTGTTAATAAATTAAGAAAAATCCAATTGAAATATTGTACCTGATATGATCAATATACTGTACTATAGCTAAATTACACTGGGTTGGGGGAGAAACTGAATGATAGAAATATACTCTGTTTCGGCTGTAAACTTGTTAAGTTGTACAACTGAATATTTCGCACACCATGGGTGCGTGATGATTTGTTGGATCATACCTGACTATAATTCCTGTTTGCCTGACGGCAGGTCCGACTCAGCACCGGACAATCCTGTGACCATTTCCTGGGTCTGTACAGGAAACAATCGAAACAGTGGTATCCCATCAATTAGTTTTTCCAATTACATGACATCCTAGACAAAAATACCTCTGTTATAAAGTTGACTTCGTTAAAATGACATTAAGATAACCTAAATTAATTGGCATCATTATTACAGACATCGCATTCCATATTTTCTAAAACTTGTATTATTATTATGTTTGGACATAACCGTTATATTTCACATTTTTTCTGCGTATTTTAGTTTGCTCGCAATCTGACGACCTGGGTGTGCATGCCCAGATTTATCGATAGACATGCCAAAACTGATACAGGTTCTGGTGTAGTTTAAAAATCAGATTGAAGCTCAATAACGGATTAGAGATTTCCCGCTTCCTTTTGTTTAATTTTATTAAATTTTGTTTCAATTGTATCTAAAATTCGTTCCAATAAATGAAAAGTCAAAGTTTTGTTGAATTTTTCTATCATAATTACTGAGTATTATTGTGGCAAATTTATTGAGGTTTTAGCATATTCAAACTGAATATATTGCCGGTACCTGTTACACGTGCTTGTATACCGTATATCGGGAGCGGGGCGTGACAAATAGAATTGGGCCATTTAGGAACCATTCATATTTTGATGGACTGGAAATCTGCCATGCGTTGTGTAAATCACATCTACAGGGATATTCTTTTCAAAATAGTTTACAATATGTATTTGAATGATTCTAATAGTAAATTACTCTGTGGAATTGTAATCTAGTTTGTATAGTATCAACAAGGCCAACAGAAGCAACGAATATTTCTATAAGCTACTTTGGTACCATCAATAACTGCAGTGGAGAATTGCTCAAGCTTTGCCGTCTTCAGTTATAACAGGTGGTATTTTTCACCTGTTTGGTTTTAACAAGCTCCTTATTCAGTAACTATACCTTTATAGATAGCAGAATGCATAACTTCATGCTATTGGCTTGTAGAAAATGAAAATTATTAAAAGGAAATTGAAACAGATTCTTTATCTAAACCTCCTTGTTGTTAGCTGTTGTTTAGGTTCTGATGTTTTTTTTTCTAGACTCTCCACAGGGTTGACCCTCTTCCGCTCTTTTTTCCCTGCTGGTTTGGTTGGTCTCGCTTGATTGATGTCCAGATGTTTTGGTTTCTAATAGTTTTTTTGTCATTGGCACCCACAATCACTTTGATATTGGAATTTATTGTACCTTCTCCCTCTTATGTCTTATATATGCACTCACTTTTAACATTATTAATATAATTCCTAGTGTATTATACGAAGTAGACCTTATAAGAAGTGTCTACCAGCTGCAGGAGCAAATTTTGAAAATTGTAATGTGAAATGTTAGATTCAGTGATATGGGTTCCTATGTTGCTAATGCATTTTTCATCTTGTATCAGGTGAAGCCATGGATCAAGACAAGTCTTGCTCCTGGTTCTGGAGTTGTCAAAAAGTACTTGGACAAGAGGTAATTTTCGTAGTTAGATTTGTTGCAGAGTTCTGATGACTACTGCATTTTGTATGGCATTGTTTGACCTTTAAAACTGGGTATATTCTTTCAGTGGTTTGCAGCCATATTTGGATCAGCTGGGTTTTAACATAGTTGGATATGGGTGCACAACTTGCATTGGTAATTCCGGGGACCTTGATGAATCTGTGTCAGCTGCTATCTCTGAGAATGGTAACTTTTCTACTTTTTGAGCTATTATTACATAGTTCACTGCTCTGTGTTGAAGTAATCTTTTTGTGCAAAATCTATGCTGGTACTGAAGTTCATTGTGTTCGATCAGATATTGTTGCTGCAGCTGTGTTGTCTGGAAACAGAAACTTTGAGGGACGTGTTCATCATTTGACAAGAGCAAATTATCTTGCTTCTCCTCCTCTTGTAGAGGCTTATGCGCTTGCCGGAACAATATGCAACTATAAATTTTATGTTGCCCATTCTTGATTGTTTTACTTATTATCTTATTTAAGTAATTTTAGTTAGTTATGCAATGTCCTTATGGTCCTTCCATCTTGGCTTTAGATTTGCAATATTTTGAAGAGGAAACATAGAGGAAATTTCTATTGGTGTTTTCTCTGAGCTTAAAATCTTACATGACATTGTTTTCATATTTTGCATTCTTGCTCTATTAGTGATAAGCTGCACATGACTGCAACAATATTGAGTTTTATAGTTGACTACCACTTCCAAGTATGAATCCTTCAAGGGTGATGCCATCAAGGAACTAAATTTTGTGCATCTATACTTTGTGTAGCACCATATTATGCCATAAACTTGATTTTAGTTAGAATACCTAATAAAAGAAACTGTGCTGATTACATATATACCTTTTTGTGTTTATGTAAACTACTTTCTGATTCTTTTGGTTATTTTCATTTGAAATTTTAGGTATTTTGGAGCTTATGTATTTATCTTATCATGGGACTGCAAATTCAACTCATTCTGTTTTTTTGTTGCTTGTAATTGAGATGCTTGGTTCCATTTGGTAGGATGTATTTGTAATCCCAACTCATGCTTTAATAACTGCAACTTTGTTAAGTTGATTGGGATTCACACAATTTATGAACAAGTCCCCGTCCAGTAGAAAAACTTGAATTGCAATTTTCACCTGAAATTGGAAGTGTACAAGTACAGGCAACCAATTAGACATATTTATCTCAAAACCTGTAACTAGATGTCTTGAAATCGTCAAGGGGTTATAAGATATTGCTATGCTTTCAAGTGCTGCATATTTCATCTTTTATTTTGCGTATTTGCAAATATGACGTATTTCTAAGCTCTGCAACTACGCCTACTATTATCTCACAGTGAACAGAAACTGAAGAATGTTGACTTGGTAACAATTGATATGTACATTTCAAGTTAAATTTTATCATTCATAGGGCAAACTTGCTTCAAGTTTATCCATTTTAGTCATTTTACCATGCATCTCCCTCTAATATACCCTCTTTGTTTCAATGTTTAATCGAACAATATGGTTATTAGATTGGTGCTGGGATATATAGCTTCAGGATTGTTTAATTCTATATGGTGAAAGCTAAGTGAACCGTGCTTAAATTTCTTAAAAATCACCGCGAATTAAATCTCTTGCGTTGCTAGCCAAAGAAAATGCATGTTCGCAAAATATTGCAAAAACAAAGGTTTTGCAGGGAAATATGTGCAAGCTGGCTATGTTACAAATTATATTTAAAAAAAAAAAAAAAAAAACTACCAAGTTATCAAATATTGGTTGAAATTGATATATAATTATATATCATGAGTATCGTGTTGGATTTTGAGCTCCCTGAGACCCAATTACCCCTGAAAAATCAGAGATAGCTGAGAATCAACCATATTGCTGATATGAGGCTATTGATTGGGTTAGGCATGATACCAGATGATACAGGTATTAGTTGATGCTGGCTAATGTCAAACTTTTTAATAGAAGAAAGAAAGGAAGACTGGTAGCATGTTTAAACATGAAGGGTATGAAGGGTGTGTTTGTTTATATGGAACTAGAATGGAAGTAGTGAAAGTATGGTTATTTTTAATACTTCAAGTGTTTGTTTAGCCATGAAAAAAATTGGAAGTTACTTCTTATTTGGTGAGGTTAGCACCTATATGGTGCGTTACTTCCAAAAAATTTTTTCTCACGTTTGGTTTGGAAGAGTTTTACAAAGTTGAGGAACAATATAAAAAATTAATAGTTTATTTGTATGTCATCGTTACCACTCAAAAGTTTAACTTTTATACATAAAAAACAAATAAAAATATACAAATTATTATATTTATTCAATTAAATAAGGTTCCTTTCACTTTTCAATTTACTTCCTTCTTTCAAAAATTAGCTAACAAACACAAAACACAAGAAGAATGCTCTTCTTCTACTTCCATTTTTCTATTTTAGAAGTTACTTTTTTTAATTTCTTCTCACCTTTACTACTTCCATGAGCCAAAAACACCCGGAGATGATGGTAATTGGTGCTGAAGATTGGATTCCATGTCTCCCTTCCCTCTTGCCAACATCATGTGTGATGCCAAATAATTCTTTCAAAAGGAAAACAGTGTACCCAGATGTAATTATCTCCCAATGCCCATGAAAACACAGTGATATTAACAAAGAATATTAAGAAGTTGGCTTTGTAAAACCTTTGATACTTTTCATCACTGATATTAAATACTATAAATAGGCTGATATTGCCTTCACCTATTCTCTAACATTTAATACTTTAAATAGGAATCGGCTGATACTGCCAGAACTTTTAATGCTGATACTTATATAAATCAGCTGATTCCAGCATCCATATCAATACCTGATTTCCTACCTTGCTAAGAACCTAATTCTGATTTTTTAGTTATGGTTACTTGATCATGCCCTTATTTTGCTAAGGAATGCTTGTAGACTACTTTCAACCTTTATTAATTGATGGGAAGGCTGTATTCTTAACTTTTGAATGGGAATAGCTTAATTAGCAAAGAGAAGAGAAGAGAATAGCTTCACTTAAAAACTGTATCCATGTTACAGCTCTATAAGAATATAACCATGCTTTATTATTTCATTATATAAACAAATCGATAGCACGAAACAACAAAAATCTAAAATTGTATAGGAGTAAATCTTGAATTGAGAACTTGCATAATTGTTAAATACAAACTCAATGGTCATGTTTTATATTCTAAATCTCTGATTCAATTAATAAAAGAATTGGAAATTTGTCAATGATACGAACCATTGGGCAGAGTTTGTGATGATTTTTTTCTATGATCTGCTGCATTTTATTTTGATGTGCACGACAACTTCCCCATAATGCATGATAAAGGTTCTTTTTGAATTTTTTTTTTTTGTTTTTTAGTGACTCGAAATGACAAGCACACCATACTTTCTATTAGTCAAGTTATTTTTACGAAAGCTTAGATAAGAAGCTTATCACAGGTCATCAATTTAATTCTAACTTTGTCCAATACCAAATATTTTAAACTGCAAATATTTCATTCAAAGCATTTGAATTTACTTTTAAAGAGAGATTCCCCCAACATAATAACCATCTTGATCAAGTGGCTAACTATAATTATTATTAATTATTATTATTTATGAAAGAGCTGGTAGTACGATGTAGTTGCCTATTTGTTACAATCTTCAAGCGTTTTTGCGATGGCGCGACGCGGTTGCCAGGCTCCACTGATAGAAACGTGAAAGCAGAGAACTACAGAAAATTGAGATAAAGAGGGAGATTTTTTGTGAATAAAGAGGTGTAAACTAATAACCCATCTTGAATTGCAAAGCGTATCTTGAGAGTCGTTGCTGCGCTCTTTTTATAGGAATAATGCATGACTGAAGTCGTAGTATGAATAGGACTCCCAAGTGAATACAAGATTAGGGTACAACTATTAACTTCTCAAATTAATTTTAGTTTTGAATAAGAGTTCTATTAGGATTCCAACCGTACAATACTAAAACAATCACGACTCCTATATCCTTAGAAATTAGTAAAATGCATTATTTGTAACGAATTATTCGATTCATGTATCTCCAAGACAGCGAACAAAAGTTGGGTACACAAAGGCAGCGCAAATTTGGTAGAAGAGCTGAAAATGGATGGTGCACATTTCTCTTCCGAGTCCTTGTAGGACATGTTAATTTAAAGATGATTGTAAGTTGTCGGACTCAAAAGTTTCATGAAAGTGACCCAAGGTTTCTTTTAGGTTGTTGTCTTTTAATGGGAAGTGCTAAAGAAATTGTCACATTCGGCTCGTGGCATTTTAGGTCACAATAACAACATTAGATACCCATTAATTTGTGTTTTCGTTAGGAAATTTTAGTGTGCTCTTATTACATAAAAGTGGATTAGTTCAATCAATTGGAAATTTTAAAGAAGCATTACACTAGTCTTATGAGCACGTTTCACTAAGACTTTTATATTACAAGTTTACTATTGAAAATTTCGAACCATATTATGCTTGTCTTTAACTCCATCCTCCAAAAAATATTCCTGTACAGGAATAGATACTTAACAATATTATTTCCCATCTAAAGTTAAATCGTGGACGATATTATTTCTTGTCCGAAATTAGATTCCTGACAGTATTATTTTCTGTTTGAGATAACAATATTGTTTCTTATCGAGTTGCGGAGGGCAGAGTTGTAGGGGCAAAGGGGAGGGCGTGCGGTTGTGGACTGCATTGGAGCAATTTAGACCGAGGGATGCGGAGGCCCTTCACATAAAGGAGAAAGGACTTTTAGGATTTTTTTGTGTACTCACCAGAAAAAATTCTATATTTTCAAAAGAGATGATGTGTTCACTAAGCAAGGTGTGCTCACTAGAACATGTGGGGTGCTTCTATAAAAATTCCCTTAGTCGATAATACAACTTGCTCGCAAAAGATGATCTAAACTATGGAAAGAAACAAATCCTGTCAGGATTTTAGTTTTTATCACAATCAATCTTTTATTATTGGAAAGAAATATGGAAAGATAAGAAAACTAAAGCAAAATGGTACAAACGATAAGTTTTGGAGTCTCGCGTAACTTTTTCCACTCGTTTTTCATCAAGCAAGCATAAAAAATTTAGAAGATCAATGGGTCTCATACAATTGACTTAAGAAATAGAAGATCAAACGGTCTCATATAATTGAATTAAGAAACAAAATAATGCGGAATTTAATTTGGCCATTAATGAATTTTTCTCTGTTATCATCTGATATTTATTAATTAATCTCTGACAATTATTGATGAGATGAATATAATTAGGGATGTCTTTTAATGAGAAGGTGACATATGAGTCTTCTCAATGATCTAATTAGAAACATTATTACTGAATTTTTAAAAGAAAACATTATTAGGAATCCTAAAAGGAATTTCCTACCAAAGCTTAGTTAATTAAACATTTATTTATTGGGGCTTTTACATATCTGTCCCTTAAAGCTTTAAAAATTAGAATTTAGTCCCCAAAATCTTCATATTTATAATTTAGTCCCTAAATTCTTTAAATTACCACAATTTAGTCCCAGCCATATTTTTAGTCCGAAATTCTCGTTATACTCTGAGTTACTTTATTTTAATCCTCCCTTTCCTTTTCTTCCTCTCTTATTCTTCTTATTGGGTTCTTCTACATTCTTCTCTTCTCTCTCTCTTCTCTCTTCTTATTTGGTTCTCTTGAGTTACTTCACTTTAGAGATTAACTGGGAGAGAAGAGAAAAAGGAGAAGAATAGAGAGAGGAATCCAATAAAAAGTGGAAGATGAAAGAGAGGACTAAGAGGAAGTAACTCAAGGGTATAATGGAAATTTTGGACCAAAAATATGGCAGGGGACTAAATTGTGGTAACTTAAAGGATTTAGGGGACTAAATTATAAATATGAAGATTTGGGGACTAAATTATAAATATGAAGATTTGGGGACTAAATTCTAATTTTTAGACATGTAAGGGACAGATATGTAAGAACCCCTTATTTATTATCCTTCCCTTATCCTTGCCATTATTCCCACAAACAATGTTCATTATGCCACTCTCAAGATGGTTAACAATGGAGATGATTATTTAATTTAATTATAAACTGAAGATGACTAATATTTGCAAAAATAATGTGGTGCCTCCAAAGGCCAACTTGGAGAGATTCTACAGGGCCAAACTGGTATGCATTAATAATATTAAAAATAGAGGTAGTTCCGTGGTGCAACTGGGCTCTTTGCATGTGGGTAGAATCTTGGCATAAAGCTGCTCTCACCGGAGGAAAAGAAAAAAAAAAAAAAAATCAAATAAAAATGAAACAAACTAAAGTCGCATCTAATAATATTGAATTAATCATCAAAATATTTCTGTTTCTTCAAACAAAGTCCCACACACAGTAAGTATCGAGAAATTCCACTCTCACAAGTTCTTTTTCTTTAATGTCTTTCCAATGCTTGATTCTTTTTGCATTCTATTAAAGAACAATAATAGAACATTTTCAAAATAATAAACAAATAAGACTATCATATATGACTGATATAAAGTACATAAAGGAAAAATGAGTCAATTATAGAATGCAGGGAAGAACATAATAGAATCAAGTACAACTTTTCTGGATCCAGCCCGAAGCGTCATTTTTCGCACTCAAATATGCGTTCTTCCTCGAAGACTGCCACTGCCTAATCCCTAATCATCGGCCTATAAAACGCTTCCCGTGTATCTCCAAACAGTTCTTCTTCGGCATTCTTCATTAGAAAGTACCTTTCTATAAACAAATATGAAGACACTCGTTAACGGTGCGTGAATAGTCTCCGAAAATTCTATTGCATATTTTAAGACTTTTTTTGTTGTTTTCTCAATTTGTAAGTAACTGTAAGAAATTTGTAATTTGCACACATCGTAAATAGTGAAATTTAATACTATCCAATGATGTAGGACTTATTTTGAACCATGCAAATTTTTGTTTTTCTATTAAAGTTCTATTTTTTTTTTTTATCAATTTATCTTTAATCTTAATAAATCATAGTTTTCTATTTGGATTATCTAATATTTTCGTAACAAGTGATATTAGAGCTATTTTGATACGCAACAAGTGGTATCAGAGCACACCTGTGAGTTGCAACAGTTGCATCCTTCCCAAAACCCAAGCATTCACATTCTGTCCATTGATGAATTTTTGTTCACCCTTGAATTTTTTTTTTTTTAATGTTCTATTTTGATGATCAAAGTCCGTATAAGTAAATTCCTAAGTCGGAAAACAAATGCAAAGAAAAAGAACGGAGAAGAAACACAAGAAGGCGCAGTGATGCCCATGCTAACTCCAATTCAATAAAAGATCCTCAGTCACAGTGGGAATTCATCTGTAAACAATTCATCTGTAAACAGAGAAGAATCAGTTGCATATTGAGCAACACTATTAGCAATAATATCAGCTTATCAAAGAACCTGCATTTGAGAGTAGATCTTAATTAGTCCGAAGATGAGCCATATCTCTCATTATGCTCCAGTATGCAATCGAGATAAAGACCTCATCGACCATAATATTTCAAGAAGAGCAAGTCCTAAATATTGCTTCATAAGACCAAAAATTATCCACCAAGATCAGCATAATATTCTGCAGTACTGATTAGCAAATACTAGAACAATCTGGGTTGTCAAGGGTCCAACTTAATGCGATTCTGGTTTGAGGCAATCCTCAAATGAGAGGCTGGCAAGGTCCAAACATCTGTGTTCTATACAGTCAATGTAAGGAATTGGTATATATAGCATAAATGCGCATTTGAGCTCTCCTAGAACGTCAGGCTGGGATGTAGGCATAGTGTATGGTCACGAGTATGCTCCTGAGGGAAAAATGTGAAGAATAAAAACTAGCTGCCTCCACCACTTATTTGAACATTTGGGACAAAAACTTAACAACATAATTTTCGAGGACATTGCACACACCGCTGGTGGTTGCCTATCAGTTATTTATGTGATAACAACTCCTGATCAGATGTTTTCTCAGATGGGAACGATTTTAGAGAGGATGACAACAGGAACTTGCCTAATACATCACTATAAGAGCCCATGGAGGCGGATCCAGGATCAGCCGCAATTAGCGATGGTGATACATAGTTGGAGGACTACCAAAAACATTGAAAGTAAGTTGCTAGATCGATGATATCAGCGCACATGACTATTTAGGATAGTGTTATATGTTGCTCTAGTAGCCTATATTTTCTAGTTTTTGTATTATGCATCGGTTCGCATCTATCAGAACTTTAGTTTGTATAGCTGCCTTGTTTTGTTATCGTCTTAGTAAGGGAATGCAAGGAGATTAGTGCCACCATAATGACGTCAAAAAAAAAATATTCTACAACACTATATATGAGATGTCAAAGAGAGAACGTTTTTTAGCTAAAGAAAATGGGATGCTTTGAATCAGCGTGTCAACATGTTAATTTTTTATTTACTCTATTTAAAATTTTGAATTAGAAAAATAAAAAATTCATTTTTAATTTAAAAATTTGTACAGAGCGGACTAAAAAATCGAACCGTAAATGTGTCCATTCTTATCCGTAGATGTCCAGCATAATTTTAGTAATAAATCTTACTCCAACTTCATAATTGGTCGATTCTGAATTGATCTTTAATACTCCAAAAAGAATCACAATTCATGTGTACCCTTGATACAAGTGGAGTTATCTAAAGGAAATACTGCTCCAATAAAACTGTGGCTTTGCAAGAACGTGGGTAGCGTTCTGAGCATGGGTAGCCTTCAATAGTACTTCTTGTTTATGGACGAGTCCAAGAATCAGAACTTAACCCGTTTTATTCAAAATTTTAAATTAAATTTGAATAGGAGCATCTCTCCTCCCAAGTGACAAAAGTCATAAATTTCCTTATGATGGATGATGGCTCATTCCTTCTTCTCCATGGACACCATAAACAAGTGAAATATTCAACTGATGGAGCCAACAGAATTCCATGAACTAGAGAAGTGAAAAAAAAAAAAATCCCAAAAACCTAGTATAGTATCAAAAACTATAAAAGGATTAGATTGGAAGAGACGAAGAGTCAATAAGAGGTTCTCCACTGAAAAATCACATCTTAATTTAGAGGTATTGATAGTACAATTTTTTTCTATAGGGAAAACTGTTAAGCAAAGCTCCAGCATTTCATTACAAAGAAATTAATAAAGAAGAGATATAAACATTATGAGATTACATACAAACTAACCCTTCAAAAGAAATAGAGAATGTAGAGAAAGCCTACTAAATTGTTGATTTTCATTAATCTGCTCAATATTCATTGTTGAATTTCGAAAAATAAGAGGTATAGACCAAAGAGCAACTAAACAACAGCTTTTAAATGGAAAAAAAAAAGGATTAAACAATCACCCTTACATCAAACTTCCACCCAAAGCTTGCATAAAAAAATGCAATCCTGAAACTTGAGAAGGACAAAAATTGTAGGGTTTGTAACTAGAACTGCTACATGCCTTCATTCCAATTTGGTTCCTCGTTAAGATCGAAGAAGGCTGGCCGAGAGGAGCCCCGCTTTTTTTTGCTGTCGACGATGGTTCACCATTGTCTCCGCTATTGATCTCACCCACAACATTCGGCCCAAATGACGAGTCATTGACAACTCTTTTGGTATCTCTCTCCACACCAGATATATTGACAGCATTTTCCTCAACGTTTCCGCATTCACTACTATCCTTGTTGTCGACTTCTTCGACACCCTTCGACGAGGGCGATGGTCCACTGTAAACAACAATTCGGTATTCACTGTTATCCTTGATATCGATTTGTCCAGCACCATTTGAGAAGAACGACGATCCCCCGGAAACAACTCTCCTGGTATCTTTCTCCATAGCATGATGACGATTGCTCACTTCCATAGCATTAGCTAAGGGTAGAGCATTTCCCCAACTAATGAGGCTTTAGTCGACTCCTTCTACTTTAAATGCTGATAGAGTATTTCTCTGACTAACGCAACATCGCTCGATTCCTTCTACCTTTACTGGTGAATTCTTCGCCGTTTGAGGTTCCAAATGCTTTCGCATGTGCCCGCCGAGAGCCTGCCCTATTGGAAACACCTGTTGACACTTACTGCACTCATGCCTGTCCTCGGCACCGATCTTCTTTTTGCCTCTCTTCAATGTCCTGTCATCAACCATGGACTTCCCTTTGCCGTGGTACGTCATGTGGCCACTGAGAGCTTGATGCGACAGGAACGATTTGCTGCAGATAGCACATGGATGGCCTCCATTGCCTTCGACTGGTCCAAGCACAATTCTCTCCACCGTTGGTTGCCCTCCCTCAGCCAGTTCCACCGTTGGTTGCTCTCTCTCGGCCAGTTCTAACATATCCTTCGTGAGTCCTTGATTATCATTGTCGTGTCTCGCATCATGCCTTATCTTAACTCAAATATATATCTTGATTACAGGAAGCTCCTGATCATGTGCGGCATTGGTGTCTTCAACCTGCGAGTCGGGCACGACCGAGGCCAAAGCTTTAGGCCCATCGTCGTTCGCCAGTTTTGCATTCGTTGTCTCTCTCACTCCGCCGCTGAGGTTGAGGAGACTGTGGGTAGCTTCCAGCATCATGTCATCAAAATAAGTCGGCTCTCTACCTCTTTCTCCAGTTGGTTGCCATTTTAGGGCATTATCACTCATATCGGATAAGAGCCGGGCAAGATGACCATCCCGACCAAAGTCGATTGTTCATCTCTTCGCTCCTTCCGTCGAACGCTACCTCATGTGTCCATTAGAAGGCTTGCAGGGATCTTCGCCTCCGATGTCCTCATCGGCTTCTCTAGCTATAGAAGAAGATGACAGTAACTCGTCGTATTTTCTTTTTTTAATCTCACGATCTACTTTCATATTATCAGCAGCTCCGCACTCAAATCTTGATGGCTCGGAGGCTTCGCATTGCTCGTTGACGACGGGCCAATGATCGACGGCCAATGATCGACGGATTCCTCTTCTCTGCGCTTGGCAGAATCGATGCCCCTTATTATGATCTTCAAACGTTTTTTCAATGGCGCGACACGGTTGCTCATGTCATCAGGCTCCATTGATAGAAACCTGAAAGCAGCGAACTATAGAAAATTTAGATGAAGAGGAAGATTTTTTTGGGGACAAAGAGGTGTAAACCGATAATCCGTCTTGAATTGCAAAGTGTATTTTGAGAGTCGCTGTTGCGCTCTTTTTATAGGAATGCATGACTGAAATCGTAGCATAAATATGACTTCCAAGTGAATACAAGATTAGGGTACAACTATTAACTTTTCAAATTAATTTTGAATAAGAGTTCTATATTAGGATCCTAAAACAATCCTGACTCCTCTATTTTGGGAAGGACAGTGTGGACTTGCAAAAGACTAAGAAAAAAAAAAAAGGAAACATGTTCTAATCAGAGAAAATATAGTGCATAATTTTTAAACAAATAATTTTTTGACTAACTTCTATCAACTATCATATTTTTTCAGAAACTCCTATAAACTTTTATAAGTTATGTAAACCCCAATAGAGTTTCTAATTTCTTAGAAACCGCCTAGTAAAAAATTAATGTTTTAATTTGAAAATGCATCAAATATCTATTTCTTGATATTTTCAAATATATGTATTTCCGTAAAATACACTAAATCAATGTGTGAGTATCTAAAAAGATTTAAGAGTGGATTATTGTATTTTTTTTTAAAATTAATCTATTAATCTACTGGTTAACATTGTTTAGAAGTTTTTACGAAATTTGAAATTTCCGTGTGATTTATATAACATCAAAAAACTAATGATAATTTCTGGAAAAAAAAACATAACACTACATAAGATTTCTTCTATTTTATCCAAATTTTTTATACTTAAATATACTTTTTTTTTTAAAACATTTCTCAAATTTGAGTTGCTCGAAAATGGTACTACCACAAATAAGGTTCATGGACTATAAAATAGATAGTTTACCTTATTGCTAGAATAAAAAATATACAATATAAAACTTTTATAAAATTTTAAAGAACTTAAATTGAATCGTGACTTGGATTTTCTTATTTAGAAACTACAATTTGGCTTCAGCATCCTTTTCTCTAGAAGGATTTATATTTAGTAGTTTCGAAAAATTATTTATTTTTCCTTAACAACTAGTATAATATGAAAAAGGAATATTAATAGTTTATTTTTCTCCGATGAATCATGAGGCTACGAAGAAAAATTTTCTTCTTCCAATTGTACATTCTGACCGCTGAATACATCCAGCTGGCACGCATCCGAACCATAGATCGCCTTCTAAAATGTCATAATTGGTCAGAGAGTTCGAACCTAGCGGGCCCCACCTTTATATTTTAATGGAAAATTTCTCCTAGGGTCCCACTATAAACGTAGAGGACCAATCAGAGGTGACCAGATCCGGATCCCTCCCCATTTCCCGGAGGGGGCGTTGGCGGGCTCCGATCCCCTGTACCCCCGAAAAACTAAAAGAAACACCCTTCGGGAGCCGCACATAAACTTATTCTATGTTCTGCCAAGTCCACTAAATCCGAATTCTGTCTCTGACCTGTCCAACTAGTCATTGCAAATCCCCGAATTGCCCCCGGCGTACTCCCTCCACGCGTCTGTCTCCAGCGCTCCATTCTCTCTCTCCGCCCGCCTTTATATAACCATCAAAACCCTCGTTAACGAGCTGCCCTCTCTCCCCTCTCTGCCTCCCTCCCACATTCTCTGTTTATGTTTGATGTTTCCTCTGACATTTATTGAAAAAAATTAAAAGAAAAATAATAAATCATCAGAAAAGGCCACAACCCCACGCCCCCTCTCGCTCTCTAAAAAAGGCCAGATGACGCTGACGGCCCTCACCCGCTCCTCGTCTCGCCTCACCTCGTCGCTTTCCGCCGCCGCAAGATCCTCCTCTTGCTTGACCTTCTCCTCGCCTTCTCCTCCTTCGATCTCGAACCCTAACCCTAGCCCTAGCCCAAGATCAGCGGCCCCTGGCGCAGCCACCTCCTTCCGGCACTTTTCCGACTGGCGGCGATCCCCGATCAGCCACCGCGCGCTGATCCGCTCCTCCGCCGCCGTCACCGACCGCTTCGAGAGGCGCTTCGCCACCATGGGTAAGCCTTCCGACGTTGTTCCTCAGATCCGATCCGATCCGAGCATTTTCTATGATTTTCATTGATTTTTGCGTGTGTGTGTGATGTGATCGATAGCTACTAAGAACTCGTATGAGAGCATCTTGACCACGCTATCGAAGCCCGGAGGAGGGGAGTTTGGGAAGTACTTTAGCTTACCGGCGTTGGATGATCCGAGGATCGGTGAGTTTGAGATCTTTGTTTTGGTTCGGTTTATTTCTGTGGTGATTTTGGTGTCTGATGATCAATTTGGAGTGTTTTTTCTTTTCTTTTCTTTTCTTTTTACCTGTGCTGTGTAGATCGGTTGCCGTACTCGATAAGGATTCTGTTGGAGTCGGCAATCAGGAACTGCGATGGGTTCCAGGTGATGGAAAAGGACGTGGAGAAGATCTTGGATTGGGAGAACACGGCGCCCAAGCAAGTCGAGATCCCGTTTAAACCGGCCAGAGTCCTGCTTCAGGTCTTGTTTTTCTTATTCTTATTATTTATTTATTTATTTATTTATTTTATTTAAAGATGGATTCTTATTTTTGGTTATGCTCTTTTTGGCTGAAAAAGGATAACTTTTTCTAACAGAAGAAAAAATGGAATTCAACTGATAGGTTTATTTTGACTACTGATGCCTTAAACAGTACTTTTAATCTCTTGGATTTGTGATGTGTTAAGCATTCTCTTAGACTTCATAATTTTGCATTATATAATATTTGACTTATTCATATTCCATATTTTAACTCTGTTGCTCTTTATTAATTTCTAACCAGATGGATGGATTGGTTGTCTAAATTAAAACCTTTCTTATAATTTTGCCATGAGAAATCATAATCCAAACTGATCTGGTTTTGTTCACTTTTTTTAGGATTTCACTGGTGTTCCAGCTGTTGTTGATCTTGCCTGTATGCGAGATGCAATGAACAAACTTGGTGGTGATTCGAACAAAATCAATCCTTTAGTAAGTGTTATTTAATCTGGTTCATGCGCACAATTGTGTGCAATTACAAACCATAGCTTGCAAAAAATTATTCTATTAATGTCTTAGCTAGATGCTCATTTGAAGTTATTGCCTTGCAATCATCTCTTCTCATTTTGACTTAGTATTTTAATTTATGTGGTTTTCTACTTATTGATCTTATTTTTCCTTGTGTTGAGATTGGAATTTGGCTATAGCATTGTTTTCTAGAGTTTTTTTTTAGCATTATATATTTTCTTTTAATTAACCATTTGGCTTATCTTAATTATTTATTTGTGCTTGATAACCTTGTTGAATTTCTTGCTAAATGCTCATTTTTTATATTAGCATCCTTAATATGTGAATGCATTGTTCAAAATATTAATGATGTGGTTGATACAACCCTCTAAGTATCTATTTTTCAAGATCAATCACGATAATACCTTAAAAAAGGTCATATTGTTTTGTGTATATATCAACGATATTTGCAATGTCTTCCGATATACAACCACGATATATTACACCGATATATCAGCTAATATGGTTCATTTTGTAATTGAGTTTTTAACCTAGAAATATGTTTTATATTCACAAGCAATATCATTTCTATGTGTAAGAGGACACCCAAATTCTTTAACCTTTATTTAAATCAACTAGATATTTGAATTGCTACAATGAAAACTTTAAAAAAATAATCTCTCTGACATGGTAAGAGTTTAAAATATTTGAGTTCTACATTGTGGACCTTGTATTCAGTAGTGTTCAAAACTTAAAACCTTCTTTAATATCCTCTTCTTCTTCCAATTATCTATTTACTTCTGTTACTTAGATACTGTTATTGTCATTACTATTATTGTTGTTCTTGCAATTACAATTATTACAAAATCTGCTTCAACTACTATCCTTTTCATACCTGAATCTCAATTATTTTTATAATCTATAATTTCAATTTTGGTTGAGTATGATCTATGATTTATCTTATTGTGTAATGTTTGTATTTTTTATATGAACATATTTTTGAATACCTTTATATATATGTTATGTGTCACGCCCCGCTCCTGATATATGATATGCAAGCACGTATAGCAGGTATCGGCAATATATTCGTTTTGAATATGCTAAACCCTCAATAAATTTGCCACAATAATAATAAGTAATTACAATAGAAAAATTCAATAAAAGTTTGACTTTTCATTTATTGGAACGAAGTTTAGATACAATTGAAACAAAATATAATAAAATTAAACAAAAGGAAGTAGGGAATATCTAATCCGTTATTGAGTTTCAATATAATCTTTAAAGTACACCAAATTCTGCATCAGTTTTGGCGTGTCCATCGGTAAATCTGGACATACACACCCAGGTCGTCAGATTGCGACCAAAATAAAATATGCAGAAAGAATGTGAAATATAACGGTTATGTCCAACTATAATAATAACACAAGTTTTAGAAAATATGAAATGAGATGTCTGTAATAATAATGTCAATTAATTTAGTTTATTTCAATGTCAATTTTAGTGAAGTCAACTTTGTAACAGAGGTATTTTTGTCTAGGATGTCATGTAATTGGAAAAGCTAACTGATGGGATACTACTGCTTTGATTGTTTCCTGTACAGACCCAGGAAATGGTCACAGGATTGTCCGGTGCTGAATCGGATATGTTATCAGGCAAACATGAATTATAGTCAGGTATGATCCAGTAAATCATTACGCACTCATGGTGTGCGAAATATTCAGTTGTACAACTTAACAAGTTTACAGCCGAAACAGAGTATATTTCCATCATTCAGTTTCTCCCCCAACCCAGTGTCATTTAGATATAATACAGTATATTGATTATATCAGGTACAATATTTCAATTGGATTTTTCTTAATTTGTTAACAACATTATTTATAGAGTCCGTTCAGTTTATATTTTGTTCAATAAATCACAATTACTTATATCCAAGAGTTACTAATTTGAGACATCATAAAGATATCGGTCAGGCAAGTGTATGGATGCTGAGAGGTTTTCCGTGCGACGGACGTTCCTTAATTAGAGAACCAGTATACAAGACAACTTTTCTGGATACCTGTACAAAATGATATCATAAACAGTATTTTTTCGTGATTATAATTTTTATGTGATTTATCAAATATTGTATATATGATATTCTAAAATCTAACTATACTATATAATTTAAATTTAATGATAATTGACAATAGATTTTTGATGACAAGAAACATAATAAGTAAATTGATAAATTCCTACAAAATACCAAATTAATTTACACAAAATAAATAGCATAATTGAAACATGTATATAAGATAGCATGATTAGTGAGTTCGAAAATGAACTCACCTGGATTTTATTTCCCAATGTCGCTCAATGGAGTAATCTACACATTAAAAATATTTTAAGAATATTAAAAACAGATTAATATGAATTTAGATGATTTTTAGGGATTTTTCTAATATTTATAACATACTTAAAATTGATTTTAATATTAAGCGGGTCTGAAATTAGAAAATAGGTTTGGCTCCGTTTTATTGGGTTTATAAAATGATGGATGTTCTTTTTAGCTTATTAGGATTATTGAGTAGTAAAGGAGCTAACCTATGATTCATTAAAATAATTTAACCCAAGAAGAAAAAGAAAGATAATATCTAACCTCTTGTTAAAATGTGAGAACCTAAAATGTGGAAAGAGATGGAAGGAGATGCTCTTCTCCAGTGAAGTGGTGGTGGCTCCAGCGGCGGCTCCTGTAGTGGTTTTGAATGTAGCTCCGGCGAGATGAGAATGTTAAAGAATGATTTTTAGAATGAGTGGAATGTGTTTTGATTTAGGGGTTTATATATGATTGGATTTAAGAGTTACAGAATGTGAAGAGTTTAGGGAGTTATAGAATCTAAAAGGTTTGAGGAGTTATAAAATTTAGAGAGTTAAGAGAATTAAATTGGAAGTTTATTGTAGATAATTTATGAAGAAGATGAAATGATGGGAGTTAGAAAAATGAATGAGTAATGAGTTGAGAATATGAAAGATTTTAATTTAATTTAGAGATTTTAATTTTAGAGTTAAGAATGGGAGTTTAGAAGGGGAAAGATTTGGGAGGTTTAAGAGGTGAAAGTGTTGAGAGTTATAAAAGATGAAAAGTTTTAGTTAATTAAAAAGTTTAATTTTGAAAATTAAATATGGATTTTCATGATTTAAATAATGAAGAAAATGAAGAGTTTGGAGTTGGAGAAGATGAAAGGTTTTGGAGGTTAAAGAAAATGAAAGGCGTAAGAGTTAAAGAAAAAATGAAATGTTATATTTATTATTTGTTTATTTTTTTTTAATTATTTTAGCTATAAAAAATGAAGGGTTATTATATTATGCCATACTAGTAAGATAGATGAATATTGAACCACCTCTAAAGTATCTAAGTTATATATTTGAAGTGTATATAATATTTGATATGTATGCCTGACATGAGCTCGTATCTCTGATATATCGTCTTATATCTACTATTCGATGTGAAAAGAACTCATCGGATAAGATTCTGATATCCAATTTTTAGAATCTTGGTGGAATCCCAATTAAAACTGTGTCCCAGCTAGCTTATGAGGTAATATATTAATAGTTTAGGTGTCTACATTCTAAAATCTACACAATGTCCAGTGCTAGTTCTATTTTCTCCCCTGCATTCTCTCCCTTTGCTTTTGGCTCCAGTATAGCATTTCGATGAGCAACTTATTAACAATTCTTTGACTCTTGTATAGCATTTTGATGTTATTGAAGTTTACTAATCATGATAACACCACAACATATAGACCAAGATTTTTAAATAGCTTGGCTGATAAAGAGATATATTACATATGTCATCAGATTTTGAGGTGCCCAATACATGTTATGCCGTATAATATTGGTCAGATATTGCCGATGTTCGCAACATACCCAATATAATATGCCCAATTTTGTCAATTTTGAGACCATAAATCAGCCGTTACCACTGTTGATTATGATATTTTAAACCTTGGTACAAACATCGTTTTTAGAGTCTATTCTAGTTTCATTTGCAATTGCTATCTGAATTATGGCAGCTAGACAAAAAATCTCAATGTCATAATCATTATGTAAGCCATTCCCCCAACAAAGTTCTGTTGGCTTCTGTTTATTACCTATTGTAAATATCTTTTCTTTTTGTAGCAAAATTTGGAGAACAAGGGCATAAATAAATGAATCAGACACTCCGATTTATGATTGTATGTATATGTCACAGTAATTGTTGGGATCCATTTGTGACCATTCTTATTGTATCATTTAGAAGTGTTCATTCATTATAGTTATAATTTAATTAGCAAAATTCAAGAACAGTTTCAGTTTGCTTGGATTTTTTTTTTTTTTTTTCTCATGACAGTGGTTTCCTTGTCTGCTATACAAGGCATAATGTTTTTTTTTTCCCACAGGTTCCAGTGGATCTTGTCATTGACCACTCAGTTCAGGTTGATGTGTCAAGATCAGCAAATGCTGTTCAGGCAAATATGGAACTTGAGTTTCAGCGCAACAAGGAGAGATTTGGGTTTTTAAAATGGGGATCTAATGCATTCAATAACATGCTTGTTGTTCCTCCAGGATCTGGCATTGTCCACCAGGTAATTACATTATATCAGTCACGAGGGTGCTTTTGTTTCAGCATTAGGTTGTGGCTTTGTCAGGAGTTTTCTACAAATTATCTAAAGATGTATTGCCTCTGTTTTGTAGGTGAACTTGGAATATTTGGGCCGTGTTGTTTTTAACAATGGAGGAATGCTTTACCCCGACAGTGTGGTTGGTACTGATTCCCACACAACTATGATAGATGGCCTTGGTGTTGCTGGCTGGGGTGTTGGTGGAATAGAAGCTGAAGCTGCAATGCTTGGTCAGGTTAGAAATGCTATCCAAAAGTTTCATTGCTTCCAGTTCTGTTTCTGGAGAGTAGTGATGTTCAGAGGCTGTTTGAAATTAACATCCAACATTCAAGAAACAAACACCCTAACCACCTCAAAAAATTAGAGGGAAGGAAAAAAAAGAAACAAAGTGTGTTGAAGTTAAAAATTTTGAGTTGTTGCTACTTATTGTCCTTTTTCCGGGAAAAGGATGACTTGTATTCTCTTTTTACTGTATTTGAGCCTTTTTAACCTTCCCAAGATTATGCACTTTCCCGTGTTAATTTTGCAGATTTGTTAGAACCTCAACTAAAAATGCTTGTTCTCGTTGGAATAACTACAATAGATGTTAATGTTGCAATTTCTTTCCCATTTTTCAGACGAGGCATTGATTGGTACTTGTCTGTTAAAAGTTATTGAAATTGCTCAAATTAGATTGCCATTTTTCTATTCTAATCTGTTGAAACTATATCACTAAGTGGAGAGTCAGGGTTGCTGGCTGTGGTTGTCTTGCCAAATGCTTTTCAGTGTATTTTCTGTGGTTGTTTCGTACTCGGGTTTCCCAAAATTTCTGTCTCATTTCAGCTTTATGTTGTCTCTTTTTTCAGCCAATGAGTATGGTGCTGCCTGGTGTTGTTGGATTCAAATTATCAGGAAAATTAAAGAATGGCGTGACTGCTACTGACTTGGTTTTGACGGTAACCCAGATTCTTCGGAAGCATGGGGTGGTTGGGAAGTTTGTTGAATTTTATGGTATTGAATTAAATAAGGATATGCTTTAGCATTTCTGGATGATACTAAGATTTGTTTCCTTTCAGCATGGCTCAGTTATTGTTCACTTTCCTTTGTACAGGGGAAGGGATGAGTGAACTATCACTGGCTGATCGTGCCACTATTGCAAATATGTCACCCGAATATGGGGCAACGATGGGATTCTTCCCTGTTGATCATGTTACACTGCAATACTTGAAACTCACTGGAAGAAGTGATGAAACTGTAAGCAACTGATATCTACCTGCAGTTGCTCTTATCACTATATGTTTGGTTAAATATTTAACAGTACACCCTCATATGTAGGTGGCAATGATAGAGTCCTATCTACGGGCGAATAAGATGTTCGTGGACTACAGCCAGGTACTTGTACCATCTTTATGTGAGTTATTTTGTGATCTGCAAGCATGGTTTTCTGTCATGTCCTTTTCGACTGAAATTTTCTTTGCTGAACAGCCCCAGACCGAAAGAGTGTACTCATCTTACTTACAGTTGGATCTAGAGGATGTAGAGCCATGTTTATCTGGACCTAAAAGGTGAGAATTTCATGATCTTTGTGGAATATATTAGGTGCCATTTCGTTATAGATGCTGACTAAAGTTCGCATCCCATATATTTGGATTCTTTATCTGTTCCCTTTTTTGGCAGGCCTCACGATAGAATTCCCTTGAAAGAAATGAAAGCAGATTGGCATTCTTGCTTAGACAACAAAGTAGGATTCAAGGTGAGGTGACATACTCATTGTTCTCCAACTTGAGAAATGCTGTGTGAAGCATGTTGTACTCTTTCTTTTAAATGTTATTTCTGACTTCCAGCCATCTGGAAGGCTATTATTTTATATATCCTTGCCTACCTTAATAGGCCGATACAGGTACTTGAACTTCAATTCTACAATCTGGTCTAGTTGACATTTAATTTTTTTTTTTTTAGTGTTAAAAATTGTTGAACATTGTTTGCTTTGGCTGTCTTGCGATAAAGCTGAAACTTGTAACAAGTATGCACTTTTATTTGGACAAAGAATCTTTTCCATCTAATTTTAAGCAGCATTTTTTCCCATATAATTGTAAGTTAGGAAGCTTTGATTTTGCTATTGCTAAAATAATAGTACTTTCTAGATACAGGATTATAACACTTATATCCTTTTTTGAGACCTAGAATAGCCAACAAATATACACCTTATAGTGCGGGGAGAAAACTTACCCAAAGCAGGAGTCAAATTTTGAACAGAATATGTACACCCAAAAGCTCGAGGTTGAAGGAACATGTTTGTATCAGGATAATGGCAAGGAAAGGGACTTTTACCATGCAAGATAGAAGACAATATTATATTAATCAAGTGACGTGTACACATAACAACGTTAGGCCACAAATATGTAAGAATATACATGTGAATTATTAATGTATGAGCAACATCTACAATATATGTTTTCGTTCAATAACACCATTTTGTTGAGACGTGTAAGAACAAGATGTTTAGTGAAGAATTCCATTATTGGAACAAAAAAGAGAAACACATGCTTTCATATATTCCATAGTATTATCAGTATGTAAAACACGAATAGATGTAGAAAATTAATTTTTTATTTCCTTAAAAAATAGTTCAATAGTGTGAGAAATAACGGACATTCCATAGTATTATCAATATGCAAAATGCGAATAAATGTAGAAAATTAATTTTTTATTTCTTTATAAAATAGTTCAATAGTGTGAGAAATAACAAACCTATTTTTTAGCAAATATATTCATGTCATGCAAGAGAAATCATCTACAAAGATAAGAAAGTAACTAAAACACCATAAAAGAGGAAAACTGACAAGGACTCCAAACATCAGAATGACTAACTCAAACAAGACATTACTATGTTTATTAACTCTAATGGGATACGAGGCATGGTGATGTTTACCGAGATCACAAGATGTTGTAACCTAGATATACCAAATGCAACGAGTAGAATGAGATGAAGACTCTAGGGAGAGGGATATTCAAGGTGTCGATGCTATTGCGAGGGGAATTAGAAGAACCAACAACAAAGACTGTAGGTGAATTCTCATAATCTATATAGTACATCTCTTATTTCTAATGACCCATTACCAATTCTCATCCCATTCTAGAGGTCTTGAAAAATACAGTAGCTAGGAAAGAATGCACAAATAAGTTATTCTTGATAATTTGGCTAATAGATAATAAATTGATTGGAAACTAAGGAACATAAATAATATTAAGGATTAAGGAAGTGTTAATGCGAACTATCTCATCAGTAACCACTAGAGAAGAGGAACCTTCAGCAATATGGAGCGGTGGGCTTCTAAAAATTATAGTTAAGCAAATTTGTTCCTGATACCCTTCATATGGAAGGAGGCTTTACAATCTATCTCATGGTCAACTAGAGAAGGTGATATAAGTATCTTTACCTGATAAGGATGCATGAGTAGAGTAGCAGCATTACCAGCCAAGTGGAATAGAGATGCAGGAGTCTATCAAGATCAGTATATGGAATTTCAACTATTGGAGAAGTCGTTGCAGAAACAACTCAAGTAGTAGCTGGAATGGTTATAGATGTAGAACTAGAAGGACTAATAGTAGAGTTGCTTGTCATAGCCTAGGTCCATTTTGGTTTCTTATACTTCACACAAAAGCTATCATATGTGTGATTTTGTCGACCCCAGTGGTCATATTTGCGAAATTCTCGACCACCACCTGAGTCGACCACCGTGACCATGACTTCCTCTTGAATCACGATCGATGTGATATTTCTACTGCAAGTGCATAGTGTCGATGTAACGCTGTACAGGTCGTCCCACAGGAATCTAAGGTGTTTTGCTATTCCTACTAATTCTACTATTCTAGTGGGTTAACTACGAGTTCTAAGTGGGATTTTGGTTCTAATTAACCTAGGATATAGAATCCACTAGTTTCCAACCATGAATTACTTCTATTATCTTCTTCCTATCATAAAAGTTTGATCTTTTAGTTTAGTTTCTACTTAAAGTATCCTTAGTATGGACTATCAAGTAGTGTGCAAGTATAATCTATCAAAAAAATTACTTCTCATAAAAATAAACTAAATCATTAGATAAATCTATGATAAAGATGAAAACCAACAACTCCAAACCCTAACTAAGTATAGACTATCAAGAAATCTAATTAAAGTATAACCTATCAAGACATTAATCTATGAGTTATCTTTTAATTTTTCATTGAAAAATCATATCTTTATTAATTTATTTTGGGAAGAAAATACTAGAGCGCAACTACATGGTGGATCCTAACTTCATCTACATCGTAGGACTAAACTAAATTAGCTACTCATAATTCTAGTTGGCAAAATCATATATTTTTCTAGAAAGCAATTAAAGATTACACTAAAATGCAAAATAAATCTATCTAGAAAGCAATTGAGAAGAAAATTACCTAAGATCAATTAAGAATAGTAAGAAATACCTCTGGAGTTTGGTATTGTGGCCGTCACCCCTTCAGCAAACCCTAATTTTATTCCTTAAATCCGAGTATAAAATTTTGGCATTAAAACCCTAGATTATAAGGATATGGCTCATATATAGACTTTGAAAATCAAACCCTAATTCTAATACAACTGAAAAACTACAAAATTACATCGAAACCTTAGAAGAAAACTCGCCACGTGAAACCCGATTTGCGCCGCCAATTGGCGGCAAAATGCCGCTATTTAGCAGCATAATATGAAAGAAAATTCTAGTTTTTCTTCTGCACGAGTATTTTGTCTTTTACTCTCGTTTCTTCTAACTGTATTGTATTCCGACTCTCTGAAGTATTATAATCTTGTAGTTTTGTCTCTTTGAACTCTTTTTCGGGTTTTGTTTCCTAATCCGGCTCTGATTTCATGTCATCTTCTTATAAAAATCGGATTACCAGAAAAAAAATACTAAAATTACCCTAGTAACATTTATTTATATACAAAAAATAGATAAAATATGGGAGAAAAAATACAATATATGATACTAATCACACCTCACACCTATCTTTTGCTAATTCTCGAGCAAAAGCTAAACCTAAAAAGAAAAAGAAAAATCTTAACTCACTTTCGCAGGAATCGTGATTGCACTTAATATGTGCAACAAGACTTTAAACCCCTAGGTTATCTTAGTGAACAAGTGTTGTCTCGTGAGGGTTTGCAGTGAATATACCCACAAAATTCAAAAAGAAAATAGATTAAGCAATAAAGAAAAGAAAAATAAGGATAACCAAAAGTCAAGAAAAATAAAAAAAAAATTATACAAAAGAAAGAAAAATATTTTTTTATAATATTTTCATCAATTAATCTCACTAATATACAAACTCAAGAACGCATTTAGATTATCAATTTTCAAATCGAGTGTCATATCAAATACACTTATCATTTTAATCAAAAATTTAAATTCTATTTTTCAATATCTACTAACAGATAATCATTGGCTCCTATACAACTACGTGCACATGTGATAGTTTATTTCAGCCTTGGACTCCAACTGTAACTCATGATTTATCTCTTCTCTCATAATATTTTTTTTCTTTTTATCCTTTTTTTTAGAATATTTCACCTTTCATGCGAATATTCACGCTTACTTAGGTGCAAAGTACCCAATTATTCGAATCATACTCTTTTTTTTTATTTTAGTACTCGATTATTCGGATCATACTCTTTTTTTTTTCACTCTTGAGACTGTTGCCTTAATACCAGGCGCACCCCATTATTTTATCACTCTCGAGACTATTGCCTTAATACCAAGCGCACTCCATTTTTTTTATTCTCACTTTTTTTTTAGAGAGAGAATTTACTCAATCGTTATCATTTTTGTCCTTAACCTAATAAACTATTGTGAAGTGAAAAATAGATGTATACTTACCTCAAAACTACTATATTATTTTTTGGATTTTAATTTTTTTCATAAAATTCAAAGTGTATAGTCCAATCTACTCTCATATCAAATTTCAAATCTAAATTTGTTCATTTATCTGTAATTAGATTGATCTATTGATGAAAATATATAAAATCAAAGGGTTTTTTTTATTTCAGTTTTTTTTAAAATTAGTTACCCTATAAACTATCCAAAGTGCAAAATAAAGAAACCCAAAAATTTAAAAAAAAAATAAAATAAAAGTCCTAAAAATAAAAATAAAATCCTAGAAAATCTTAGAAAATAAAAATCTCCTAATCCACTTCCATACACCTAAACTTGTGTATGCCCTCATATACAAATCATTGGTGTCGTTCTCTTTGCCTCCTACTAGACTCTCCTGGTGCACGACGTGCACCGGCAGTCGAAAACTCTCGAACTATTTGTTTCAGTCGACGCCAAATTTTTCCAAGACCTTACCAGACAACGTTGATTTGTTCAGTGGAATCAGCTGGTAAGTCTTGGTAAAAAAAGGCGTCATCCTCCTCTTCTTGTGTTAATTCAGTGACATATTTTTTTCATCAGTGTTTTTGTTTCAATCCTCTGGAACAACAGCGTGATATGTCACTGAAGTGTGTTCTGCAGCTATAAACACTAGTAAGGGTGTATATGCTTCAAATTCAGCACTAGACATAAACTCGCGACACAATTGTGTGATTAGATACGGCAGAGGCAAACTAGTCATCGATCGCATCTTAGCATCAATAATAATGTCTATTAGTTGTGTGCACATACAAAAGTGATTATCTTGACGCATAATACAATCAACAACGTGTAGTGTGGGTGTGTAAAAAGATAACATATATGTAATTCCCATCACATTCGTGTTGATCCAGCGGCAAGTTGCGTGTATGTTACGATATAGTGTTTTGCTGTTGATCCCTCTATCTCGTGTTATTCTACAATTCAGGCCCATCCGTGAAAGATAGTCCTCAATCACGCCTGGAGTTTGATTCCCAGGGTGAAAGAGGATATCGGTAGATGCAGAGATGGCCGCTGCATGCACTTCGTGTATTTCTCCGCGCCAATGAAGTTTTATGGTTTTGCTATTTTCCGAAATATTGGATTTCACAAAACTTGTATAAAATTCCTCTACTAACTCTGGGATATAGAACGAATTAGGTGTGTAAATAAGATAATTCCATCCTAGAGTTTCGATCGTGGCTAAGAAATATACACTAAATACAACAAAAATTTCACCGAAAAACTTTTCACACACAAATCTTGCCATTATATTTTAACAGAAATATCAAAAAATTATTTTAATAAAACTGTAAACAGAGAGTAGAGAGAGATTACCTTCCCTAAAGTTTCAGGGGGAAAATCCAAGTTCTAGCCGCTAATTGGCGGCACTATGCCGCTAAATGGCGACAGAGTCCTCTGATGGCACTCGGGTTTGTGGAGGATGAAGTTATTGAGGAGCCTAGATCGCTGGTCACCACTGGTTGGAGCACAACGCAAAGATTCTGCACTAGCCTGCAAAGAAAAGATCAAAAGGGCATGGAGGATTTGGGGGGAAGAAAGGGTAGCTAGGGTTTTTGGTTTGTGAGATTTGGAGAAGTTGGGCTGCTTGGGATTTTATAGAGATGGAGAATTTCAATCAGCCCCTCATTTTTCCTCAATTTTATTTTTTTTAACCCTGCATCATGTTAGTGACACAATATACATAATATACATACTATTATACAAATAAATACATGCCTCTGTGCATAGATCGGGTCGTGAAGTGTCACGACCTCCACATTATTGCTCGCTCGAGTCTCAAAAAACGGTTTTAATTTTTGACCGTTCACTTTGAATAAACTACTGTTTTTAGGATTCTCGAGATCAATTGTACTGTAATGGTGCACTGTCTGTACTATGTACGGTCCACTCCATCTCGACCTCAATTTTTTCGGGAATAAATGTAGTCTCGAATTATATAAGAGAACTTTTTGTCCGGGTGTAAATGACTTGCGAATGATCGCTTTGTTATGAAATACTTTAGTTTTTTCTTTATAAATCTTAACACTATCATATGCATCCCGTCTAATCTCATCAAGCTCATTAAGCTGTAGCCTCCGCTGCTCGCCGGCTTTTTCAAGCTCAAAATTTAAAAATTTGATGGCCCATAAAGCCTTATGCTCAAGCTCCACGGGTAAATGACACGTTTTTCCAAATATCAACCGATATGGAGACATGTCTAGATTATTCTTGTAGGCAGTATGGTATGCCCATAATGCATCCTTTAGTTTATAAGACCAATCTTTTCTGTTGTGATTCACTGTATTTTCCAAAATCAGTTTGATTTGGCAATTGGAAACTTCCACTTGCCCACTAGTTTGCAGATGATACGGTGTAGTAACTTGTGGGTAATGGAATATTTTCGCATAAGCGTCTCAAATGACTGGTTGTAAAATGAATACCGTTATCGCTAATGATAGCTCGAGAAATGCCAAATCGAGAAAAGATATTCTCTTTCAAGAACTTGACAACGACTTTATTGTCATTCGATTTTGCAGCAATTGCCTCTTCCCATTTGGAAACATAATCAACAGCGACTAATATATATTGGTTTCCAAATGAGTTGGGTAACGGTCACATAAAATCTATACCCCATACATCGAATATTTTGACCTCAAGGACAGGTTGCAGAGGCATCATATTGCGCCGTAAAATTTTGCCTACGAATTGACATCGTGTGCAAGTTTTGCAATATTCCACAGCGGCTTTGAAAAGAATTGGCCAATAAAAACCACTCTACCGCACCTTTTCAGCCATTTTTCTGGGACCAAAGTGTCCTCCACAAGCAAAATCATGACAAAAAGATAGGACACTTTGTATCTCATCATCGGGTATGTTTTGATGTATGATCTGGTCTGGACAACATTTGAATAGATATGGTTCATCCCAGTAAAAGAATTTTACTTGGGACAAGAACCTATATCGATCTTGCTTGAACTAATGAGATGGAATCTTTTTTATCACAAGATAGTTTACAATGTCAGCAAACCATAGTTCACGCATCATTACAAACAATTGCTTATCAGGAAATGATTCGTATATGGGGCAAGAATTTGTTGGAGCATTGGGCAGGCGAGACAAGTGATTAGCTACTAAATTATAGAACCTTTCTTGTCTAGTATCTCAAGATCAAATTCTTGTAACAAGATCTATCGAACGAGCCTTGCTTTTGCGTCTTTCTTGGTCAACAAATATTTCAAAGCAGCATGATCAGTGTAAAGTATAATTTGTTATCCAATTGAGTAGGAGCGAAACTTTTCAAGTGTAAAGACGACTGCCAAAAGCTCTTTCTCTGTGGTAGAGTAATTCAACTCGGTGTCATTGAGTGTCTTACTTATATAGTAAATCACATGTGACTGCTTATCAATACGTTGTCCAAGGACGGCACCAATAGTATAATTAGATGCGTTACACATAAGCTCAAAGGGCAAACTCCAGTCTGGCGCATGAATGATAGGAGTGGTGGTAAGCGTTTTCTTGAGATACTCAAATACTCTAAGACAATCTGGTGTGAAATTGAATAACACTTTCTTGGCCAGTAGATGTGTCAAGGGCCTAGTAATTTTGCTAAAGTCTTTGATAAATCTTCTATAGAACCCAGCATGACCAAGAAATGAGTGTATATCTTTCACTGATGGCGGAGGTGGAAGATTAATGATGAGGTCCACCTTGGCTTGGTCAACCTCGATACCTTCCTTCGAGATGACATGCCCTAGCACTATGCCATTTTTGACCATGAAATGACATTTTTTCCAATTGAGTATCAAATGTTTCTCATGACAACGCATGAGAACTAACTCTAAATGATGCGCATGAGAACTAACTCTAAATGATGCAAACACTCTTGGAATGAATCTCCAAAGATAGAGAAATCATCCATGAAGGTTTTAAGAAATTGTTCAACCATGTTGGAGAAAATACTCACCATACACCTTTGGAAAGTAGCAAGTGCATTGCATAACCCAAACGGCATGCGTCTATATGCAAATGTGTCAAATGGACATGTGAACGTGGTCTTTTCTTGATCCTCTCGGGCGATGGGAATTTGGTTGTAGCCAGAGTATCCATCTAAGAAACAATAGAACTCATAGCTGGCCAACCGTTCCAACATCTGATCGATAAATGGTAAGGGGAAGTAGTCCTTTTTAGTTGCAGCATTAAGCTTTCTATAGTCAATGCAGACTCGCAATCCCGTCTGCAAATGCATTGAGATAAGCTCATTTGCATCGTTCTTGATTGCAGTGATTTCGGACTTCTTAGGTAATACTTGAACTGGGCTTACCCATGCACTATCAGAGATAGGATAGATGATCTCATTGTCAAGGCACTTAAGAATATCCTTTCTCACAGTATCTTTCATTACCGGATTCAACCTACGCTGAAGGTCTCTTGTAGGTCGTGCATTATCTAGTAAATGAATTCTATGCTGTACTATAGATGGACTTATCCCTTAATATCGGCCATACTCCAATATATGGCTTCCCTATGTGCTTTCAACACTGATATGAGTGCCTCCTAAAGCTCAGTCAAATCTGCAGAGATAATGACTGGTAGTGTATCGTGTTACCCAAGAAAGCGTACTTGAGATGACTCGGAAGGGTCTTCGTCTCAAGCTCAGGTGGACACTCAATAGATGGCTGTAACTGAACTCGCGGTTTAGTCATCAATGGCTCAGGTGGAAATTCCCATCGAGTAGAAGACACATAATTAGATGACTCATCGAGCGTATCCAAGAATAAGCTCTTATCAACTAAACCATCCACATCATCAAAGAATTCCTCCTCTTGGTGCTCACTGGACAAGCTTTGGATCATATTCACTTCCAGGGGCTCGTCATGTGGATCATTAGGTTAGCACTCTAGATTGAATATATTCAAGTCAAATGTCATATTTCTAAAAGAAAGTCTCATCGATCCACTCCGACAATTAATAATAGCATTAGAAGTGGTCAGGAATGGACGTCCCAAAATAACTGGGATACAATGCTGTGAATTTACCATAGATTGAGTCTTGAGAACTATGAAATCGATAGGAAAAATAAACTCTCCAATTTTAACGACCTCAATCTCTCTCATAGGCGTCTTCACAAATCTATCTGCTAGCTGTAACGTAATCCTTATAGGTCTCAACTCTCCCAGTCCTAACTGCTGGTACACTGAATAAGGAAGCAAATTGACACTTACTCCTAAATCTAGTAAAGCCCTTTCAATCATTGTAGTCCCTATAGTGCAGGAGACAGTAGGACTTTCAGGATTTTTATACTTCACAGGTACAGATTGAGAGAGGATGCTAGAGATGTTAGCAGTTAGGAAAACTTTCTTTGGAACATTTGTTCTCTTCTTTGTGCATAAATCTTTTAAAAATTTTGCATAAGCAGGTATTTGTTGGATTGCATCAAGAAGAGGACCATTGACCTTAACTTGCTTGAATAACTCAAGGATGTGTTCAACCTGAGGAGAATTTTTCTTCAACCGATTTGGATAGGGAGCTTTCGGCTTATAAGTATGGTCAATAGAAAGATCAGATTTAGAGGGGTCAGACTCCTCTGTTGTGCTAGTGGGTGGATCATGGAACGATGATAATGATGAATCATGAGTTGATGGAATTGTGGAATCAGGGACTGTAGCCTACTGTGCAATAGGATTGGAATCAGGTAGCATGGTTACATGATTGTTAACCAGCTTGCCAAATCAAAGTGTGTGAAGGGCATTAACTTGGTTGACATGCGACTGATTAGAGTTTGAGGAACTGATGTTAGGATTTGTTATGGGTTGACTTGGAAAAGTACCATTGCCACGTTCACTCATTTGACTTGCTAATTGTCCAACCTGCTGCTCTACGTTCTTAATGGATTGAGAGTTCACGAGCAGGTGCTAATCTATTTTTTGAATAAAATCAGTTGACGCTTTCATAAGATTTTGCATGTGCGTGTCAAGGTTGGACTGAGACTTGAGAAGATTTTTAACGTTTTTCTGAAGTGACTAAAGTCGCTTTTCTTGATTATTATTAGACCCTTGTTGTGGATATGAGTGGTTCTATACAGGTGGTCTATTTTGGTTGTTCCCATGATTTGAAACGTTTGGGTGTTGATAATCATCCACATTTGGTCTTGGGAACTGACCAGTGGCTGAAAACTGCATGTTGGGATTCGGGGCTTTCTGATATTGCCATTAACTCCAAGAAAGATTTGGATGGTTCTTCCAGCTAGGATTGTATGTCGGAGCATATGGATTATTCATGTGTGTTTGATACAAGGCATTAACCTGCTCAAGTGTGGGACCAATAGGATTCACTAACAGTGGACACTCCTCCATAACGTGATTTGGAGTTCCGCAATTAAAGTATGTGGGACTTTGTATTTGATTCACTTGACTCACTTGTGAAGCACTAGGAGCCTCCAATGCCTCAATTCTCCTCATAAGCGTTGCAATCTTAGCTTCGACAACTATAAAGCTGTCGACGCTATGGATCCCACCCTTATATGCAGAAGTTGATACATTGGGTTTCTCAGCGGGACTCTCCCACTGCATAGTCTTCCATGATAGGTCCTCAAGAAAGTCCCCATGCTTCATTCTCGTTCTTTCTCATAAACTTCCCTGACATATGAACTCAAGAAGAGTTTTGAATGTGTAATCAAGTTCTTCATACACGATTTGATACAACCGCCACTTTTCTATCGCATGGTGGAGGCACTGAGCTAATAAATCCTTGAACTGTTCTAAGTATTTCCAGAAGGGTTTTCCTGGCACTTGACGGAATTGATTGATTTGATTCCTAATTCTTGCCGTCTTGTTCATGGGATAATATTTCTTAAGAAATACCGTAACAAATTTTTTCCAAGTAGTGATTGAGTCAGTAGGTATACTATACAACCACTTCTTGGTATTATTCTTGAGAGCAAACGGGATGAAGCGGAGTTTAATTGTGTCCTCCGATAAGTGCTGCAGTTTAATCATCATGCATACTTCCTGAAATTCACTGATAAAGAGATATGTATCTTCTGAATCAGAACCAGTGAATTTAGAAAGTATACTAATGTACTACAGCTTCAACTCGTAGTGATTACCCGCTGCGTGTGGAAGTTTGATATAATGGTAATGATGTGCGCAACGGGTAACATCGATCCTGAAGGATCGGGATCGGTTAGTCCATCTTGTCACCCATGAACAAATCTGATTTCACTAGTCGACCAAATTGATCACGGGTCCAATATGACATGAACCAGCGACTGTGAATAAATGCGTGAATTTCCTAAACTAATGTAAGAAGTGGGGTGTGGTGGAGATAAAAAATGGTGGAATAAATATGATCAAATAAAAATGTGATTCTTACTGTTCCTAATTTTTTTTTTGTATTTTTTTACAGAACCAACGAACCAAATTACAGAACTGGAGAAAATTTGGGTTCAGGAATTACCTTAATTGTCGCCAAATGGCGGTTTTGGCTGCTAAATAGCGGCAGAACCAGAGAGTATGGCTCTCCGGTTTCTGCTGCGCAGTTCTGAGACTTCTCCGATCCTTTTTGTCTTCCTTTATCTGCAATATCTAGATCCCTACACACTCAACACACTGTTAACCCGTAAAACGTTAGAAAAAGAAAGAAAAACACTATCAATCTCCAGTAACGACGCCAAAAACTTGGTGGGATATTTCTACTGCAAGTGCACAATGTTGGTGTAGCGCTGTACATGTCGTCCCACAGAAATCTAAAGTGTTTTGTTATTCCTACTAATTCTACTATTCTATCAGGTTAACTACAAGTTCTAAGTGGGGATTTGATTGTTCTAATTAGCCTAGAATATAGAATCCACTAGTTTCCAACCATGAATCACTTCTATTATCTTCTTCCTATCATAAAATTTTGATCTTGTAGTTTAGTTTCTACTTAAAGTATCCTAAGTATGGACTATCAAGTAGTGTGCAAGTATAATCCATTAAAAAAAAATTACTTCTCATAAAAATAAACTAAATCATTAGATAAATCTATAATAAAGATGAAAACCAACAACTCCAAATCCTAACTAAGTATAGGCTATTAAGAAATCTAATTCAAGTATAACTTATCAAAGTATTAATCTACGAGTTGTTATCTTTTAATCTTTCATTGAAAAATCATATCTTTATTAATTTATTTTAGGAAGAAAATACTAGAGAGCAACTACATGGTGAATCCTAACTTCATCTACATCGCAGGACTAAAGTAAATTAGCTACTCATAATTCTAGTTAGCAAAATCATATATTTTTCTAGAAAGCAATTAAAGATTACACTAGAAAGCAATTGAGAAGAAGATTACCTAAGAACAATTAAGAACAGTAAGAAATACCTCTGGAGCTTGGTATTGTGGCCGTCACCCCTTCAGCAGACCCTAATTTTTATTCCTTAAATCCGAGTACAAAATTTTGGCATAAAAACCCTAGATTACAAAGATACGGCCCATATATAGGTTCGGAAATCAAACCCTAATTCTAATACAACTGAAAAACTACAAAATTACATCGAAATCTTAGAAGAAAACTTGCCACGTGAAGCCCGATTTGCGCCACCAATTGGCGGCAAAATTCTGATTTTTAGCGGCAATAATATGGAGGAAATTTCTGGTTTTTCTTCTGCACGAGTATTTTGTCTTTTACTCTTATTTCTTCTGACTGTATTGTACTCTGGCTCTCTGAAGTATTTTAATATTGTAGTTTTGTCTCTTTGAACTCTTTTCCGGACTTTGTTTCCTAATCCGGCTCTGATTTTATGGTATCTCCTTGTAGGAATTGGATTATCTGAAAAAAACACTAAAAATAGCCGAGTAGCATTTATATATATACAAAAAATAGATAAAATATGGGATGAAAAATACAATATATGATACTAATTAACGACCACGACCGAGATCACAACTACGACCTCAACTATGAAATAGAGTATAGTTCTCACTGAAACAGAAGGTGAAGTAGCTGGTATAGTGGATCTAGGAGATACGAAGAACTCTGAAGAATGTAGCAGTCAATGAAGCGATACTATCACTAGCAAGGATTTGACCTTGCACCTGGGTTACTGAGAGTCTAGACCAAAAAAGAAGTTTGGAATGTTGAGATCCTATGGATACTCCCTTAGGGTGTTTAGATTAGTTACCAGAGGTTAGTAAATATCTAGCTTGTTCAAGATACCACACATGAACAGACATCTTGCTTTGTTGGAAGTGAAAAGGCACTCATATAACTCAAAAACTCTAGAAATATTCTTATTATTGTCATATTTCTCTTTAAGAGTATCTCAGATTTCCTCAGCAATCTTAAGTAACAATACTTTAGAATTAATTTTCTTTTTCATATTTTTGTGAAGCCAAGTAATAACACAACGGTCATTTACAAGCAAATCATTTGACAATTTATTCAAAATATGTCCAATTTTCCTCTGCGTTCCAATAAATACACGAAAGGATTGAGACATAACATATAATTTTTACCATTAAGTTTAATAGTGATGGAAATAAATGTGTATGGAAATATATAATCAGGACCATTACATGTAGTTGTAGTAGTCATATTAGAGCCAGTAGTAGAATCGTTAAAACGTGAAGCCATAGTAAAAGGTCAAAATCGAATTTACAGGAAACTACCCTTAGTAGCAGATACAACAATAGTAGTAGTTAAAAAATAACATTAACAGCAGCATGATCAGTGCTAGAGGAATCAATCCAACAACATAACAACACCTTCATAGGATACACAATATAATCAATCACATGACAATGGTTACTGCTGCAAATTGCTGTAGCAGCAGTTTTGGTTGTTGCTGTTGTTCACAGCACAGTCAGCTATTGTTGTTTGTAGCGACAGCTCTAGTTGTTGCTCGCAACAATAACTCTAGTTTTTTAGCTGTCAGTGGCGCTAGCTGCAATAACTTGCAGTGACAGTTTCGGCTGTTGTTGCTGGTGGCTGCAGCGGTGCAGGCCCACGGCAGAGAGGAGAGAGGAAGAAGAAAAGGTGTGGTGACGGAGTGGGAGCAGACAGAGGATTAGGGTTAGAGTCTTGGATTGAAGGATTGAGATTAAATTAGGTTTGAATTGGAGGACTATTATCTATTTCACAACCTGTTTCTGATATCATGTTGAGAAATAGTCATATTAATCTTTATTGATATGAGAGTCCCACTTTTATAGAGAAGCAATTGGATAGTATAGTAACATAAATATTCTTATTCTAAAACTAATCTTACAAATTCTTCGTATATGAATTTAATTTTTAAAGTTCCTCGTTGGAAGACATTCCCTGGCGTCTTGTGGATATATATCCGTATCTGCTTGCTTCACAGGACTACATCAAGCAAGATTCATGACAAGTTTTTTCAGCTTTAATATGAACAGGTCCATTTTGTTTCTAGCTGCAATAAGTATGAAGGTATCTTCACCACTATATTCCTTTCAAGGCTATAATTGATGCCCTCAAATTCTTGCTTAACTGCCTGAACTGAGTTCTTGCAATGCAAGTCTTTCCCTCAAGACGTCATTTTATTTTATTTTTATGAACTGGTGTAACTTAGTATATGAATCTCATAATAATTTACTGTCATATATACAATGCAAATAATGTCTATATTTCGTTTACTCCATTTAATTTTTCATTTTTCTACGTCAATGCTATTTTGCTCATTCTCCCTGATGAATTTTACCATGGTGTCCATGCACATTAATAGATGAGATAAAAGTGGCCATAGCTCCCTCCTAGTCCAGATCTCCACTACGAAGACAAGGCCTAGAAGCTACAGCTCCAAGAAAGCGATAGATGCTATTCTAGTTTTTGCAATTTAATGGTCGCCAACTGACTGTTCTTTTATAATAATAATAATAATAATAATAAACAACTTGACTGTGCTTTTTATACTTTTGTCAGCCATTCAAACAACTGTAAATGAACCTATGAGGATGAGAGATACTTTTGATAATCTTCAACTATTCTTGTTATTTTTACATAGGAGGATGGTGCACTTGGTATGGATCATAAAGCTATTCTCCATAGTTACTTCAAGCTAATATCCATTAATTACACAAACTAGATAATTGAAAAGCAGATGTTATCTATGTAGAAAAAAGATTCTTTTCTCTCTTTGTTTTTCTGTATAAGATGCATGATCCAGCTTTCCAAGCATATCTTGCTATAATTACATACACTAAATAAGTTCATTTTCATTGATATTGCAGGGGTTTGCTGTCCCAAAGGAAGCTCAAAACAAAGTAACGGACTTTAGTTTCCATGGGAAACCAGCTCAAATAAAGCATGGTGATGTTGTCATAGCAGCAATCACCAGTTGCACGAATACATCGAATCCTAGTGTCATGCTTGGAGCTGCTTTGGTTGCAAAGAAGGCTTGCGAGCTTGGGCTTGAGGTTGAGTACTGCTCTTCTTCATAAACAATCATTACAGTGTAAATTTCTTGTGCTTAACTAGGTCATTGTTGGAATTAGATCAGTCTATTATAAAGTTAAAATTGGCACAGGGTCACACGGCAATGTAGGTCTCAGTTTGTCCATCAGACCAAGTTCCAGATAATCAAATACAATGATAAGAGAAACATAATCTTTATTCGCTTTGAACATGATCAAATAGGCAAAAGACATCTAATTTCATCTAAAGCCGGGTATGTCGCTGCAAAAAGACATGAACACATGTTTATAAATCCGGCATGCATCCACTGAACATGGGATCTAATTAACGTCTGTATTACCAAAAACATGCTAAGGAGAATGCAACTTGTATATTATGCACTCACTTTTAATATTATTAATATAATTCCTAGTGTATTGTACGAAGTAGTCCTTATAAAAAGTGTACCAGCTGCAGGAGCAAATTTTGAAAATTGTAATGTGAAATGTTAGATTCAGTGACATGGGTTCCTATGTTGCTAATGCATTTTTCATCTTGTATCAGGTGAAGCCATGGATCAAGACAAGTCTTGCTCCTGGTTCTGGAGTTGTCAAAAAGTACTTGGACAAGAGGTAATTTTCATAGTTAGATTTGTTGCGGAATTCTGATGACTGGTGCATTTTGTATGGCATATGTTGACCTTTAAAACTGGGTATATTCTTTCAGTGGTTTGCAGCCATATCTGGATCAGCTTGGTTTTAACATAGTTGGATATGGGTGCACAACTTGCATTGGCAATTCTGGGGACCTTGATGAATCTGTGTCAGCTGCTATCTCTGAGAATGGTAACTTCTCTACTTTTTGAGCTATTATTACATAGTTCACTGCTCTGTGTTGAAGTAATCTTTTCGTGCAAAATCTATGCTGGTACTGAAGTTCATTGTGTTCGATCAGATATTGTTGCTGCAGCCGTGTTGTCTGGAAACAGGAACTTTGAGGGACGTGTACATCCTTTGACAAGAGCAAATTATCTTGCTTCTCCTCCTCTTGTAGTGGCTTATGCGCTTGCTGGAACAGTATGCAACCATAACTTTTATGTTGCCTATTCTTTATTGTTTTACTCATTATCTTATTTAAGTAATTTTAGTTAGTTATGCAGTGTCCTTATGGTCCTTCCATCCTGGCTTTAGATTTGCTATATTTTGAAGAGGAAACATAGTGGAAATTTCTATTGGTGTTTTCTCTGAGCTTAAAATCTTACATGACATTGTTTTCATATCTGTATTCTTTCTCTATTAGTGATAAGCTGCACATGACTGCAACAATATTGAGTTTTATAGTTGACTACCACTTCCAAGTATGAATCCTTCAAGGGAGATGCCATTAAGGAACTAAATTTTGTGTATTCTTTATGTAGCACCATATTATGCCATAAACTTGATTTTAGCTAGAATACCTAATAAAAGAAACTGTGCTGATTACATATACCTTTTTGTGTTTATGTAAACTACTTTCTGATTCTTTTGGTTATTTTCATTTGAAATTTTAGGTATTTTGGAGCTTATGCATTTATCTCTCATCATGGGACTGCAAATTCAACTCATTCTATTTTTTTGTTACTTGTAATTGAGATGCTTGGTTCCATTTGGTAGGATGTATTTGTAATCCCAACTCATGCTTAGTAATTGCAACTTTGTTAAGAGGACCCTGGATTGGGATTCACACAATTTATGAACAAGTCTCCGTCCAGTATTTCTAAGCTCTGCAACTACGCCTACTATTATTTCACAGTGAACAGAAACTGAAGAATGACGATTTGGTAACAATTGATATGTACATTTCAAGTTAAAGTTTATCATTCATAGGACAAACTTGCTTCAAGTTTATCCATTTTAGTCATTTTAGCATGTGTCTCCCTCTAGTATACCTCTTTGTTTCTATGTTTAATCGAACATGGTTATTAGATTGGTGGTGGGATATATAGCTTCAGGATTGTTTAATTCTATATGGTGGTGAACCATGCTTTAATTTCTTAAAAATCACCGCGAATTAAATCTCTTATGTTGCTAGCCAAAGAAAATGCATGTTCGCAAAATATTGCAAAAATAAAGGTTTTGCAGGGAAATATGTGCTAGCCGGCTGTGTTACAAATTATATTTTTCAAAAAGGAAGGCTACCAAGTAATCAAATATTGGTCGATATTGACATATATCATGAGTATCGTGTTGGATTTTGAGCTCCCTGAGACCCAATTACCCCTGAAAAATCAGAGATAGCCGAGAATCAACCATATTGCTGATATGAGGCTATTGATTGGTTTTGGCATGATATCAGCTGATACAGATATTAGCTGATGCTGGCTGATGTCAAATTTTTTAATAGAAGAAAGAAAGGAAGACTGGTAGCATGTTTAAACATGGACGGTGTGTTTGTTTGTATGGGAGTAGAATAGAAGTAATGAAAGTAAGGTTAATTCCACAACTTAAAGTGTTTGTTTGGCCATGAAAGAGGTTGGAAGTTATTTCTTATTCGGTGAGGTGACGCCTATGTGGCACCTTATTTTCAAAATTTTCTTTCTCACATTTTGGCTTAGAAGAGCTATAGGAAGTAGAGAAACAAGACATAAAATTAATAGTTTAATTGTATGCCATCAGTACCACTCAAAAGTTAAACTTTTATACATATAAAACAAATAAAATTATATAAATTATTATATTTATTCAATTAAATAATACTCCTTTCACTTTTCAATTCACTTCCTTGTTCCAAAAATGAGCTAACAAACACAAAAAGAATGCTCTTCTTCTACTTCCATTTTACTATTTTAGAAGTTACTTCTTAATTGCTTCTCACTTCTACTACTTCCATGAGCCAAAAACACCTGGAGATTGTGGTAATTGGTGCTGAAGATTGGATACCCTGTCTCCCTTCCCTCTTACCCACATCATGTGTGATGCCAAATAATTCTTTCAAAAGGAAAACAGTGTACCCAGATGTAATTATCTCCCAATACCCATGAAAACACAGTGAATTTAACGAAGAATATTAAGAAGTTGGCTCTGTAAAACCTTTGAGACTTTTCAACACTGATATTGAATACTATAATAGGCTGATATTGCCTTCACCTATTTTAACATTTAATAATTTAAATAGGAATCGGCTGATACCGCCAGAACTTTTAATGCTGATACTTATATAAATCAGCTGATTCCAACATCAATATCAATACCTGATCTCCTACCTTGCTAAGAACCTAATTCTGATTTTCTAGTTATGGTTACCTGATCATGCCCTTATTTTGCAAAGGAATGCTTGTAGACTACTATCAACCTTTATTAATTGATGGGAAGGCTGTATTCTTAACTTTTGAATGGGAATAGCTTAATTAGCAAAGAAAAGAGAATAGCTTCACTTAAAAACTGTATCTATGTTACAGCTCTATAAGAATATGACCATGCTTTATTTAAATCATTACATTAACAAATCGATAGCATGAAACAACAAACACTAAAATTGTATAGGAGTAAATCTTGAATTGAGAACTTGCATAATTGTTAAATACAAACTCAATGGTCATGTTTTATATTCTAAATCTCTGATTCACTTAATAAAAGAATTGGAAATTTGTCAATGATACAAACCATTGGTCAGAGTTTGTGATGGTTGTGATTTTACTTTTTTTCTATGATCTGCTGCATTTTATTTTGATGTGCACGACAACTTCCCCATAATGCATGATAAAGGTTCTTTTTGAAAAAAAAAATTAGTGATTCGGAATGACAAGCACACCATAATTTCTATTATTTAAGTTATTTTTACAAAAGCTTACATAAGAAGCTTATCACAGGTCATCAATTTAATTCTACCTTTGTCCAAAACCAAATATTTTAAACTGCAAATATTTCATTCAAGGCATTTGTATTTACTTTTAAAGAGAGATTCCTCCAACATAATAGCCATCTTGATCAAGTGGCCACCTATAATTATTTTTATTTATGAAAGAGCTGGTAGTACTATGTAGTAGCCTCTTTGTTCACTCTTGCTATGATTAAAATATAGTCAACAGACCATGTTCCATTGTATCAGTTCTGCTTGATTTCATCGTTCTAGACTGTAAAATACCAGAACTGCCGGAAGTTTTTAGAAACCAGTGATTTGGTTGAGATACCGACAGATGTTAGAAATAAAATAGGCTTGCTACATATGCCTAATCTGAGTGCACTAGATTGAGTATTAGGACTGCTGGTCGATGTGTACACATGAAGCTCCAAAAATTAAGCACAAATTTTCTGAGGACAAGATGTGCAACTGTTTGCATTGCAACATCGAGATACTCTTCCAGAACTTTATTTTTTTCATTATATTTCAGTATTCAATTGAAATCAATCTTCTGCAGGTAAATATCGATTTTGAGAAAGAACCTATCGGGACTTCCAAGGACGGGAAAGAAGTTTACTTCAAGGACGTCTGGCCAACCAATGAAGAGATAGCTGATGTGAGCTACTATAGCCTATATAATATTACTTTCCTTTATTCTAATTGTTCCCTCGAACAGACATTTTTAGACATGCTTGTTAATTAAAAGAGCAATCTATTTATTGGAACCCTCAGGTTGTTCAGTCTAGTGTGCTTCCAGACATGTTTAGGGGCACATATGAATTGATTACCAAAGGAAATCCCATGTGGAATGAGCTGTCAGTACCATCAACAACTCTTTACTCGTGGGATCCTACATCAACTTACATACATGAGCCTCCATATTTCAAGAACATGACAATGTCTCCTCCTGGTCCACATCCTGTTAAAGATGCTTACTGCCTGCTGAACTTCGGAGATAGCATCACAACCGACCATATCTCACCTGCTGGCAGTATCCACAAAGACAGCCCTGGTGCCAAATTCTTAATCGAGCGTGGTGTTGACAGAAAAGACTTCAACTCTTATGGAAGCCGTCGTGGTAATGACGAGATAATGGCAAGGGGAACATTTGCCAATATTCGCCTTGTGAACAAGCTTTTGAAGGGGGACGTTGGGCCTAAAACTCTCCATATACCCTCTGGGGAGAAACTTTCTGTATTTGATGCTGCCATGGTACTTTCTGAGTCCCTGACCAACCTTAATTTCTTGGTTCTATTATTTGTTACAACAACTTTCTTCAAATTATTTGAGTTTGCTGCCCAAATGTTAATTTGGTTCTAGCTTTGTTGGAAATTAAATATATTCTGTCTTTATTGTAATATGTACACAGAAATACAAAAATGAAGGACATGATACTATAATCTTGGCGGGTGCAGAGTATGGAAGTGGAAGCTCTCGTGATTGGGCTGCCAAGGGGCCAATGCTGCAGGTATGACAGTGTGTGCCTCTTTATTTGAGTCTATATCTTTATCCAATACTATACTAGTCCCTTGTATGTGCACATTTATATAACTGAAGACTCATAAATTTTCTAGTTATCACTTTTTTCATATATATTATTTGAAGATCAATATCAGATAGAGTGGGTTCTTGGAAAAAAAAAAAAGATGAGTGGGGATAGCATCATCCACTAATGCAAGAAGTCCAACATGAAATCTGACACTCTATGCTCTCTCCCATAGTAGTAGTCTAGATAAACATGCAAAGCACTGAGGGATGAATCAACAGAATTAGTTTTCTATTTGTTAGGGTTAGGGTCAGGGTTAGGGTGTAGTGTATATATTTTTTGGGTTTTCTTGGGTGAATTAACAAAAACCCAGAATTAGTTTTCTTGGGTTTTTTTTTAGTGATTCTTAATCCCAAAGCGATGGCCAGACCAGCAACCAGCAAGCCACTGCTTTTATGTTATGATAGTGTATAAATACTCCAACATCATATTATTGTATATTGGTGCAGGGCGTCAAAGCAGTGATTGCCAAGAGCTTCGAAAGAATTCATCGCAGTAATCTAGTAGGTATGGGCATAATTCCCCTATGCTTCAAGGCTGGTGAAGATGCTGAGACCCTCAGCTTAACTGGCCACGAGCGGTACACTATCAACCTCCCAAGCAATGTGAGTGACATCAAGCCCGGCCAAGATGTCACTGTTGTCACTGATAATGGCAAGTCATTCACATGCACAGTTCGCTTCGACACAGAGGTACTTTACATGCAGTCATATTTATTCTTAAATGAAATTCCCTTCCTACATCTTGTCCATTTTCCTTCTGCAACTATCGACTTATTGTGCACCATACATGGCATTTTTTTGTATAGGTGGAGCTAGCATACTACAATCATGGAGGAATTCTCCCATTTGTCATTAGAAATTTGATCGGTGATAAGCAGTAGATCTAAGGTGTTTTAGTTGGATCTTGTACTATGGGTTTTTGTTCAAGCCACAACTTTTTGTGCCTCAGGAGCACCCCCACCCCCCAACATGGGCTTGGGTTTTTTACCCTACTGCCCAAGAAATAAACTGGAAGAGTGGAGACGGAAGATGATAGGCGGACGCCTTGATGTGTTGAGTGAGTGGAATACAAACGCTGCCTTCCATGTGTATCCATATTTGTTTCTTTACATTTACTCAAATCTTCTACCGGCAATGAATGTTGCAAAACAGCGATCGGCAATATTCTTTCTGCAGTTTTGTTATGCTCGTGTTTAATGAAATCTCTTCATCATGTATAATAAATACCAGTCTCTCATATTTATCTTTCCAAGCAGGTTCAGACTTGGTTTTCTTTTCCTCTTTCTCTCAACTGGATAAAATGGTTGTTGGTCCACGTGGTGTTATTGTAATACATGGTAATTTTCTAATTTATTGAAATTCATGATCTGTCCTTGTATCAGCTTTCCAGTTCAAAAATTTGCCTGGTCGATTCAAATCAATTTGCATGATGGAATTAGCTACTTGGTTCCTTTCTCTTAAATCATTAGCCAGCCTGTATTATCAGGTTCCTGTGAGAAAATGATCCATTTCTTCGAAGGTGCGTACACAGAACATCTCTTTCGCTTCCATGTTCTAAATGTGTTGTTTGTTGGGATGCTTTAAAAAAAAAAGTTGCTCAGTTGCTCATCTTTGGCAATTTTGTTTACATCTTTCACGCTGCAGTGAATAAAATTAGAGTCTAGCTAACTCTATTTTGTTGTCTAAACAGGCCATGGTTTGAGTTTTTAGGCCCCCTTTGGAAATAGAGAGTTCAGAAAACTGGAGATAAAGGATACACAAACTTCACTTTATAAGGTTCAAGGCCTAGTCTGGGTATATGGTTTTACTAAAAAAAACTGGAGTTTTTATAGTTTTAACATGAAACTCTATTTAAAATCTATACCTTGTTTAAGTACCTAAATGAAGTTTCTAAGCTCCAAGCTCTGAATTGAGTCCCAATTAAGAATCGAACTTATAATTTTTTACATGTTGAAGAGGGATAATACAGAGAAAGTTCATTGATTAGAATTCAGATAATTGTCTAACTATTGATTTTGGAGTTAGAGGTTGATTGGTTTATGTATTTGGACAAGAATTGAGACATGGAAAGGAATTTTTACATTGTTTACTATTATAAAACCCATTTTCCATGAAATCTATAGATTAATTTAAGGATTTGGCTCTTAAGACATTATTGATGTGGCTAAAAAATTATGCATGAAATGGATCCACCTGCATTTTGTGGGGAAACCAGTCATTGAATCAAGGATTTGATATCTTTTGATTACTTATTAATTGTTAGCAGAGTGAGAATGTTTCTATTTTAAAATAATATTTGACAATAATTGTTACTAAATCCATACGATTATTTTTTATGTAACAAATATGAAAAGGCAAAAGAAAAAAAAAATGAAAACATAAAGATTTGGCAAGCACCGTTAACAATCACAACTCTATTTTTCAAATCCATAAACAATTAAGCCTTTAACCTTATCTTTGTTCTATAGGACATGACATCCAAACTCGAGGAAGCTATGACTTAGCCAACCAAACTCGGTTTAAAAATTTTCGACAATATCATAAAGAAATTATTAAAAAAACAAAAGAAAAAGATATCTGCAACACTCTTTTATGCATAAAACCGAAAATAATTTTAGCTAAAATCCCAATTGCAGTTGAGAAAATTCCATTTTTCTACACTATTATCATACGTGTACTTGTGTCTTTTCCTCGCCTCATGATTAGATATTTTTTCTCTTCTACACACTTTATATAAAAAAAAAAAATTACAAAAAAACTTTCCAATATTAAGATAAGACATCGAGACTTAAGGTGATAGTTATAGTTATCATAACTCACAAATAAACCAAGGTGTCTTTTCCATCATCATCATTGTATCGAGCTTTGTTCGGGGAGTTTCTAAAGGAGCACACCTTTTTTTTTTTTTTCTAATGAGCTCATTTTCAGGGTTTCAAAATAATACTATAAAGTGGGCTCAGTAGGAAAAATGGTGTGCTCCTTGGGAAACTCCTGCCTGTTCGCCACCCAACAAATGTCGATTCGGGTTGGGTCTGAAATGTTACTAGATTCCAATCATATGGTAAACTTCTCAAATGCAACCAAGACCCAACCCAACTGGCACTACCCCAAATTGGTTTTGTCCCGACTCTATCTCTTTCTCAGGAATTTCCAAAGGAGCACACACTTTTTCCTAGCGAGTCTACTTTTCTAGTGAGCACACTCTCTCTTTTGAATAGAAAGGGTTTTTCCTACTGAGCACACCATTAATTTCCAAAACACCCTCCCTGCATCTTCTCACCCACACCCACTGTGGCGGCGGTCGTCGGAGAGATGACCTTAGGCGGTGAGCAAAGGAGGCGGACGATGGGTCTACAGCAGAGCTCGCCGTCGCCTCCGTCCTTCTCTCCTCAGTCCATGCCTGTGATCATCTCTCTAGTGACCGCTGCCGCCACAGAGAGATCGCAGGCATGACTGGAGGAGGCAGATGGCGGGTCTACAGCGGAGCTCACCGCCCTCCGCTTTCCATCTTGCCTTTGGAGCTGGCAACCTCCTCCGATCCTTCGCCTTCATCTTCGCTGCAGACCAGTCTCTGCTGCAGTCTTTGGCGACACAAGTGAGGAATATGAGGAGAAGAGAGGTAGATGATAGAGATACTTAAGTCAAAAAAATCAAGGGGTATTTACAGGTTTGTCCCTCAAATCTTTATATATTATGATTTAGTCCCCCAGATCTTCATATTTAGGATTTAGTCTCCAAATCTCCTAATTTACTACAATTTAGTCCCCCTCCTTAATTTTCTTTAATTTTTGACCTGATATTACCATTTTACCCCTCCTTATTCATTCTTTCTCTTCCTTCTCTCTTCTCCTCCTCTCTTCTCCCTTTCTTCATTATTCCTCCTCTCTTCTCCTTCACTCTTCTTCCTCTCTTTTTCCAATAAAGAAAAGAGGAGGAGGAGAGAAGAAAGAGAAAGGAGGAATAATGAAGAAAGGGAGAAGAGAGAAGGAAGAGAAGAGGAAAAGAGAGGAGGACGAGAGATGAGAAGAGAAAGAATAAATAAGGAGGGGTAAAATGGTAATATCAGGTCAAAAATTAAAAAAAGTTAAGAATGAGACTAAATTGTAATAACTTAGGAGATTTGGGGACTAAATCCTAAATATGAATATTTGGAGACTAAATCATAATATATAAACATTTGAGGGACAAACCAGTAAATACTCCAAAAAATAATGATAAACTTGTAATATTAAATAGGGGTATTTACTGGTTTGTCCCTCAAATCTTTATATATTATGAATTTGCCCCAAATCTTCATATTTAGGATTTTGCCCCCCAAATCTCATAAGTTACAACAATTTAGTCCCCTTCTCTAACACAGTTAAATATTTGACTATTTTACCCATCTTTTTCTCTTCTATTTTCCTCCTCTTTTCTTTTTCTCTCTTCCTCCTCTCTTTTCATTTTCTTCATTATTTCTCCTCTCTTCTTTCAGTATTTAACTGTGTTATGGAAGAGAGGAGAAGAGAGAAGGAAGAGAGGAGAAAGAAGAGAGGAAAAATAATGAAGAAAAGTAGAAGAGATTAGGAAGAGAGAAGAAAAAGAGAGGAGGAAAATAGAAGAGGAAAAGCGGGATAAAATGGTCAAATTTTTTACTGTGTTAGAGAGAGGATTAAATTGTTGTAACTTATGAATGAGATTTGGGGGGCAAAATCCTAAATATGAAGATTTGGGGGGCAAAATCATAATATATAAAGATTTGAGAGACAAACCGGTAAATACCCCTATTAAATAAGTTGTGCTGCTCTAGAAATTCTCCTCTCTCTCTCAAGCCAAAGCCTGCAGCCTGCTGCTGCCAGTTCCCAAACCCTAACCCTCTACGATGGCCGGTGGCGGTGGCGGAAGAGGAGGCGCATCCGACTCCAACGATAACGACGTCGACCACTACGCCGTTCTCGGACTCCCCTCCGGCGAGGAGGGACTCAATCTAACCCTAAAGGAGATCGAGAAGGCCTACCGCAACCAGTCTCGCATCCGCCACCCCGACAAGCGCCCCGACGACCCCAACGCCACCGCCGACTTCCAGCGCCTCACCTCCTCCTTCGATGTCCTCAAGGACGAGGCCAAAAGGAGCGCCTTCAACGCCCGGATCCGTGCCCGCCTCGACAAGATCGCGCGGGACGCGCTTTTCGGAGCGAAGAGGCGGAAGCTCGCGTCCGATCTCGAGGAGAGGGAGCGGGCAGCGGCGAGGGATGCGGAGAGCGTCGATCCCGAGGAGTTGGCGAGGAGGAAGGAGAAGAGCGTGGCAGCGGAACTGAAGAGGGAGTTGGAAGAGTTCCAGGCGAAGAAGGCCAAGAGAGCTGCCGACGCTTTCACGTCTGCCACCTCGGGCCAAGAGAAAGGAGAGGACAATGGAGGGGTGAGTTTGGATAAAGAGAGGGTGTTGAAGGTTTCGTGGGAGAGGGCACTGGGGGATTATAGCTCTGTGAAGCTGTGGGAAATATTTGAGAGATTCGGTAAGGTTGAGGATGTGGTGATCAGATCGAAGGGGTCGAAGAAGAAGGGCTCTGCTATCGTTGTAATGTCTTCAAAAGATGCTGCTGTAAGTGTATTTTTACTAAGCTTGCTTTTACTTGCCAACTGATGATTTACTATTCAGTAAATTGATAATTTTGAGACAAACATGTTAATTCGGAGATAGGACAAGTTCCCTACGTAAATACCTAATTTTTTTTATGCCTGTATTTTGTTAAGTACAATGGGATTTCCAGAGATTTTGATGATATATATTATGTATTTGAGTAGGGAAAGAGGAATCACATGTAAATTATGACTTATAAAATCCGAAAAAAATGCATCTTTAGACATGCTCAAATGCAGCTTGCTAGAACCTAATATTTCTTCCAGTACCAATAACCTTCTAAACAAAATGGCAAACCTTGATTTAACTAATTTTGTCAAGAAATGATAGGTCACGTGGCATTCTAACTTACATATTTCTTGTCTATAGACGGCAAATGCTGCCTAGTCACATTTGTCTTAGTTTATAGCACATAATATCCAAACGAAAGTTCTAATTCTTAATACTTTTCACTAGTATATTATGTTTAAGCTCTCTGGCAGTTGGAGAAAAATCATAAATGGATATAATTTTTTTATTGGAAAAAAGTAATTGAATTTGCATGTTTTGGAATTGGTTGAGCTAAAAAAATCATGCTAATGTGATCATACAAGACAATTAGATGAAGCTTGATGAGTTTTTTTTTTTTTTTTTTTTAAATCTTAGATGCACGAGCAAAATGGGTCCCATGGGTCCGATTTCTAGGATTGCACGGGACCTTGTTGGTTGTTTTGTAATATTGATACTTTATGCAATGATGAAACAATAATATAAAAGCTGATTTTTAAGCTATGCCTTAACTGATTTACCACCATTAGTTATTTCAATTTAAAATTATAACATGTAGGACTCATCCCCCTAGACATAGATTCCTATGTTTACTTGCACAAGGGTTTCCTTTCATTTTTGTGCCTTAAGAGTTACCTTATTCCCTTTTTCAATCTATTTAGGTGTAGGGTTGGGCTTGTTGTAGGGTGCGGTTGAAACATTATAGGCCAATGCTTTGTCTGAAACCATTCCAGACCTGTTTCAGTTAGAACCTACCAAAAAATAGCCCAAATAAGTAAGTATTTGAGAAATCAAACCCAGTGAAGATTTCAAATCTATAAGCATTCAGTTTTGTTATGTTTATTCTCAAATCCCTATGAGATAGGTTTAAGTTTTGAAAAACTTACACTTTAACCATGTAAAACATAAAAATAGAGGGGAACAAAATTATTAGTGTATTGTGAATACCATACGTTGAACATTAAATTTTACATTCTTCCAGTGTCATTTTCGTTTCTTTCCCATCCAATTCATTAAGCGTTAATCACCTTGAAAATAAAACCATTAGATATACGTTCTTCGTTATTATATGTTTTTGAGAACATCAACATTTATGATGTTCGGACCCATTTCAGTTAGAGCTTAACAAAATTAGCCAAACTAAGCATTTTTTTTGCAAGAAAACAAGCCCCGTAAAGATTTCAAATCTCTAAGTATTTCAAATTTATGATATTTATTCATAAATCCCAAAGAGAAAGGATTGTGTTGTGAAAACCTTAAACCTGAACACTATAGAAACCCTAAAAATAAAGAAAAAAAAAAACTTGTGTATTGTGCATACAATATGTTGAGCATTAAATTTCACATTTCCAGTGTCATTTTGCTTTCTCTCTCGTCCTGCGATTCGTTGACTGGCAAGCTCTCCAAAATAAAACCATTAGGCGTATGTTCTTCATTGTGATATGTTTTTGAGAACATCATCATTTATAATTCTAGTGTACCTACTTTACCTCCTTGCACATGAGTTTGAAGTTTGAACAGCTTGTAAGATTAATTTAATTGTTCCAATCAAACACCCCTGATTGTTGGCAACTTTAAAGATGAGGCAAATTGTTCCTCTTATAATTATGAGCATCGTCAATGCATATTTTTTGCAACATGTCATTCTGTTTTCTCTATATGGCAGATCCTCTAGTATTTATATTTACATGTTTTTTTAATTATGCTGTTAGCTTTTCTCATGATATAACTATATATTACTGCTTGCATTACATGATTAATAACAGATGAAAAAGGAGAATGTATTTTGATTTATAATTTTGATTTGTTTTAATTGTTCTAAAAGCAACTGTTTAGCAGTTTATGAATAGCAAAATTAAATTTTGTTAAACTTCTTAACTGCATCATAAATCTCCTTGACTTTTCTTTTATTTATATGCACTCAATGTTTTCTTGTTTAAATTTCAATCATATAAATGATTTTTTTTCCCTTTACAGGTTGCAGCTACCCATACTATGAGTGGGAATTTGGCAAGTCCTTTACTTGTTCTTCCTCTTCACCCTGGTGGTTCTAACATATCAAGCACTTTCCCAACAAGTTCTGCTGAAACCATTGATCCTAAACTTAGCAACATTATTGGTGCTGGATTTCAAGATTATGAGGCTTCCATACTTAAAAAGCTTGAAAAGGTACCATTCAACTTTTGGCAAATTTTTGATTTCTCCCTTTTTTTTCCCGCCTGTCATGTATTAAAATGTTGTTTAATTTATGATGCACGGAGTCAACCATATGGCTTGTTCAAATGGATGAAGATTACATCTAAAAGGATATTGTACATTAGGTTAACTAGATAAACTGAAACAAGTTGAATAATGTGAGATTATGAGCTGGGTTTTCAAATGGATGAAGATTACATCTAAAAGGATATTGTACCTTAGGTTAACTAGTTAAACTGAAACAAGTTGAATAATGTGAGATTTTGAGCTGGGTTGTTTATCTTTACAAATTTATGTGGAATATGTCTGGGGCGTGCATATATTTTTATTCAACATGAATAGTTTCTTTTATTTGACTAAAGTAAATATTTAGAGTGTTATTTCCTTATTAGCATATAAAGCGAAAATCAGTTTTTTTTTTTCTTTTTTTTTTTTTTTTGCTAAGGATTTTCTCTGATTGCATTTACAATTTTTTGTTTTTCGCCTCACAGTATACATTAGATGGAGAAGTAATTTAACATGTGAAGCTTTTAATTTTTCTGCTTTTTAGACATCGCATATTGTTTTTCATGTCATAACTTCGACATCCCCCCTCCTCTTTCCTAACCACCACCACCACTAACCAAAACCAAAAAAAATTGAATAAATTGCTTTAGTAAGTCTCCTGTTATGTCTATGTAATGTGCTAAGGTTAACGGTTCTCCTGGATTTATGGATGGGTTTATGCATTGCTGCTGTCCATGAAAGTATGTGCATCCATTTTTGTAGAACCCCAAATGTTAGGAGGTAACAGTTATACATTAGCCAATACAGTGATCTAGCATTTGAAAAGTTCTGTTACTTGCAGATCGTATAATTGCCTTTTTTGTTACCTAGTAGAAGCCAAAAGTTTCATCCTCCTACCGAGTCCAAGGGGTTATCAGTTATTGGACAACCTGGGCTGTAAGAGCGCTTCTTGTATTATCTCTAAGACCAATTTTCTTCTTCCTAACAGTCAAATTATTCCACAAATATGTTTTAGTAGACAGAATCTCTTACCATGACAATAAAAATTCCCAACAATTTCAAATTTATGTTGGATGAAATTACTTGTTATTATCTTATTGGGCTCAGTTTTGGACTTTTCTCCATCGAGCTTTATGCTGAGACTTCAGTGCCAGATGTCTGACCAAAAAATGTATGGGATGAAGATGTATACCTGAATTTTATGAGTTTAGTATTCATGCATTCTCACCTTTTTATTATTCAGTTACTTCTATATTAATTTATTTCATTTTTGGATTTGGGGGATGGGGGTGGTTGGTGTCTTTGTTTACACATGAGGTGATTGGCACTCAGTCCTGTGTGCTTCAGAAATTGTACTAGTTAAATTGATTTGAATTGGATCTGTGATGGGCTCAGGCATCAACTTGTACTCCGGCTCGCTCAAATTATTATATTATTTCCTTACCACCTCCCTTTTGAATGGTTTGCTTGCATTCCACCAACTTCTTCCCTTCCATTTCTAATGAATCAGAATTATACTAGCAGTTTTTTGTTACCACATCAGCTAATTTTAGTGCTAAAGGCTGTAGCATTGAGATGCCAAAAACAACTACATATGAGATGAAAAATCGAGCTTGTTAGGTTTTAAATGGCTAAGAAGATAGAAAAAGCGTATATCTTGACAAATTGGACTTGCATCAACTCTAAAAAACGTGTTGGTTTAGGATATATTAAAATTATTAGTTAAATTTTATGTTTCCATTTTACTGAAGGGAGTCTTTTTATCTTTTTTATCGTAAGAAAAAGAAGATAGTTAAACCTATTGATAAGGATAATATTAAGTATATTATTAATCCGCAGCTGCTGTATTGTTGCGAAGTATAACCTATGTACTATGTTATGTAGCACTGATATGGATATAAGACAAATGTTAATTCAGAATATGAGTGACCCAATTTACGCTCCTAGAAATTTAACATACTGATGCAACACGATACACAATAAAATGAATATAAGCTTGTACCATTTGTGCATATATCTTAGAAATTGGACCATTATATGGAGATTACCTCATTAAAAAAAACTTAAAATTTCAGCTATTTTTTTTTTCTATCAATAAAAAAGCAAGTACTGAGTATTGATATATTTTCTAACATGTAATTACATGCCATACATTTTATTTAGTCAAATGAACTAATCTTGCCTGTCAGCACTCGATTTCCGTAGAACAGCTCTATATATCCTCTCCCTTCCTACTCATACCACACAATTACAAAAAATAAAATAAAACAAAAGCTCTTATAAGTTATTATTTAATAGATACTCTTATTCTAACACTCTTATCCTGACATTTTCGACTAAGCATTATAACATTTAGCATGTGAAAAAATCGTGCGCCATCACATGCGTATATTATATATAAAAGTATGTGGTGTCTGGACAGTTTGCCAAGAATGTGACTTAAGTGTTAAATAATGGTCAGAATGACAAACATAAAGTAAATTGGAGTGAGGACACATTTATGAGAGGTTCATGCGTTCTAACACCAACATGATGTGACATTGTCGTACTTGAGAGCTTCTATACTAGGTGATGAGCATGGTATTACCGTGATTGAAGTCTCAACTTTGATCTACTATATTGTTAATATATCTGTCATAAAATTTTGTATTTGCCAGGAAACAACTGCTGTCAATTTCTCTTTCTTTGTTGTCAAAAAACTTGTACATGCATACAATATTCGGAACCCTTATGTTAACGAGCAATCTAATGTGCTATTGCAGGCTAATGAAATGCGGAAAAATGCACAATAGTTCCAGAAGGATGCTGCCTGTGTGGGTGAACTTGATGACTTTGTTCGTTTTCATCTGTTCTCAAGTGTAAGAGGTAAAGCAATTTACTGGGCCTCGTTGTTTCTTTATTATTACTGGTCATCATAGTCCTCAATTTTGGATTTCACCATACTATGACTTGGCCCATATATGCACACAGTGAACAAATAAACAGTGTGAGCATGGAAACCGGCCATAAGCTCAAAAACATTGTTGGATTGTCCTTTGTGTCGTTGCAGCTGATTTAACATCTGTACCTTATACTGAGTTGAGACTGACTTCAAGTTTAAGGATGTTTAATGTGAGTGTGTACACATGTTGCTGATGATATTCTATATCTTAATGATATTTTCGTTTTTTGTATATTCTCTCCCCCTTTGGGTACTTCATTTATTAAGGCAAAGTAATGTGACGTGTTTATTCAAATTTTAAACCTAGTTTAAACAGTTAAGTTTCATTTGTACAAGCTTTGATGGAATCATTTGTGTATTTTACTACTTATTAACTTATGTAGATATTTTTTTTTAATATACTGCTTATCAACTAATTTATCACTTGTTAAAATTTCATATATGTGATGAGTGCTATTTCTGTCTTTTATATTTCTGTGTCTGTTTTCTGGTAGATATTAGTTGCAAAGTTTATTTAGAAAGCTTAAGGGATAAATGGTATGAAATTCAAGTGTGAATTAGCATTTCTAGTCTTTCTGCCTATTTGGTTTATCTAAATGGGATCTCCATTCAAGATACTATTTTCTTCTGCCTAATCTTTATTAATTATCATTATATTGGAACCTTACAATTCACCTTCCTTGGATGCCACTAAGATACACAATTCACCTTCCGAGGATTTGGATCATTACATCTCAATTTTCATTCAAGTGAATATTTTCTTGTGCTTAATCTCTATTCTCATTGTAACCAGTCAAATCAATATTCACAGAATATGCTCTTTTAAAATATTTCATAGTTAATCGGTTATAAGGAGAAACTAAGGAGCCTCTCCAGCAAAAGGTTGATCTGTCATGAGATTGTGATCTTCTGCTTGGATATATAATCATTGAGAATATCTTCCTAACATCACCTGTTATAATGAGGGTAAATAGAAATAGCTTTGCTCAGTTCAAGCTTGAGTGGGTACTACTGCTCCTTAATTTATTTCATTCTTAACCTTTTCTAGAAAAGGAAGGGCAACCCAGTTATCCTTATGAGCACCATTTTAATCTCTCTGCAACATGATCATCCTACACTGCACACTGGGCATTTATCAGGCAGAATTCCGCTATGATACACTCATTGAAGATGAATGAATCAAACTCAACATCAATCTCTTCTGGAAGTAATCTCGTCTCCTTCAGCTGCCTACTTGGGTTTTTTGTTCCCAACTTACTATGTCAGAAAAAAGAAAAAAAATCAGGCAAAAGAATAGGTACTCTTTAGCTTTAATTCTTAAGTATTACTTTATTATTTTTATTGAAAATATTATGCTACCGCAAATCCTCTTCCAATTTTGACCTAAACCTATGTACTGTTTTAATTTAAATTTACCCGAATTGAAATAATAAGTAAATAACATTTTTTAGATAAAAAGAAAGTACATCACTAATCAGTTACATGCTGCACTTTGAGCATTTGCTTGTTCAAGATTCAGAAGCTTTTGAAGAAACCTGCCTTCTTAACATGTATTAGATCTCTGTGACAAGTTTACAGTGCAATCTGCACACTTATTGTCTTCCCTCTTGAATCAGTGTCAAGTTAGCAGCCCAATATGCATACATGTTGCCTTTTCTACATATAAATCAGCTATTAGTTATAGCATGACTCTAGCATACCAATCAATCCATTAGTTTTATCCTTCTTGGCTTGTGCAAAGACTCACATTGAAACAACACTCTCCTCCAGTTGTGATCAAGTGGATCTTGGATCTTGGAGGTTTTAGAACTGATGATCTCTTAATAAAAATGCATTTCACCAAGTTTTTGCATCGATTGTCAGAGGACTTCTAATATGTCCTTGCATGACATATCATGAATAAAATGGCGATGCGTGGCAGTGTGCTTTCTATGGAGAAAAAACATGATTTTGTTGTACCTAAATTGTCCCAAAGGTAGCCAAGAAGCTGTCTTCTTCATTCATTACGTACACTAGTATTTGGCATGTACAATTTACGTGCTGCAATTTTTTTGCTAAGTAATAACCTCTTCATAACGAAAACCAAATACATTCTTTATCACGAGCTCCACAAGTCATTGAGAAAAATTCTCATACCAAATAACCTTCGTATCCAATTGGAATCCCTCACTAATGTCAAAATTGGCGCACATATTACCTTCCCTCCATGTAAGGGAACACTTGGTACCTTCCCTCCACAAGTCGTATGATTTACATGCTGAAAGTTGGGATCCCAAATCAGAAGTTTGCTTTTGTAAATTTGCTTTTAAAGGGACTCTATGTGGAAAATGTCAAAATAACAAGTAGTTTGATACTTTTCTGGCATTCTAAGACCTGATATATGATTTTCAAATTTTGAAGGGTTCTAAATGCAATTCCACCTGAGAGTCAGGGCCTTTTGAAATTTACAGTCAGTGGACCCCACACTGCTGGACGCCTTGCGAAGTCTAGCAACGCTAAATACTCTTCCATATTATAATAGCGTAGATTGCAAGCAGGATTCTTTATTCAGATTGAGAGGAGAGTATAAGAAAAGAAAATGGTGTATTCAGACATGCAAGATAAAAAGTTTGTAAGATAAATAATAACAATAAAAGGAAAATATTGTTAGAGCCCTTGCTCATTTCTGCTTCTTTCTTACCTTGCTCTCCTTTTTTTATTTCTTCATTAAGTTTTAGATTAGATGCAATTCTGCTGCAAGCACTATATTTTTCTTTATTATTTATAGATGAGAGACGATTAAAACGAATTAAGGAAAACAATAGGAAATGTTGTTAAAGATACTTACCCGGATTAGATGCATTTCTACATGCATCTTCCTTTACATCATACTTTGTTCTGCCATAGGAAAAGAAAGATAATTAGAAAACGAGGGGAAGAAAGCAAGGTTGAAAATTACCTTTAGATATATGCTGAAGGTTTCACTTGGAGAGCACAGCAAGAAGTTTGGGACAAGTGGTTCGGATAGATAAGTAGGGGAGAAGTGGTTACAATAGATGAGAAGAAGGAAGTTTTATTTCAATATTTCCTCTGGAGATTTAAATGATAGGCAAGAAATAGATAAGATATAAAAGAGCCCGTAGTTTTTTTTTTTTTTTTCAAGAAACAATTTAGATTAGTTTCTTAGATGATCTGTGAGGTCCATCCTGTTCTTTTGTGTATATCAAAGAGAATATGAAAGGGCATAGAATCCTGGTGTCTTGGAATTAAATTTTCTTAAATGTGCTAAAAATGAAGTGGCTTTCAAATTTTACTATTATTTGCTCTTTTTGGTTCCTTTTTGTCTCTATGATTTCTTTTTTGATCCTTGCCAGCCTGCAGGCTTTTGTCTTTTCCTTTTTCCTCTGAAACTGTGTGAATGTCCAACACCCCAAGGCCCTTTTTCACTTGGTAGAGATAAGCTACATGATCACTTGTCATAGCATTTGACACTCAACTTCAGCTGTCTAAGCAAAACTTCTAGGTGTATCTTGTTACACCTACACACTTCTCTCGATCCCAAGCTTAACACATCCATAATGGGCAACATCTGCACAACTGTGCATCATCTGCATCATGAAGCCTTTTACCTTGCATGATATCCCCAATTTTATAGAGAACCCAGAAATTACTGGGTCTTCTGTGCCATCTAATTGTACCAAACTGAATTTATTGTAGATAACTGAAGATTTTGCATGAATCTATTTATTTCTGAACTACATAAGCAATGCATATATATGATGCCTGGCCCTCACAGCACAGAGTATGATTCAATTTGAATCTACTATCATTTGTATTGAATCCTTAATGTCCATTCTTCTCATTTTCTGAAATAAAATTAGATTGGACCCCACATAACCTTCTTTTAAGGAGTATGTAATGTTATTTTTTTCAGCACAAGGATATGTTTCTGTCTCATTAATTTGCTGAACTCATATAATTCCTTCATCTGAATCTCACTAAAAGACTTTCCTGAACCAATGAAAACTTAATCCAGAATATCATAATGAGATTGTTCATAACCAGGACAATGGCTAGTCATCTGTCAGTTTTAGGTGTATGAATCGTCGGGTTTGATTGAATTGGAGACCAATCCAATGCACAACATCCCAAGCTTAACCAAACCTGTCTAGGGTTGGAATTTTCACAGTCCAAGCACAATCCCAGCTAATTCACAGCCAAGGTCAGGTTGGGTTAGATAACTCAGGTTAAGTAGCTGAGAGAACTTTGCATGAGAAGAAAACTAAAATTTAATCATTAAATCCTTGTCTTCAAGCAAGCTAAATAATACCAACAAGATTATAAACTTATTATATTGCCATTACTTTTAATGTTTACTCTGTATAAGAATATGTCAGTTGGGTCTTTATTGTTTAGGTTCTGGGCAGTTTTGGGTTGCACTGGGATTGGTATAGATATTGACCCAAGCTCAACCCAATTTCAAGTCAGGTTGCTATTTATAAGCCCAGCACGAACTTTGAACTTCAATCCAATCCCAGGCGATTGTCGGGTTGGCTTCATTGTAGGTGGCCCTAGACTGATCTGTCTCTCTGGCCTGCTCATTTTACTTTATGAATTGAACAGTATCAAATTTTGTTGTGTTTTCTTTACCTTGCATATGTTGCTTGCCTGCTTGGTTTAGGTTATTCAATAACTTGCTTTGCTTGCAACCATAACCCCACTTCTGCTGGGTGTTAAAATTATGTAGCTACCCTATGTGAGCCATGACTATCTATTCCAACATGCATAACTTGTTCAGTTGTTTCTAACATTCACCTGCCTGACAGTCTAGTCCTGTATTTCTTGTAGCATGAGCACAAATACCCGAGTGATACCGTTAACCAGACTACTTGTCATCGAAATTAATTTTGTTTTAGCAACAATAAATGTATCTCATCTTTTTACCCTGTGCTAAATGCACATATGACATATGCAAGGTTTACTCCCTTACAATTTCATGGAAAACATTGGATGATCCTATTCTTGCCCAAATCACGTGGTTTGGGAGTTTTTTCTTTTCTTTTTTTTTTATTAATGATTTACACATCAAAAATTTCTAAAAATTATAGAAAACTCCTAGAAATTGCATAGATATATACTAGCCGGACCTCCCCCCCCCCCCCCCCCCCCCCCCCCACAAAAAAAAAAAAAAAAAAAAAAGCGCTGGTTGGTCCCGCTTTAAAACAGGTCCAACTTGTTTAACTGATATAACTTTTTTTTTAAAAAAAAAGTAGTTGTTGACTGCGTAAGAGGACCCAAACCCAACTTAGACAATTTGGTAGCAAGCCGAACACATGATTGCCTGAGCATTTACCAGTTTTGGACACCCTAGCCTGCCCAGTGTTGATTCAGGCAGGAATTGGACCGAATTTGGATGGCCTCCTTTTGAATACCCTCCCTTATGTCCCACTTGACACAAACAAGTCCCATATTTCATTTCTATCATGGTAACAATTTCCTTGGATTTGAAACTTTATACAGTTGAACTGCTTCTGTAATTTTTGAATTAAATTGGCTTTTCAATTCCATGTGGGACCAAAATATTAATAAAGTTCTTTGCATCATACTCGTTGATGGAATGCTAGACTATGATCTCTGTATCTGTTGTTTATTTTTGGCTTGCTATATAGAGCAGGTGATAGAAATCAAATAAAATTAAGATTGGATTTGTTAGATTATATTAGTTATTTAGTTAGATTTTAAAAGATTTGTTATTATTTTGTTGCATTAGGATTTTCTATATACTGGTTGTAAAACTCTAATTTTATTTATGGAGAGAGATTATAAATGAAAATTGAGAGGACGTGGTTTGCTTCTTCTTAAATCTTTCACATGAGTGATTCGTGAGAGAGTGGGCATGTGATTCGCTTGGATGTAAGATCTAAACCCCCAAATTTATCCCACAACCTAATTTCTTCCTCAATTCTCCACCACAAATCCTAAATTCCTCTCCATCCTGCGTCAACAGGCACTTGGTCGTATCAGGCATGCATTGAGAATGCATTTTCTATGCATTTTTAGAATTTATTATGTGTCAGCATATAGTGTCAGTATTGGTATTGTCATTTCTGTGTAGCATAGCTAGCATGTCTTCGTCTTGCACAATTTTGAATTAATTCTACTCTTCCATGGATGCCTCATTCCCAAGGAAAATACTCTAGTTGAGAAATGTTACCCCTGCAACTTTCGTCATCTTTCTTACTTTGTCCAAGACTTGGACTGATTAACCTCATTTTGATTCTTCGTCATCAAGATCATTATTGACTCATCTTCATCTTTTGCAAAGATTTTGGGGCATCTTCCTTGGATGACTACCAGGTGGTTTGTCTCCTTCTTTTAATATGAGCTACCTCTTAAACATACCCTTCTGTGGGTTTTTCTCAATCCTAGTGGTTGTGTATTTTCTCCAATTCTCATTGTCAGACTGAATTTGCTGAAGGTCTATTCTCGCTGGTATCTTTTCTTTTGCAGGAATTCCCTCAGAGCTTAAAAACTTCTAAATTTCTTTTTCATGAAGTACAGCCAAAGATAATCCTGTTGCCTTAACTTTCAATTAACAAAGTCTAGCTCCCTGAGTAAGGCGGTATGTATCAACTCCCAACTCCTGAGGCTTCTTTTCCTTGAACATCAACTATTGGAATTGTAGTTCATACGGCCTACCAGTTTAATATTCCACTCACTTCGTTATGAGTGAGCTCTTAATGTTGGAAGTTCTTTCGCAATCTCTTCTTGCTGTTCTGTTCTTCCAGATCTTACCAAGATGCATTCATTCTTTTTTTGTCCCATTATGGCAACCTTTTCAACTTTGGTCTTATGGAGGAGTTTTATACATTGTTTGCCCTAACATTTGCATAAAACATAAACTGAGAGCAAATTTTTTTCATACTAGTGACATGATGAGCTCCAATTGTATGCAATCCTACGCTGGCAGGCTGCAGCTACTTTCCTAGGATTTTATTCATTTTGCATGTTAGGACCACTTTATTCTCATTTTTTCCTGAGCCACTGGGACGTTTTATCAGAACCCTTTTGATATCTGAGGTTATGTTGTCTGTAGAACCAAAATATAAAAATTGATTTATTGTTCTGTTCCATCTTTCTGCTGCATCAATATTGCTACTTATGAGTGTTACTGCATCTTCAACATGTAGATCCATGTAATGTATGATAGACAGATAGTTGTTAATCCCAATTCCCTGCTGACTTTTGTTCTTGTCTTTATGTCATCAATAATAGTACATCATAGGCAGGTACATTATAGGCTTGTGGGATCCCCTCACTGGCTCTATTCCCTTAGCACCTTCTTAAGCATTTTCTGTGTGGAAAAGGAGCAAATTTCATTTTACAATCATGCATGAGACAGTCTTATTTTCTGCAGAATCACAGAATACCTTTGTGTTTGCATCTTGTGACTCCCCTTTGTCCATGTTTCCCATTATTGTTGTCATTCTTGTATCTACACTTCTGTTGCTTGCACAAGGCTTGGGTTGTTGCTTCCTATGACTTCCGGGGAAACATGACTTTTACATTGTTTTTAGTCTTCATGTTCATATTCATTGAATAGTATCTCACACTTAATGAACAGACCTCTTGTAGCCATTCACCAAAAGCTGCTTCCCCATCATTCGGTATGCGGGTTGCATATTGCAGAAATAAGTTGGTGATAAAAGGCCGACTCAACTTTGCTTGTGAGATTTTAGCGTCTGAAATGCACCACAGTAGAAGACTTTCTCCTGTTGTAGTTCCCTAATCTCGTTGAGATGGAATCTATGCCTCTTATTGTTTGTAACAATCTTGCAGAAGAGTCTCTTTGCATCTAAGATGCAAACTAGCCAACATTCGGTGTGTGGGTTGCATATTGCAGAAATAAGTAAGTGATAAAAGGCCGTCTTATTCTTGTGAGATTTTAGCTTCTGAAATGCACTACAGTAGACTTTCTCCGGTTATAGTTCCCTATTTGAGATGGAATCTATGCCTCTTGTTCTTTGTAACGATCTTGCAAAAGAGTCATTCAAGTATCTTTGCATCTAAGATGCAGACCAGCATGACATTTTTAAGTAATTTAAGTGCATAAAGTCTTGCCTGTTCTTCATAGTTGGTTTTGTGTGGGATCGGTTGGTAAAACTGCAAACATAAGTCATGCCCATGAAGCTTTAAGAAGGTGAGTCGACTGTTAGAATTGTGCTTGATTCTCAGTTGCTAGAATTTGTACTTTCATGAATGGAACCTGTGCCAATAATCATCTTCTCCTCTGCCAAAGGTTCCTCTTGATATGCTTATACATTTTACTTTTAAACCATTAAACATGCAAAATAGTCATTAGTCTGCTGTGGTACAAAAAAGAGAAGCGGAACATGTAGTCTGGAGAGGCAGACAGATGTTCCGCTTCTTGCTGAAATGGCGAGGAAGTGTTGAGCAATGCGAGTCTTCTATTTTGTAGTTTAGAGGATGAATTTTCTGAGTTGTTCCATTTGAATCCAAAGTACAGGACTTCAGAAGCGATTCTCTGAAGGCTTTGAATCAGCTTCTTGTGTTCAGAGTGTTCAGGTTATGGTTTTGTCTTAAACATGAGTTAATCTCTGTCGAAGGCAGGTCTTTGAAGTTTAAAAATGAGGAAGAGCAACCACTTTAGGTATCAGATATCAGAAGGAATTTCCAATCCAACTCTAGATAAATGAATGAGGAGGCAGATCCAAAAAATGATGACAACATGGTTTGTCCAGAAATGTACAGAAGCAAACAAAAGTGTCTTGATTTTATTGTGGAAAACAAGGTGAGACATTCATAATTTGATAACCTGGATGTATTGTGGCTTCAAAGGTTTAAGGGGTGTTTGTCACTAGTAAGTAGGGTGGTTTAAAACTGCAGTTGCTGCATGTGGAGGTTTTCATTGTCTAGTTATGGCTGTAATTTAATTTTGCAACTGTAGTTATAATCAATTATACATTTGTTGTAACTGCATTTGTGAGGAAAAAATGTGTATAACACTTTTTCTCTTTTTTTCTGCTAACATTTATTAAATTGTTAATAAATATGATACTTCTCTTACCTCTGGAAAATAAAAAATTAAAATTAAAACTTTTGCAACACTAGTTACTACTTGCAACTCCTATTCCAAATACAAAAATACAAGTTGCAATAATTTTTGTTACTGCAACTTCACTTGCAATAATACAAGTTATAAATTATAATGCTCTGCCTGCGAGTATCCAAATGGTAAGATCTTCCCGCAACTCGGGTTACTGGATTTGTTTTTTGAAATAGGAAACTGATGATTTTGAAAAGGTTACATGGCTGGATGAGAAAGTTCAATATTTTGTGCTGTTAATTGGGAAAGTTTGAGGGGACCTCTAGAAGCATCTGATCAAGTGGCGCAATATGTCCTTGTGCTCATTGCTTGGCTGAGCTATGGCAACGGTGGGCATGTATGTTTAATTGTTCACCATGATCTGTATTAGTTTTATTTAGACAGAATAGCCTCCATGGACCATAAGACTAAGCATTTTCATGTTTTTAGAGATTTTTGATAGAATATCTGAAACCTGTGAGCCATCTAGACTTTAGTTTAGACCACAGAATCATTGTGCTGTTTTTTTTTTTTTTTTTTCTTTTCCTTCACTTTATTTTATACAATAGTACTTTTCACAAAAATTTTCTTGCTTTCTTCTCCCTTGTATTGATATGTGGTTATATTCTCGCAGCACTGAGAATTGACAGGCCTCAACAAATGATCTCCATAAGCTGCAGCCATGTATATGTAATATCTAGTTTCGGTCCAGTGTTTGCTCTCAAGGTGACGAGTCTTTTCCATAGAACTGATGCATTATGGAAGAATCTGCCACCTTTTGGTTTTCTGTAGGTGATTAGAGCCGAGTTCTACTTGAATTTTAATCCTGGGTCACTTGTTTATTTTCAATACACCAGTGGCTGCAGGGAGACCATTTTGACCATGCTCGCTCTGCTTGCAAAAGGTTAAATTGCAATTCGAGATTTGTTCTTGCTTTATGACCAAGCACGCGAGCCCATAGATTTGACGATTCCACACAATCGTTGCTGGTAGTACTTGTGGTTAATGCAGCAAAAACGAGCAAGGATGAATGATTTGACGATGCAATTGATCAGTATATTCGGGCATCTGCTGATCTCACTGTTGATTGTTTTGGGAAATTTATCAATCCAAGGTCTTCACATAGAGATTATGGCAGTGGTTACTTAGATTTCTAAATTTGCCTCTTTAGGGCAAAAAGATGATACAGGATTTTAGGAGGTTGGTCCTAACATGCAACATGTATTATTTGTTGTTGAGGGTTAGGATGATGTTTATTATGTTATTAAATTGAGTTTGTGAGGTAAGTGGCAAAGATGGTTAAAGAGTTAATCAAGCGGTTAAGAATGATTAAACTTTTGTTGTTTCTTTTTTTAATTAATCTTTAGACACTCTAATTGAGTGGAGAAGGGTCATTCATGTAATCAGGAATGATCCTCTTTAATCTTCTTTAGATTCATGTAGCCTACTTACTCTTAAGTATTTGGAATAAAAAGTTTAGTTGTTGTTTAGACGTTCTAAATAAATATAATTTATTTAGCATGCGTTTCTTTTTCAAATTTTAGGATCAATATATAGAATTGGGTATTGATATTACCATTTACCATTTTAAATATTATCCAAACTTTGAGAGAAATATGATGCTAGGTTCAATATAGAACCTGAAGTAGATTTTAATAACAAAATTTTCTTAAAAAAAAGGACAAAATGAACTGATATACGAAAGCTGTTCTTGTATACAGTTTTCTATAACAAAATTATCTACTGATATATATATATATATATATATATATATATATATATATATATATATATATATATATATATATATATTCTCTTCTTTTTACATGTATAAAGTTAGTAATAGGGAATCTTTTCAATTCATTACACAAATTTTGCATGTGCAGAAGGTATCACCCTCTCCTTTAAAATAATTTCCATGTGACTTTGATTTCCATCTATATTATCCTCCCTTGGTTAACTTCAACTAAGGGTGGCGTTTTTGGATTATTGTTCAGGCTTCAGAGTTAAGGTTAAGAGACTTGGAACAATGTTAACTACCTATTAGGTAAACTTGTTGCCAATGTCTTTTGTTTTCCTTGTACATGCTGCTAGCAATGGAGCTCTAGTAGTTGGTCATGCTGAAAGTGACTGAGAACAAACAAGCATTGAAAAGCTGTATTATATATATATATATATATATATATACAATGGAGCTCTAGTAGTTGGTCATGCTGAAAGTGACTGTGAGAACAAACAAGCATTGAAAAGCTGTATTATATATATATATATATATATATATATATATATATATATGAGAAAAATAAAAATGAGCTGACAGTTCACGTAAGTTACCCAAGTTGCAATTCATTTTCACTATCTCCAATAAAAAAATTCTTTTGGATTATGATCTCAACCTTCTAGGGTTTACTTATACTCGATTTTTTGGGTTTTAATTTTGATTTGCTCCTTCAATAAGTGGACACAAATTTTAACGGTTTTCAATGAATAAACATTTTGTATCCACTTGATGAAAGTGTAAATGAATTCCAAAATTCTTAAAATTTAATCTTGTTAAAGTTAAAAAAGTAAAGATTATAATTCTATAAAAAGTTTGAAGGAAAATCATTGGATTAATGTATTTTTGTAGTTAGCTCACGTAATTTTTCTCGAGCTGGTGGCTTACCTACAGTAATCCATATATATATATATATAACGGAAAATTCATTGGCGGTGAAAGAGTTCTTTACTGCTACTTAAGTGGCCCAATAAAATTATTACACGTAGCGCTACTCAAGATAACAAATAAAAAAATTCTTTTAACCGTCTTTTGAGTGGCGTCACGTGTAATAATTTTATTGGGCCAGCTAAACAGCGATGAAGGATCACTGCCGGTGAATTTTCCGTTTAATATATATATGGGGTATTTACAGGTTTGTCCATTAAATCTTTATAAATTATGATTTAGTCCACCAAATCTTCTTATTTAGGATTTAGTTTTCCAAATCCTCTAAGTTACTGCAATTTAGTCCCTCCGTTAGTTTTTCCGTCCAAATAAACGGCATAATTTAATTTTTACTTTTTTTAAAATAATAAAATAACTTAAATACCCCTATGAAGAAAAAGAGGAAAGAATAGAGAGATAGAAGAGAAGAAGAGGGGAAGCCAATGAACCCAATGAAGAAAATGAGGAGAAGAGAGGAGGAAGAGTAAATGAGAAGAGAGGAGGAAAAAAAGTAGAAGAGAGGAGGAAGAGGGAATGAGAAGAGAGGAGAAAGAGAGAAGAAGGAATTAAAGAGGGGTAAAATAGAAAATCATGCCAAAAAATAAACTGGACTAACGAAAGTTAGGGAGGGGACTAAATTGTAGTAACTTAGAGGATTTGGAGGACTAAATTATAATTTATAAAGATGTAAGGGACAATTCTGTAAATATCCATATATATATATATATATATATATATATATATATATATATATATATATATATAGTAAGGTGGATGAAGTGAGGTATGAATGGTAGTCAACATATTGGATGAAGATAAAGTAGTGGAGAGAGGCAAGAGAAGAATGGAGAATGAAATGTTTCTCTTCCATAAGAAGGTAGCCAAGAGTTTGCTGCCGCCGCCTCCACCACTGCCTCCACCACCACCGTCGATGGCACAGACGACGATCAGGGTGAGAAGAGCAGTCGCCGTTAGCATTAGGAGCGTGACGAGGGACGAGATTGCTAGCTACTGGAGAGTTAAGAAGATGGAAGAAGAGGAGCATCTGCTTGCCGCTCTGAAAGCAGCAGCCAGGATCAGGGCCAGAACTCTCTCTGTAAGCATCCATCCTAATTATTAATACTGAATGGTACAGTTCGTCCAATTCAAAATTTTAAATAAAATAAATTTTTTTTTTTTTAATTCAAAATTTTAAATATAATGGATTAAGTACTGAACCTTGGATTGAGCTCATCTTAGTGCTAATACTGATCATGAGCAGGAAGAAGATTTCAAAGGATTCGAGGAGTCTATAGAGGATGTAATAAAGAGAGCCAACAAGGGAAAAGATGGAGAAAACAATAGAGAGCTTCAAGTGGGAATCAAAGATTGGTAGGCTTAAATCACTTGTATTTCCTTTAATTTCTTTAGCAAAAAGATTATAACAAGTACTTGTAGCTTCTGTCTGGTTAATTAGGATCGCTGTTGTGTTAATTAATAGCTCTAATGTTCTCATCTTATCTTGCCTTGAACTGATCTCAATCTAATCTCTCTTTTTTAAGAAATTAAGTGGAATGAACTGAACAAGTGGTATGAGACTTTCATTTTTTAAGGTGCATCCCAAGTCATTGCAAGTCTTTGTCAATTGTTATCCTTAACATGATCAAATTGTCTGGGGCCCACGATGTTAGGCCCAGAGTGCTCACATCACTTCCAAGCTCTGGGATAGGAATGAGGATGGGCCAATTGGCCCACTCTATTCACATTTTAGATTTTTTTTTTTTTCAAAATAAATTTTTTATTTTTTTAATTAAAAATTTAAATATAACGAATTAACTACTGACTTATAAAATCGTTTATTCTTATCCTTACTCCTGAATCCTAGAGTACAGTTTCATTCCATTTCATAATAGAATGTTCCTTGTATCTCAAGTAACAGTAGTCGTTTTACCAATATTTACAATTACTTTATCTAGAATTGACATTTTCTCGATATTATTTAGTGAAGGCAATACATTCAACAAGCTATCCATTTAGTACGAGTTTTATGCTTTACCAACTTTCTTCATTTCTCAGTTACTTATAGACCAAATGTTTACAACCAATCACAAGTTATAAAGTCAGCAAGGGGTAAATGTTTTTATCCTCACCATAGGAAAAAGAGCACATTTGATGGCAATTATTTTCCTTGAATAAATAATTATGTAAGCAAAAGTGTTGTGAGACTTTCTTTATGTCTTTTGTTTTAGATAAGTTTCTTCAATTCTTTTAATGTCTCCATCATTTAAACATTGCAGCCGTTTTGTTCATTATGAAATTGAGTTGTTGTTTTAGCAACTTTCAACAATTCATTCAAGCATATATAATTTGAAAATTTCCTTAGAACTGCATGTGGATAATTTTTTTTCCTTGAAGTGAAGTGCACTCGCAACTTCCAAATCCATTTTTTTTATTTTTTTTCAATTTTTGTTAGATTTATCATTTAGTTTTGATTCTATATCTTCCATAATTCACTTCTTTTTTATAATCATTGAGTTAATCCTTATCGGTAATTTCATAATTCAAACTCTATTAACCTCCTCATGTTTGAAATTTTCGTTACTCCCGCACTGCTTCACTTTAATTGTTATTTGAACAAAAAATATTTAAAAAAAAAGAGGGTAAAAATTACGTCTTGGTTCGAGTGAGATAGAATCTCTTTTTAATATCTATGAAGTTCTAGAAAATCTAACATCTCATAAATAGATACAGATATAAAAAATTATCAGGGGGATTGTACTCTTTCATATACACCTAGAGTTCATTTATGATCGAACCCAATTGCTACGGTAGTGGATACAACAATTAAAAATTCCTAGCCTTTATCTCAGTATCATGCTCTTATCTTTTAGTTATTTTAAATTTTTCCGATGAAACTTTTAGTTATTTTACTGATTAAAAATTCAATGATCCTCTTATTCTAGCCCTAAATGAGGTTTGAATAAGGCTCCTACAATAAAAAAAAATTTCTAAGAGCCTACTGACCCACCCAGACAATAACAGGTATATAATAATAACTTGCTCTCTCAATATTTAAATATTTTTCGAGAAACGTGATTAAAGGATGATATAGAGATAAGAATGGATGGGTTCGAGGATTGACTCTTTGCGTGTGCTATTCATAAATTTAAATTAGAAATATAAAGACTCGTCTTTGACCTGCAATTTCTCATCTCTAGGCCGCCATGGACCTATAATAAAATTGATGTTTTCCTTGTGTGATTGTGATTGAAGGTGGACAAGCAGCAAGTATGCTTACCTAAACCAACCATCTACTAAATCCTTGGGGGAGGACAAGAGAAGCAGTTCCAAGTACAAGCCTTGCTCCTGCTCTCCTGCAGCTTCCCACTTTGTGGCCAATACTGCTGGGGCTTTTTAAAACTAAAAGGCCTGTAATTACAAAAAATAAAAGACTATCTATGATCCTTGTGCCTTCTTCCTAATTTCACCTATCACTATTATCATCATTGACAATTTTTGATAATAAGTATATATTTTTCATTCATATCCTTTGTCAGTGTTGGAATATATATTTATACCATACAAAATTGCTATAAATTTTTCACAATACAAATTTCAGGGTTAAAATAAAATTGTTGACATTGATTGAATGATCCAAATCTGTATGGTTAGAATAAAGATTTACTCTTGATTGAAAAAATCCAAATCTTCTCCTAAAATCTCTCCAATGACAACTTACGCCAACAATCATCAGTGGCATACTGGATGTAATTGTAAATGGAAATTAAACAAACTATGTATGACAATAAAACTATGGTTTGATGTATGATTAATCTTTCCATGGTCAATTTCGCAAAAACACCCTATTTTACTAGCGAGCACCATTTTCCCCTATGTTGTAAATCACTTTACTATATAGAATGGGGTGCTCACTAGTAAAATGTCGTGCGCATTTAGAATTTCCCCGAAAACAACCGAGCAAGTGGATTTTTTGAACGGGTGCTCTAATAAGCTTGGATATCCTCATCAACAAGAGGGTCTTTGGCTAGGTACAATTGCATTTGGGATGGATAAGCATCTACTGGGTGCCAATATGTTCGATCACCCTTCGATGGAAAAATACGAAGTCCAAAGGAAGTTAGAGGGCATCATTGCTTGGCTGAGTTCCTGCCCTTTTCATTGCCTCGAGTTGAAGGTATCATTCAAAACTCTACACATACAACCCTTATTGAGCACCATAAAACCTCCAAAATTGGAAGAACTTATAGTTTGTGTAGTCTCCAAATTTGAGCAACAATATTTCAAAACAAATCAGAAGTGTCTGATTGGAAATAAACTTGCCTTACTCTAATCACATACTAAAGGATCTACTATAACATCAAAAACCTAGCAGATGTATCCTATGCTCCTGGATAAGAATGTTTTTTTGGCTCTTAGATAAGAATGTGATCCTCACCTGGAACAATTTACAGCGGAGAGGATGGCAGGGCCCAGCAGATGTATCATATGCGAGTCCGCAGCTGAAACAGTAACACGTTTGGTGGCGGAATGTTCTTACACCAAGACGATCTGGATGGAAGTTGCCTACCGGCACGACATCCAACTTAGGATGAACAGATCGCGACGGCTTGATTGAAACTTCTCTATACGGGGAGTGATACATACATGACCAGAAGATTCACAGTTACGATAGCTTGGAATCTGTGAGTAGAGAGAAACATAAGAACTTTCTGTGATATAGTTTATAGTTTGGATTATTGCATTTACAATATTACTAGTGATGTGTTATTGTGAAGAGCAGCATTTAGAGATACAGGGACGGCCTCTCATGTTATTACCCCCAGGATGATCGCATTGGACACTCCGGGACCTACATAGGGAACGGCAGCTGCAGACGTTGATACAGACATGACCGCCTAAGAAAACCTGGATGATGAGGAATAGAGACAGTGGATACTCACCGCTTGTGACCCTGGTGTAGCGGCAGGACCTATTTGTCTTCCTTTTCTATGTAGCTTGTAGTAGACTATGATTTTCTATGTAATTTGTAGTAGACTATGATGTAAATCAATCTGCTTACGGTTGGATATATGTACTCTTTTTATTTTATTTTCTCTTTTTTTTTTGTTTCTTACTATGTAGTTCTGTTAAAATCGTTTTAATAGAGTGCGGGGATCAGTAGTTCACCAATTCTTATTAAAAAAAAAAAACCATCAAAAACCTAAATTGAAGGTTATAATCCAGAAAACTATATATATTTTCACACTTTTTCCACCACACATGCCCATCATTTCTTTATTTCTTGTTTATTATTCACTTTTTGAAATTTTGTCCAACACACATATACACATACTATATAATTTTTTTTTAAAAAAATCCACTTATACTACCTAATGGGGGTCTCTTTGCGAAAATTCTTTATAAGGAATATTACTAATACACCTAATGATACATGTATAGTTTATGTAATTAACCCACGAACTAATTATTGACATGCTTGCAACGATAATGAACGATTACCAAGGACATATACTGATTGTCATGAATAGATTGAAGGAACAAATAAGCAAAAGGTATCATATTGAGTAGTATCAGAAAAAGTAAACATAAAACAATAAGCACATGAATTGTACATTAAAATGGAAAACTTTCACAAGGGACGTATAAGATTCACCAAAACTTACTCCCTCTGGTCCAAAGAGAAAGTCTTTTAAGATTTGGCTACAAGCATTAAGGAAGCAATAATTTGCCTTTTAAGACAACCAGAGGTAAATAAGAGAATGAGTGTAAGAGAGAACGCAGAGCATAAATTTGTCAAGTAAGAGGAACAAATCAATTCAAGTGTATTGGATCCCTCAAACTACCACCTTTTGGACCAAAATCAAAGTGCAATAACCTGAGAGAATAATATACAAGCTCTACTAACATGGAAGAAACCTTAATAAGCCATAAGCAACTGAATAACTCCACTCTTCGCATCCATCACTAACATTGGAATGCAATTAGAAACAGGAGTCATGGGGAAATTTTATTCACACACACTAATTGGTTCGAGAGACGCTCACCTTTTTCTCTATGCCCACTTCTAATTTTGAATCATCCCTTTGGTCAAAAAATTTAAATCATCCCATATTTACTCAACATACCCACTTTTTTTTTTTTCAATTCTAACCCTCTCTCTCTCTTCTTTGTCATTCCATTTCATCCTAGTCGGAAATTACTATCTGACCAAAACGAAATTTGATCGGGTATTATTATCTTATCTGTATTCAATTAAGTCGGATATTAATATTCAAACGGTGGATTATGAAAAGGCAACTTAGTCCCCAAAAAGATAATAGCGAACTTGTAATTTTTTTGGAAGTTTCAAAGTGAGCATCTTGAGCAAAGTGGTGTGCATGAATATAATTTCCCGGAGTCATGCGGTGAGTAAAGGTGTCTTGGCTTGGTGCATAGGTTCACCTAGCTTGATATCAAGCAGCCAAGTATTATGATTCATAAGCAAAGACAAGCAAATTTTTGCATATCAAATTCTATCGTACACGCAAGTAACATCAATAGAACAAACAAATGACAAATATCAGTAGCCATCACAAATCAATGCTAGTTCCAAATGCACCCCTTGATTATGCCGTAGATATCAACGCATATTTTTAGCAATATTAACCATATTGTTCTCAAAATCTCTGTGAATAATATCTCTCAATCTCCACAACTTTCTACTAATTTTATGAAAACCCACATTCAAGCACGATCACCTTATTTTTGTCCAGCAAGATATATATACTTGATGAACAATCTTTTGCACACTCCCAAAATCTAACAAACAGTCAATAATTCACACTAAAATACGCTAAGAAATAAAATCAATCAAATATATAAGATGAAATAGACATTCGAGAATCAGGAATCACCGATAGCGAGGGCTTTGGTCTTGAACCTGAAGCGGGGGCATCGAGGGATCACCTGGCTGGGGCCCATCCCGAACTGCCCGGTCCCGTCCATCATCGGCGGGCCGTCGTCGTACACGTAGCCGACCAGAAACCCGCAGGCGTCGCACTGCATCTTCGTGCGCTTCCGCTGGATGCCCCAGTAATTGACCGTCTCGAAGAAGGGCCTGATCTTGTCCTCTTTGGTGAACTTGAGCTTGGATTCGTCGACCCAGGAGAAGGAGAGGGTTCCCTTGTTGCCGGCCTCGAAGTAGGCTCCCTCAGGGAATAGATGGGCGGCGCTCAGGTTGAGGTCGGTGCAGCAGTTGGCGCAGCGGTAGATCGGAGCAGATGCAGACATGGTGTTCGACGAATTTACTGTGAGAGAGAGGGAGGAGAAGGCCACTGCTTTATGGCAGCAGTTTGGTTTGTTGGTCGACGCCGGTCATTTGGGGGATTTGACTTTTAACGAGGGGGTACAGGAGTTCTCTCGGCGACGCGTTTTTTTTTTTGGTCTCTTTCCGTCCTTTTCTACAAAATTCAGTATTAAATAAACGCGTCCCAAATAAAACAAGCCATCTGTTTAGAACGAAGTTTCTAAGGAAAGATGCTTTCTTTTTAAAAATTTTTAGACTGATTTTTTTTTTTTTCTATTTCTAAGAATGGAAAATTTTAAATGCACCCACCTTTTAAAAGAAACTTTAAAAAACTCTCTCTTCTCTTCTCTTCTCCTCTCTATCTCAACTTAAACAGTCAAAATTATAAAAGTGCCATTTATTTTCAAAATATATTATCAAAACCTAATCTAAATACAATTTTCATCAGAAATAGGCAAGAAATTTCTAAATGATTTGAAGATAAATTAGGAAAGTAGAAAAGAGAAAGAAAGTAGTGAGCATCATCTATATTCTAATTTTGCCCTTATATTCTCTCATTATTTTTTTAGTGAGCACCACTCCTTATTTATTTTTTTTCCCTCTTCTCCGATACTCCTTTTCCTAGATATGCTGCACCTAAATGGGTTTGAGTTGAGTTAAAAGGGAATGGTGCTCACTAAAAAGGAGCCAAAACTTTTTAGTCAAAAAAAAATAAAAGACAAACTTGAAATTTTTTTGAACCAATCCCATGGTGCTCACGAGGAGGAAAGTGGTGCGCATTTATAATTTCCCCTAATGAAAACGGTTATTTATACTTAGAAAGTGAGTGTACTTTGAAAAACAAATAGTAGGTGGACATTATACAGTACTTATCGTTTCCTAAGTTACAACTATTAAGTTTAGACATTGAGAATGCATTCGAGTTTGAGAAGAAATAATGAGAATAATTTTGACAATGGAAATTATCTAGAAGCACATCAAAAAAGCTACGCATATGCATGACATTCTTACTTTTATCACACCAACTTTCAAAAGTATTTCCAGTGAGTGTTGAAAACTTGGGATAGTGCGAATATGTGAAAAATTTGAATTGAAAATGCAGGCTTAGAAACTCGAGGATGAATCAATCACTGGAGAAATGCAAAACAACTGGCTAATTTTTCAACAACAATGATTGTTGTGACTACAGTTTGCGTACACAATACATTCGAACCTAGTTTCAAGACGATCCACGATCCAAGAAGAGGTATCATCTCCATTTGAATTATTCTACTAAACTATTTGAAGTTATCGGATACAACGAATCAATCAATTTAAAGAATGCAACAGATATTTCTGTAGGATCCCTGATAAATTTTACATCACTGTAGCGTCACAATTATCCAAAAAACGCAGTCCTTCCATTTATTGCTGGGGCTGATCAATGGCTCCAGTCTATTGACATTTAAAGCAACAATGCTTGAAAGAGGCCTGAAGCACCTCAGCTAGTGGCCCTGCATATCAAGCATTTCATCGAGCTCTTTGCAATCCTTCACTGACCAGGAAGCGAATTCTCTGCTTGTCATCACAGTGCCGATTCTTTTCCATCTCCTGCCTCTCTGTATGTCTCGGTTCATCTGCAAGTAAAAACTCGCAGTTGGTAAAAATAACTACAGAAGAATATAGTGGGGATTAGCTAATGGAACAAGCAAACAAACAAAGTGTGTTATCATTACCGTCCTAGCCCCCCGACCTAAATCAAGCTGCTCCGAGATGTTTTGCGAGTAAAACTAGCAGGCTTTTTGCAAATAAAGAACTCAGACCTCAAACTCATCTACCCGATAAAAAGTCCCCAAGTTTCTGAAATATTCTCAGCACAAGTTAATCAGAAACCGGTAACAGAGTGCCATAGAAAAACAAGAGGAGTTTAACTATGATAACTATCAACAGATTTGAGCTTAGATCCTTTACTCGAAAAATATATGTTTTGCAATTCGGACAGCAAATCAAAGCTGTTGAGCTCGATCTAAGTTATCTTAAATGTCTAAAAACAAAAAAGTCAAATGTTTTTGTGATTTCTAAACTGTGCATCAAGTGGCACTCTAAAATGGATGATTTTGAATATAGCAAGTAGTTAAAAGAATTCTAAACAAAATAAATTTTGGTGAAAAAGGGCTTAACAACATTTAGATAAAAAATTCATGGTTTGGATTCTTTTTATCTCTAAGATTAAGGACCTAGCCTTCTTAATTATAAAAGTTAATCTTTTGAACATGGAACCTTCTCCTTGGGAGCAACGGATGTCAACGGCTGCATTAACCTGCTTTCATCCTGGTTTGGACAACTTGGAAGCTTCAAATGAGAGTGTCTTGTTCTTGTACATACATGAAACTCCAAACAGGTTTATTTTGCAAGGTATTGATAAGGGGTGTTCATGGGTCGGGTCAGACGGGTCCTCAACAAGTTGTGTACTCAACCCAAAAATGTTGGGCCGAAGACTAAAACCCACCAGAAAATGGGTTTCTGGTCAGATTTTTGCATTGGGACAGGTAGGAAAGTTTAGCTTATGATTTGCTAATGGGAAAATATTATATAATTGTGTACATATAAAATGTCCAAGATTTGATTTTGATAAAATGAAAGCTTAAACATGTATTGTGTATAGATCCACACTCCAAAGTAAATGGAAATTCATACATTACAGTAGATGTGTGCATGCGCACGTGCCGTGCAGTATACAAAAAATATTAATATTATTATATGAAGACCCTTTCAAAAATAGAACTCAACCTCTAAATTCAATTAGAACTCCTCCTTAAAATAGTCAAAATTTAAAAAGGTTTTTAATGAAAATAGGAACTTACGTCTCAATCCAATCAAGAGTAGTAAAAGTATATGATCAATGTAATTGAACAGCACTAAAACTGACATAAATATTATTGAGACGTAGTAAAAGTATATGATCAATGTAATTGAATAGCACTAAAACTGAGATAAATATTTTTATCAAGAAAATTCTAACAGTTTGATTATTCTTAAAAATAAGTATACAGTTAGATTTTTTTTTTTTTTTAAATCAATGGCCGGAATGTTGAAAACAAACACAGACGAGTTTATCGGTAAGGATAATTAGACTGTTTGATTGTTATTTACAAATTTGATGGCCAAGATGATTAGGTCAAATAGAAGCGGTATCAAATAAAGGGGGATATAGCTCCAAACTAAAAAAAACTAATGGTGGAGATATTTTCTGCAGAAAAATAAATAGATGTCGATTTATTAGCAAGTGGAATTAGATGGTTTAATTATTTTTCTGAAATGATTAGGTCAAATAAAAGGGTTACAAATAAAGGGGAAGACATGGCTACCAACAGCAAAAATTAACGGGCAAGATATTTTCAGTAGGAAAACAAATACATATGGGATTATCAACAAACGCAATTAGAGAGTTAATTTTTCTTTAAAGAAAGTCAATGGCCGAGATGATTGGATAAGATAGAAGGGGTAGAGGGCTCCAAACTATAAAAATCAACCACCAAGATGTTTTATATAGGAAAACAAATAAAGGTGGATTTATTAGCAAGGACAATTAACAATTTAATTTTTCTTTAAACAAATTGAAGGCCACGATGATAATATTTGGATATGAAATAAAGGGGGAGCCATCGCTTCAAACAACGAAAATCAATGGCTAAGATATTTTGTGTAGGAAAACAAAAACATATGGGGGTTTATCAGCAAGGGTAATTAGACCAGTTAGATTTTTCTTTAACAAATTGAGAGTGGAGATGATTAAGATCAAATAATCAAATAAAAAAGGGGGGACAACGCTCTAAACTATTTGCTTTGAAGAGAGTGAGTGTGTCTGCATGTGTATAAATATATAGCACACGATACACACACACACTCACATGCGCATATACATATATACTCAGATTCCGGGAAAATTCTAGCTTTCTAAAACTTGTAATTGCAGTGGCATGTACATGAACACGCTAACACGGTTGCGACACACCATGTAACACCAATAAGTGACAAATTTTAAAAAAAGGAATGGCATAGCAAGAAGTATCATTTTCAGTATGGTGTCCAACATGATAGGACTTCAAAATAGAAGTGTGTTTGCTTCCTTGCCGATAATTCATGGATTGGGTTTCAGTGCTAACCCATTGGATGAACACCCTCAGTATTAATCGAAGGAAAGGAACACTCCAATCATATGGTTATTTGTTTTAGACTATTTAGATGTTTAGATTATAGATGAAATCATATGGTTATTTGTTTTTAGACTATGTAGAAGTCATATGTTATAGTTCACATTTCTATGGTTAGATTTTTAATTGTAATCCTCTAATATGTATCCAAAATCAAATCTTAACAACAGGTCCTAGTCAACTATAGATCATATTTTTATGGTTAGATTTTTAATTGTGATCCTCTAATATGTATCCAAAATCAAATCTTAACAACAGGTCCTAGTCAACTCAGACAAAACCACTTGCACTTGGAATTACCATTTCTAGAAGTTATTTAAGTTATTTGTTGTTACAAACACTTTTAGACCTAACCTTTGAGAAGGACCAACCAAACTACTTACTTGGCTGAAATGGGATGCCAACAAAATATTAGAACATATAGAAAACCACATAATTCATCTGTGTTCATACCAGGGCTGTAAATCTCATACAAAAACCCAATAATCCAATCCGATCAGTGGGCATAAAATCAGATATTGCTCTGAAATTCTCGACCCTCATCAGCCTCAAATCGGATTCAGATGTATAATATTAGAACCGAATCCGGTTTGTGTTGGATTTAGATATAGTTCGATCCAAATCCAAAAAAACTGAAACCTGATCTGACTCATCTGAGAATAACTAATTTTCTTCAGGGAATTATGATGCAGCCATATATAGTTGTATTTTGAATATGAGAGGAACTTTTTGTGCTTTTTTGTTATTATATCAACTTCAATAAAATGACTGTATCAAATTACAGTTAAATTTTGATGGGTATAAAATTAGCCTAAATAAGAGTACAATATTATTTATTTCCCAGGTCAGGAAAGGATTCAGCTCCAATAATCATTACCAGATTCGGATTCAAACACTACCAGATGTGGAACATGCAAATATCCGATTAAATTCAGATTAGTTTACAGTCCTATTCCATAACGGTCAAGCTAACTATACATTTCCACACCAGCAAAATATAAATTGTTGAACAAACCTAGTTTTATGCATGCTCTGCATGTGCAATTAAAACCTGAACAGTTTAGAAGTTGAGAGTTGTGACAAGTGGCACTTCCATATTGCTTGGCTTTTCTAATATGAAGACACCACAAAAGAGATCATCAGAACCCCCCACCCCAAGCCAAAAAAAAACAAAACAAAAAAAAACAAAAAAATAAATAAATAAATCAGGGTTTGCATTATATAAGTAATGGAAGCCCACATGCATCCCGTTCTTGACATTGGATTTCCCATGTAATGAGAAGCCTTGATACGTCCAAATGGTCAGAGACACAATTTTTTGAGGCATGATGATTTGCGGTCTTGGTTATTGAGACTGAACACAGAATAATGTCTAAAGTAGAAAGGTGAGGAGTAACTTTAGCTGAAGAAACATTAATCATAAAACATATAAGAATTTGGATTCATAATTCATTGATGTCATTTGGAAAATATCTCTTGGCAGTTGCAATTTAGAATGGCAGTTAATTTGATCTGGACCTGGTCTAACTGAGCGACAGAGACTTATTACTATCAAACTCCTAGAGAAGAATGGATATGCACCAGTCAGCTAAGGAGCTATTGATGGGTCAGGCTCTGTGGATGGAATGAATACTAGCCAACTGAAGGATGCTATTGATGGGTCAGGCTATTAGAGAAGAGAAGAGAACAGAAAAGAAAAAAGAAAAAAACAATTGCATTCCCCAATGTGCAGATATTCAACTAACAGGTGGTCCTCTAAATTTTAATGATTGAAGATAATATAACCTTGTTAATGGAGACTATGAGTGTATTTCTGCAAGGCAACCCCTACTTTTACTAATTGTTGATATATTACAATTAAACTCAAGAATTGCACCTCTTGCATGAAATGGAGCCCTGCGAGTAATCAGTAGAGCTTGCCTGTAGAGCTTCAAGACACGAGCATGAATTATAAAAGCCTGAAAATCTAATGAGCTAGCCATGAAGAAATAAGAGTATTTGCGTTGGAACCTTGCCCAATTAGGGTCTTGAATTCCCGAATATGCCGGCCTTCCTTCGTTTCGGTTGTACCTACATGGCACAGATATATTACTGACAAACCAACAACAAAATTTGTGTTGGATATTATGCCAAAAAAGGGACTATCAAGGTATTCCCATTGAAGTTAACTAGATCATTAAGCATGTCTATAACATAAGTATCTTCTGATATAAAACTGAATAGTTGCCTCAATTGCTTACATCCCAAATACTAAACATTGTACAGTACGCTCTTCAGCACAACCTCTTATTTAGTAGAAAGCAACATAGGACTAGGTGACATAAAGCAGAGCAAATTTCAAAAATTGGTGGCCACATTAACACAATAAACCATAGAGAAGGCATAATAACTCAAATTAAAAAAAAAAAAAAAAAAAATTGTAAGTGACCCAAGAGTTTACAAATAGAAGAAAAAATGCATTAAGAGCAGGAAATGTTTGTAGTTTCGCAAATGCGTGAAGTTCACTAATCTACTTCAAAGACAACTCCAAGAAAAGGACAAGGAATAAGAAGGCAACTGGATCAGGATACTTCAACTTACTCCAAATAAATAAAATAGAGTAGAAATTTTCAAATGCAACCAAATAAAAGCATGGTTACGATTATCAGTTGATACCGATATATACTTGACACGGAATGAAAGAGGATTTTAGGGTTTATGGCAAATTCCATGGAAGAACATGTAGAATTTGGTTGAAAAAATAAATGAAAGAATATATGATAGCTTCAGGCTTGCATCCAGATGATTGCTCAACCACTCATTGAGAGTCACACGAGAATAGATTTAAGAAGTAATTCAAACTCGTACCTAGGCAATCACTCACCCACTTCAGATAAGTCACATGTAGAATATTCTCAAGCAAATCACATACCAAAGTTCTCATAGAAATTTTTGCAAACATTTATCTTCCTTCTATTTCAAAAGTCTCTTGCAAGATTTTTTATAACAAATATAACATGAACAATACATGTAAAAAACCAAGAATCACAACATAAACATTATCATAAAGGATCCTCATCACCGAGAGTTACTAAAATTGGAAAAACCAAGGGTTAAAATAAATGCTTCTTATAAAAGATCCCCATCATTTTCCCTAGCATTGAAAGATTGACAACCGGTAAATAAAGGTGGAATATGCAATATGAAAATTCTATAGAAACATCATAGCAGTACTGTAACATAACTATGTAACAATTGAAAATCATATAGTAACGCTGGAACAATCAAAATTTTGTACTGATACTATAGCAGAATTGCTTTTTTCCAACTTGTATTTTCTCTCTTTCTGATTTTTTTAATATTTTTTTAAAAAACTAAAATTCAAAGGAAGAAAATAAAAAAGAAAATGAAAAAGATGGTGGAGAATGGATCTTTCGGGTTTGATACCAAATATGAAGCAAGACGGAAGGATTTCAGGATTGGTGGATTTTGGGGAAAAACATATACAATTTGGCAAAATAAATAAATAAAAGGATACATGAAACGGGCCTCATACCCAGATGATAGCTAAACCACTCTCAACGAGTTGCATGAGGAGAGACAAGGGATTGATTCGGACCTAACATCCAAGTGATCTCTCACTCACTTCAGACAAGTCACATGTCGAAGATTTTCAAACACATCACACACTAAAGTTTCATATATAAACTATTTCAAACAATTATCCTCCTTCTATTTCCAAGCACAAGAGTATTTATAACAAAGATAACGTGTATGATGTGTGCAAAAAACCAAGAGACAACATAATCAGGAGTCATAACATAAATATCCAAAAAGAAAAAAATCCTCATCATTAAAACTAAAAACACCAAAGGTCAAAACGAATGCTTGTTATAAAGGATTCACATCAATATGGCAAATAATTTATCCGAGTTTGAGGTACCTGATACATAATATACCATATTATGTCGGGTTGACATTGTTGATACTTCAGATATCATCTATATAATACATCCGACGTCACACCCAAAGGATTGGAACTAGGCCAAACCCATCGCTGATCATTTTACACCGTCCAAATACATCTCTATTTAATTTTTTTTATTATAAACTGAGAATGTAACAATAATTAACTTATAAACCACAAATAATATATATATATAGGGAAAAATTGTTTAGGGTATATGTATAGATCACTACCTATGGGGACGCCCTAAATCCCAACATAAAGCATCTATATTCACGACCCAAATCATTAGTCATGACCTATATTTTCTTAGTTTTCTAAATATATGGTATATAATAACTCATGTCTTACAGTTCCCAATCAATGATTAAGATGTCTCATTGTTCTATTGTTGAAAAAACTTTCATTTTGCAACTACAAAATGTATGGTCAAAATATATTTAAAATGCATGAGATTTTATATCCCCGCCATTTTAGAACATAGAGATCATAATGAATCTTGCAAATGTTTTCAAATAGAGACTCTATGTTAGGACTTAGGTTACCTTCACAGATAACTCTTTATGGTGACACACTAGACATACTTTTTCTATATATATATAGAAAAAGTATACGTTAGACAACCTTCACAGATACTCTTTATGGTCACACATATATAATAATAATATATATATATATATATTATATATGTGTGATTACTATAAATAAACTACCAATGCAAGAAACTTACATGCACTGCGAGCAAAAAATAGTAATCCCCTTATTATTTTTTTTAAACTCTTCTTCATATCATAGTCTTCACCTTCTTAACTTTTTTAGGATCAAATGTCATGAATTTTGGAGTTCATTTGCCATTTCACAAGTGCACACATGATATTGTATTCATCAGAAACCATTAATTTTGTAATTAGATGGAAGACCAAATTAAAATAAAACCCAAGAAACTAGGTATGAGAGAATACTAAGAAGTTGAGATCATAATAAAAAAAAAATGGAAAATAAATATTGGAGATATGGAAATTAGCTGCTGGTGTAGGAAATTTCCTACACCGACAGCTCATTTCTACTATTCTCATATATATATATATATATATATATATATATATATATATATATATATATATATATATATATATATATATATATATATATATATATATATATATGAGTTAATTATAGAAGCTACCCCTATATTAGGTATGTATCAATAATACTCTCTTATAAAAATTTTTACTGAGAGACCCCTGATAGGGGTATAATTGCAACGACTTTTTTATTTTTTGTATAACATTATATATACCCATTATCAGGGGTCTCTCTGGAAAAAAAATTAATGGGTATTAATTTCACATCTACAATAGTATAAGGGTAGTTATTGCAATTAATCATATATATAGAAAAGTGATAAAATGATATGGTAAAATGAAATTCTTATCATGAGATGGCCCATTCGGCCACTTAACTCGTTGACTGATAATGTCCGTCTTGAATTAGACATCATAAGTTGTATGTATAAAAAGTTGTATGATTTTGAGACTTTTAAACCACCCATTATCTATTAACAAAACAAAAAGTTTTCAAGGGACATGAAAAACTAACAATATGCTGCATATTTGATCTTGCCTTAGAATGATCAGAACGATTCAAATTTATGTACACATTGGTTTAATCATATGGAGCAAAGATGGGTGGTGCCAATCTTTGAGTTGAGTAGCCAATTGGGCCATCTCAGGATAAGAATCTCATTTCACCATCTTATTCTATCATGACTACACACACATTAAGCTAGAGGATTGACTCTGGGTATAGATAGAGTTAAATCTGCAGAGATCATGCTAATATATAGGCCATAGGAAGAACAGCCAGGGATACGTCGTGTTTAGGCTGCATAGTTACAGGGATTCCAACACCAATTTTGGTGATAACTCTTATTGGAGGAATAGTATTATAGGAGGTTAACCGGGTTTTGCTTCTTTCTCTCCCACTTGTACCTACCCCTGTGGTATGCCTAGGCTCCTGATCCGCATAGACCAAGGGCGAACACTCATCATTTACGGCATGGACTTTCAGCATATCTAATCCAATATATATAAGAATAATGAAATGCACTGCTAACATAAGTTACGTGAGCTAGCAATGAAAAGATAATGCTCACATTATTTTTTCTATCAAAAGAAATTTGTATTACGAACTCAACCCCTAGTATAATCTACTTCAGACGATGTACGAAATATGTTTAGATGACTGTATTTTGCAGACAATGTACGAATTATTTTTTAACAGTTATACACGGCTCGAAACAAAAAAGGTACTTAAAAAATTATATTTGTTCTAAATTTTAAAATTAAAAGAAATTTCATAAATTTGAAGGAATCATATTATGTAGAGATTATTCACCATGTTAAACAAGCATATAAACCATTATATAAAAATTAAAAAGATGATCATATTAAAAAAGACAGTTGAAATTAATCTCAACAAAGTACATTTTACACTTCGTAGTTCTCTTCTTCTAGCTCCATTGTTCTTCTTGAATGCATAGATTCTCCCTACTTTGCTTTCCTTGATTGAAGGAGAGAAAGCTGCACTCAGAAAAGATCAACGAAGAAGAAATTTGCAATAACTTTGATTTCAATTAGAAGGGGAAGAATTGTGATTTCAAATTGAAAGTGTTATAGTTTCCTTTGTCTTTTACGATGCAAAATGCCCGAGAATAAATCAAATAGAAACAACAATTTCTGCAAAAACCTACTCGATTCCACGAGATTTTCTCCAGAATCCCACAGTTGTCATCGACATGAGTCGTCAATTCTTCAATATATCTAAAGATAAAGGAAAAGGAAATATTTTTGAAAAACAGCCGAAACGAAAAAGAAATAGAAGAAGCTTACAGCGTTCTCGCTGGAAAATTTGTTGAGACACCAGGATCGCTGTAGATTTGAGCAAGAGAGAGGTCTAGGGTAATTTTTTTAAGGGGTTTTCTTTGGTTTTAGGTACAACACAACTGAGAAAGGGGTACTTCTAAAGGCGCACACGGCACACTTTTTTTCCAAGTTAACCCACTTAAAAACTCTTCGTATGTATCAAATCAAATTTGCCCTTAAAAAAAAATGTCCGCTTTTGCCCTTCTTTCTCCTCACGATCCCTCCAGTTCTCCTGCACGCCACATATAAGTTTTTTTGATTTTTTTTTTTTAAACCAAAAATCCTTTTCATTTGAGTTAATCGATATTTTCTTTAGATCATTTGCTATTCTAAAGTCGATTTTTTTTCTTCCTTTTGCATTTTTTTTTTATTAGAAATCCAAACAAAAGAGAAATTTTTGAGTTGTGTCGAACGAGACGTAAATAGAGAATACAATCATGTTGTTGGTTCCATTCGACGATCAAAACACTCTTCAGGTATGATTCCATCTTCCTTGTATAAATTTTTCCAAATATAACTTAGGGTTTTGATATAAATTGAGTAGAATGAGATTATGGTTTTTTTGCGGAGTTTTCAGTTGGATCCTGTGCGAAAACCCATAGGAGGATGTCGCTGTCCGTACTAAAAGTCCGAACAAAAGTATTCGGCCCGGACTTTCAGTCGGGACCAAATTTTGAGTCCGGATACAGAATTTCTATCCGGACTTTCAGTCCGGACAAAATAAGTTTGTCCGGACAGAATGAATTTGTCCGCACTTTCAGTCAGGACAAAGCAGATATGTCCGGACTGAAAGTCCGGACAGAAGGTTTTTTTTTCCCGCAAGAGTCTTATCAATTAATAAGTATTAATATTGTTAAAATATTGGAACACAGGGTAATATTTCAACGCAGAGTATGCGAGTCGAAATGAATTAGTTGTTGATTATGGTTTGGACTTCACAACAAATCAGATATGATAATATTTAGAAAAACTGTTGATATTGAAATCGGAATATTTCCACTAAAAATATATATTCTCTATTTTGACTATAGATTTTTACAAATCGAGATGAACTTTACCAGTGGGTGCACGATATTGGAAAGAAATCATGATTTGTCATCATGGTTTCAAAATCTGATACTGGAGATCAATTTAAGAAGAGGAGAATATGGTTTGGATGTGAACGGGGTTGACAACCAAGATTCAAGAAATTAAAGAATGATGAGGGTCACAGGGACAGTAAAAAATGTGGATATCCCTTTCGATTAAAAGATCAACAGATATCAACGGGGGGGCCCAAATATAAACTAACGGTTTTGTCTGGTGTGCATAATCATCCTGCATCAGATTATTTCGAAGAACACTCGTATGCGGGAAGATTGTCTGAAAGCGAGACTAATGTTGTGATCGAAATGTCGAAGTGTCACGTAAAGCCGAAATATATACTGACATCATTGAAGCAAATGGATCCAAAGAATGTTTCGACAATGAAAACAATATATAATGCACGACATAAGTTCAGAGTCAATGAATAAGGCGGGCGAACGCAAATGCAACAGTTGTTATTAAAAATTTCTGAATTCAAGTATATCGAATGGCATCGAAGTAATGATCAATAAAATCAGTAACGGATCTCTTCTGGACTCATCCTGTTGGTGTCGATCTTCTTCGAGCATTTCTAGGTATTATTATCATGGATTGTACCTATAAAACGAACAGGTACAAATATCCATTACTAGAGATGATTGGAGTAACCTCAACGAATATGTCATTTTGCATTGCTTTTGCCTTTCTTGAAAAAGAGCGGGAAACTAATTATGCATGGACACTTGACAAGTTGCGTGGACTGTTTGTGAGTGATGTATATCAAAGTGTCATAGTTACAGATAGAAATCTATCGCTTGTTAATGCAGTTAAGCTCATATTCCCGGCAAGCCGGCATCATCTTTGTAGATGGCATATCAATAAGAATGTGTTGACTAACTGCAAAAAATTGCTAGAACAACTGACTGAGTGGAAGAAATTCTTTTTAATGTGGAAGCTGATTATATTATCTGATACTCTAGACGAGTACAATGCAAATCTAAGCATCGTAACAAACGAATTTCGAGCAAAGCCTGAAGTAATTGACTATATTATTAAAACATGGTTAAATCCACACAAGGAGAAATTTGTTACTTACTGGACAAATATGTGCCAACATCGGATAACGTGACCAGTAACCGGGCAAAAAGTGTCCACGCAAAATTGAAGAGACAATTGCAAACTAGTCAAGGTGATTTTGAGAAGTGTTGGAGCAATATACATGCATTACTTGAATTTCAACATACTGAGATTAAGGTATCTTTTCAAAAAAAATTGACCATCGTGAAATAATGTTTTATACTGTCAGAATTTAAGGAATTGCGGGGCACAATATCAATTCATGTATTTAATTTGATCTTAGCCCAAGTAAAAAGAATTGACTCTGTGGGCGTTAATCCTGCTGAATATCGTTGCATTATTCGATAAACTCATAACTTGCCATGTGCCCATAAAATTGCAATATATAAAAGAGAGAACCGACCAATTCCCTTGAATTGCATTGACCAATATTGACGAAAGCTTAATATGGTACCCAGTAAAACATTGGTAGTTCAAGGTGTGTGGTACCAGAAAGATGTGGAGGCTTTTATTCTTAACTTTATTAATTGTGATAATGAAGAACGGACTCGAAGATTGAAGATCGGCGGCGGCGGCGTGAGATCGGTGACGGCGGCAGCAGTGACAGCTCGGCGGTCCCGGCTTTAGCAAAGAGAGAGAGAGTGAGATTTGGAAGGAGAAGGAGATGGAGAAGGGGAAAGAGAGGATTAGGTGAAGTGGGAGGGGAAAGAAGAAGTTGGGTTAGAGTTTTTTTGGATTTGGACGTTTAGGGAGAAAAATGGAAGAGAAGAGGGAGAAGGATGATAAATAGAGGTGAGAGAGTATCTTCGGAATATTTAGTTTGCTCACTAGGAAAATCACTCCTTTTGTAAATTCTACGTGGGCTCACTACGAAATTTGGGCTCACTAGAAAAAATGGTGTGCTCCTTTGGAAACTCCCCTGAGAAAGTGTCGAAAGTGCGAACGAGACTCTAGGGGTTATGGGCCGGGTCCAAACCCCATCTGAGCCCAATCAAAATTTTGAAATAGATGTATAATTAGAAGAAAATGGCTTTGGCATAAAAATGTACACGACTGATCTTAATCAGAACAATCACCAGGTAGGATTAATATGAATAAAATTTATAATGAAAAACTTAAGACAGTTTTTGATAACTATTGACTTATAGTTTCTAATTTGAAAAATACTTTATTTTATTTTTTTACTGATATATTTCATTGATTGCCCCACCAGTGATTCATATCATTTCATCATTGTTTTCCTTATATCTCGCAAGATAAAGATTAAGCTAGCACAATCCAAGTGGCATTCGAGAACAGAAACAATTCAGTAATATTAAATAAAATCTCAGATCATATTTGAACATATGATAATTAGCCAATTATACATGTTCATAGCCAGAGAATTGAATAAGAAATCTCTCACAAATTTGGAGAAGGGTGATACAATTAGAGTTAATAATCATTGGCTTTATACAAAAATTAGTTAACTATGAAGCTAAGTACTTTAGAGAGGAACCTTCTCATAATCAAAAAGTAAAATCATATAGAATTTTCTAGAACAATTCTACAAGTACGTTATCTCCAGCACAAATATTACAGCTTAGACTTGAATCCAGGACACAATAACAGTAGCAAGGAGTCTGAGCTGCACAGCGATTTTTTTTTTTTGAAGAACGCATTTTAGTCGAGCATCTAAACTAATAGATCAAACTAAAATTTGATTCTTAAAAAAATAAGGTATAATTCATAACTAGTTTTTAGATCAGCTATTGAGACTCCAAAATATATATATATATATATATATATATATATATATATGAGGAAACGGGAAAAACTAGATTATGATACTTATGTGGACCAATAGAATATTTGCATGTGGATTGACCACATGGACTGATTTTAAAAAAACCCCTTCATCTAACATTTTTTTTCAAAAAACTTCTCCACATGCAAACATTTTATTGGTCCACCTAACCGTCATGACATAGTTTTTCCCGTTTGCTCTATATATATATATATATATATATGAAAAAACGGAAAATTCACCAACGGTAAAGAGAGTTCATTTACTGCCGCTTAGGTGGCCCAATAAAATTATTACACGTGGCGCCACTTAAGATAACAAATAAAAGAACTCATTTAATCGCCGTTTGAATGACGCCACGTGTAATAATTTTATTGGACCAGCTAAGCGGCAGTGAAGAATTATATATATATATATATATATATATATATAGAGAGAGAGAGAGAGAGAGAGAGAGAGGAAATTCATCGGCGGTGAAGAGGATTCTTTCACTAGCACTTAGGTGGCCTAATTATTATATTACACATGGCGCCACTCAAATGGCTGTTAAGCAAGTTCTTTTATTTGTTATTTTGAGTGGCGTCACATGTCATACAATTATTAGGCCACCTAAGTGCTAGTGAAGAAGTGCTAGTGAAGGAATTCCCTTCACTGTCGGTGAATTTTCCGTTTTCTCATATATATATATATATATATATATGAGGAAACGGAAATTTTACCGGCTCTGAAGGGAGTTCCTTCACCGCCGCTTAGATGACCCAATAAAATTATTACACGTGGCGTCACTCAAAGAATAATTAAGAGAGATCTTTTATTTGTTATTTTAAATGACGTCATATGTAATAATTTTATTGGACCAACTAAATAGTAGTGAAGGAATTCTCTTTAGTGCTTTCCGTTTTATATATATATATATAGAGAGAGAGAGAGAGAGAGCAAATAGAATGTTGAAGACAGAGAGTGATAGTTGTAGATGGAAAGAAGGTATCTGTTAAAAAAAGAACGCCACCATTCAGAGAATTACCAAATATAGCAATGATAAGAGTGAAAACAAGGAGAAATACCAAATATACTGGTGAAAATAGCAACGAGTGTAGAAATCGAGGACCAAGCAATTGTTTCGATAAATGATAACATGGGAAAGAGAAGGAAAGAAAAAAAATATCAAGAGAGTATAAAGTAAATGTTATGAAAATCATGTTTAAAATTGATTGAAGTTTCAATATATTTGGATGGATACTAAATTAAGTTATTATTACAATATTGTGTTACGTTATGAAATTGCATTCATTTTTTAAGTTGGAATTAAGTTTTTTTAATATATAAATATTTTATTCAGAATCGTTGTAATTATTTTTGCTGTGAATGACTGTAATGAAAGTTAATGATAGTCGTTTTATCATATATTGCCAAACGAGTTATGTATGTGCTGATAATAAATTGTTATGTTATAAAAAAAACGATTATAAAGCGAGGTATAATCACCTATTTTTGCAAATGTAATATTGCCATCATTTGTAAAAAAATAGTATATATTATATTTTATAAGACAAAAAGATGATGAGAGAATCAATGAAAAGATGTACCTAGGAAAAAAGTAAGCATGTTATTTATTTAGAAACATACTTGCTCCTCTCTAAATTAATAGGTGCTCTTCTCTAAATTAAGAAGTTTATAAAAATTAAAGAAAAATGATAAAAAAATTCTAAAATTAGAGGTCCAAGACACTTCGCTCCTCTTGAGATTGAAGTAGGTTTAGTGATTAAAAGAGAAAAAGCTAATACAACAACAACAACTAAGCCTTTCATCCCAAGTATTTGGGATAGGCTATATGAACCAAAAAAGAATCACATCGGATCGATCACTTTGATAGTTCTCCTCCATTCATTTCTATCAAGTAATATCTTTTCATTTAAACATATAGAATCCATATCTTTTCATATAACCTCCATCTATATTTTTTTCGGTCTTCACTTCGTTCTTTTAACTTGTCTTACATTGATAAACTCCCCTCGTCGAATTGGTGCATTTGTATATCTACGTTGCACATGACCAAACCATCGTAATCGGTTTTCTCGCATCTTCTCATCGATGGAAGTTACACCTATCTTAACACGAATATATTCATTTCTCACTTTATCCCTCCTAGTATTGCGGCATATCTAGCGGAGCATGCACATCTATGCTACACTTATTAAAGAGAAAAAAGCTAATGTGGTTTCTAATTTTTGAAGCCCCACTTAATCAAATTGTCTCACAAAAACGAACCATTAAAGTGGTCGAACCGATCCACTTCTTTCACTACTTCATATTCATTTTCTTTTTACCAAATAGAATTTAGGGTTAATTACAATTAGACCCCTATAGTATTAGGGGTGTGTAACTTAACACCCCTGAAGTTTGAAATTTTCAAAAAACTTCCTGGACTTAGTTATTTTCACTCTTTTACTAAAGTGCACTATTGTCCCTCAAATTCCTATTCTACCATCATCCATCCTTTTAACCAGCACCCTCTCTCTTTCTCTCTCCTCTCTCTCTCTCTCTATCCCTCTCTCTCAGTCACTCTCTCTCTATCCCTCTCTCTCAGTCAGAGAGGGAGCGTGAGTGACTGAGAGAGAGGGATAGAGAGGGAGAGAGAGAGGAAGTGTCCTGATTAAGGGATGGATGAGAGTAGAATAGGAATTTGAGGGACAAGAGTGTACTTTAATAAAAAATGAGAGTGAAAATAATTAAATTTAGGGAGTTTTTTTTAGAGTTTCAAAATTCAGGAGTGTTAAGTTACACACCCCTAATACTACATGAGTCTAACTGTAATTAATCCTAGAATTTAAGTAAAACAAAAACAAGTAAAAGGACGTGTATATCACGAAGGGAGAGTATACCAATAGAAAGGTAATTATTATAATTGGAGAATATTTTGTTAAACCGCACGTAAGAATAATATTTTGATTTTTATTTAGTGAACATCCAACAATTGCTTTTACTGAATGAATAATGGATCGGATCTCAGAAATATAATTTGTGTATATAAAAATTGAAGTTTTACAAAACTTGAGTGAAACTAGAGTCTTACAAAATAGGCCAAAGAGCTATTTTAGACAGTTTAGGTACTGATACAAAAATATAAAAGATGTAAGGTACTAATACAGTAAAACCATAAAAATACTGAACCCTAAATCAATCCTCAAATCTGGGAATTTCTAGAGAAGCACACCTTTTTTCCTAGTGAGCCCACTTTTCCTAGTGAGCACATACTCTGTTTTGAAAAAAAAGATTTTCCTAATAAGCACATCAGTAATTCTCAAAACACCCTCCCTAACTCTTCTTACCCATTCTAAAACCCACCTGAGATCTAAACCTCTCCACCTTTCTTCTCCTGTCCCGAGTCCCAGCACGATCAGAGGATCTGTCGCCCTCGCTCGCGACTTGAGGACCCGTCGTCCACAGTCACTCGCAACTCCTTTTTTTCCATTTTTATGCAACTCGCACTGGTGGAAAGTGGGGAGAGTAGAGAGGTTAAAGAAAAGGGCACTTTTGTCTAAAATAAGAATGAAGAACTTGTAAATAAAAGCAAATTATTAAGCATGCTTTTTAGAAAAAAAAACAAAATGTGTGCTCCTCTGGAAATTCCCCTCAAATCCACATAATTGCGTGGAGCACACGGTACGCCACATCGGCGCACGTTAGAGTGGAGCCCCATATTCCAAAACCTAAAGTCGGCTGCCTTCGTCTATAAATACAACCCCAACCCAGCCCTGAGGTTTTTTTTCTTCAGACGCCTCTCGCGGCCTCCCACCATACCTCGAAGGGGGTAGAAATCGCGATCCCGAAAAGAAAAGCCGCTCAAACATTTTCCACTCAAAAATCAACTCCAAAATTCGATTTTTACACCCTCCGATCCACTCATCAAGCTCTCAAACTCCAAAAATAGACAAAAAAATCGAGGAAAAAGGCCCAATCTTTGATCCTCCGCCATGGACATGCGATTCCCCTACTCCCCGGCCGAGGTGGCCAAGGTTTGCATGGTCCAGTTCGGAATCCTCAGCCCAGATGAAATCGTACTCATCTCAAACCCTAGATTTCTCGATTTCGATTTCTTAACTTAGGGTTTCTCCTTGTTCCTTCAGTTCTGATGGACTCATGATTTGTTTTGGGCAGAGGCAAATGTCGGTGGTGCAGGTGGAGCACGGGGAGACGATGGAGAGGGGGAAGCCCAAGGTCGGCGGGCTCAGCGATCCGAGGCTCGGCACGATCGACCGCAAGATGAAGTGCGAGACTTGCACAGCGAACATGGCTGAGTGTCCGGGGCACTTTGGGCATCTCGAGCTTGCCAAGCCCATGTTTCATATTGGGTTCATGAAGACCGTGCTTGCAATCATGCGCTGCGTTTGCTTCAACTGCTCCAAGATCCTAGCTGATGAGGTATTTAATAAAAATATTAATTTTGAAATTTAGATGGAACTGTTAAATTTTAGCTCTCTGACTGATTGATAGGAATATAGAGGATGCTTGGCATGGCTTGTTGACCACTAGAAACTCTGGAGAAATTTTGGAGAAACTTTTTAATGATGGTGTCATGCGGTCTTGTTGCAGATTATGGACTGAATTGTTTTCTGTAAAAACATAGTAGGCAATTAAAGTGATGGTAGTGCAAGTGATAGCATTAGTAAAAATGAGGATATTGGCTTGACAAACGATAGGTCAGAAGTAGAATTAGAGTGAGATGTATTTGCATTAGGAATGAGAATGGGCAGGTCCAAAGACTAGGCTTTTGCCCGGCCAATTCAAAATTTTGAATTAAAGGTGGCATTTTTATTTTTTTTAATTCAAAATTTTCAATAGGCCGGGTCAAGGGTTGGCTCTTGGAGACGCCCATTCTCGTCCCTAATATGCATTGAGGTGGCAAAGACCAAAAATTGCTTGAAAGGAATTTCTGATTAAGAAGAACTCTGTGGCTTTAAATCGAGGCTTAACTTCTATTGTAGTAGAAAGCCTTTGTCTTGGGCTAGTTATAAAATTTCTTCTCTGTCTCTTGCATTTTAATCTAACTAGGAATTTGATTCATGTCATGGTGGTGGTCAATTAGTTTCATATCAAATTTGAAATATGGTTGGAAAATAATCAATGAGCACCAGCATTCTGTTTTAAAAGAACTAATTCATACTCATTCTTCATAAATAACATATAAATAATTCAGATGCAGTATTCATAAATGACAAATACAATGCTTTGGTTGCACTTATTGTGCAGAAAATCCAACTGGTGTGATTTAGTGCTTTTGTCAGTCACTTAATGGTCATCCAGATACTCCTTTGTAACTTAAAAACTTTAGATACATGTAATTTTTTGCTCCATATGCAAGTCATAATTTGCTATGAACAGAATTACTGGGAACTGAATAATAGCAGCTGATGGAAGTTGTAAATCATATATATATGAGCCCCTGCATGTGTACTATGACATTGTAATTTCTAAGCTTTTGCCCATTCTATTGCTGATTTTCTCTTCCTTCTGTACATTTAATTGTTCTTACCAATTCGTTTTTTCCCTCTACTTCAGGAGGATGCTCGATTTAAGCAGGCATTGAAAATTAGAAATCCAAAGAATAGACTAAAGAGGATTTATGATGCCTGCAAAAGCAAGAAAAAATGTGCTGGTGGGGATGATATTGATGTCCAAGGTCAACAAGATTCAGACGAACCTGTAAAGAAGAGTCGAGGTGGTTGTGGTGCTCAGCAGCCAAACATTACTATAGATGGTATGAAGATGGTAGCAGAGTACAAAGCTCCAAAGAAGAAATCTGATGACCCAGAACAGCTTCCTGAACCTGTTGAAAGAAAACAGCAGCTTTCTGCGGAGAGGGTAGCTGTTTTCAAGATCATTTGATTTTGATGTCACTTACTTTTTAATCCTCAGTCTGCACCTGGTTGTGAAATTTGTCATCTAACCTCCATTGTTGCTGTTTTTAACATAACCAGGTCCTTAGTGTTCTTAAGAGGATAAGCGATGAGGATTGTCTTCTGTTGGGTTTGAACCCAAAATATGCTCGTCCAGATTGGATGATATTGCAAGTCCTTCCGATTCCACCACCTCCTGTAAGACCATCTGTTATGATGGACACCTCTGCTAGGAGCGAGGTAAGATCACTCCGTTTCAGCCCATTGTGTATAGCTTGGATAAAAGTTGAAATGCTATGGAGTTCCATTTGCTATTGTTACTGTACTATAATATAAGGAAGACCTTGCAGGCCTTTATCATTTAGTTTATGATAGTGAATTCTTGTGCTCATGGGATGATTTGGAGTTCTGCAGTATGTTAGCTTTTTTGGATGAGTTATGTGGCGCTGCTGACTGGTAGTGCTTATTTCTGTATGGCTTTGGACATGTCAGACATACACTCTGATCATATGGCTGATTTTTGGCTCTGGTATTTTCTTCTTCGATAGGATGATTTGACTCATCAGCTAGCGATGATAATCAGACACAATGAGAACTTGAGACGTCAAGAGAGGAATGGTGCTCCTGCTCACATCATCACGGAGTTTGCTCAATTATTACAATTTCATATTGCAACATATTTTGATAATGAGCTTCCTGGTCAGCCAAGGGTATGCTTTGTGATATTTACTATTTTCCTTATTTTTATGTTTATGGTAATGATTTGAGCTAATCTATTCTTTTGTAACTGCAGGCTACACAACGCTCAGGACGACCAATCAAGTCTATTTGCAGTAGACTTAAAGCAAAAGAGGGTCGTATCAGGGGGAACTTGATGGGGAAGCGTGTTGACTTCTCAGCACGTACAGTTATCACTCCTGATCCAACAATTAACATTGATGAACTTGGCGTGCCTTGGAGCATTGCCTTAAATTTGACATACCCAGAAACTGTGACTCCATATAATATTGAACGGTACCATCCATTTGTTCTTTTTATCATGTTTGTTTCCAGAGACTTAACATAACTCATACACCTTTTTGCTTTGGCTGAAACTTAATTGCCAGACTGAAGGAGCTTGTAGAATATGGCCCACATCCACCCCCTGGTAAGACTGGTGCGAAGTACATAATCAGGGAAGATGGTCAGAGACTTGATCTTCGTTACCTTAAAAAAAGTAGTGATCATCATCTGGAGCTTGGATATAAGGTACGCTTGCTACTACTATTGTGGTTTCTCTCCTCTTTATTCTCAATTAATCTTAACCTGTGAGCTTGCTGGTTGACAGGTAGAGAGACACTTGAATGATGGGGACTTTGTTCTTTTCAACCGACAGCCGAGCCTTCATAAAATGTCTATTATGGGGCACAGGATTAAAATCATGCCATATTCAACTTTCCGTTTAAATTTATCAGTAACTTCTCCATACAATGCTGATTTTGATGGAGATGAGATGAACATGCACGTTCCCCAGTCTTTCGAAACTAGAGCTGAAGTTTTGGAGCTGATGATGGTACCAAAGTGCATAGTATCACCTCAGTCAAATCGTCCTGTTATGGGTATCGTCCAGGATACACTTTTGGGATGTCGAAAAATCACTAAAAGAGACACTTTCATTGAAAAGGTGATCCTTTTTTTGTAATCATTCAGTTATTTACACCTTCAGGTACTCCAATTCTCTCAACTTGTAAGTTCAAATGTGTTGTTAATATCATGAATTTTTTTCAGGATGTATTTATGAATATTTTGATGTGGTGGGAAGACTTTGATGGGAAAGTTCCTGCCCCAGCCATTTTGAAGCCTAGACCATTGTGGACGGGGAAGCAAGTGTTCAATCTTATTATTCCCAAACAGATAAACTTGTTAAGAACTTCATCATGGCATTTGGAAACCGACACAGGGTTTATCACTCCAGGAGATACCCAAGTTAGAATTGAAAGAGGGGAGCTGCTAACGGGCACTCTTTGCAAAAGGACACTTGGAACATCTACTGGAAGTCTTATTCATGTTATTTGGTATGTAGAAAGTGTTGGATTTAATATCAGCAATTAGTTCATCTATACTGTTTTTGATCTTGCGACATTGTATTCAAATGCAAACATGCAGGGAAGAGGTTGGTCCTGATGCTGCTCGCAAGTTTCTTGGGCACACACAATGGCTAGTAAACTACTGGCTTTTACAAAATGGCTTCAGTATCGGCATTGGGGATACAATTGCTGACGCAGCAACCATGGAGAAAATTAATGAAACAATCTCTAAGGCCAAAAATGATGTGAAAGATCTTATCAAACTGGCCCAGGACAAGCAATTAGAACCTGAGCCTGGCAGAACTATGATGGAGTCATTTGAGAATAAAGTGAACCAGGTGAGCTTGAATAATGATCTCTTCATTCAGCTGTCTCCAGTTTTGCTTCTCTATATAACAGTTTTCATTTTTCAGGTCCTGAATAAAGCCCGTGATGATGCTGGTAGCAGTGCTCAGAAGAGTTTATCTGAGAGTAACAACTTGAAGGCAATGGTTACTGCAGGGTCAAAGGGAAGTTTCATTAACATATCACAGATGACTGCTTGTGTGGGACAACAGAATGTTGAGGGTAAACGTATCCCTTATGGTTTTATTGGTCGAACACTACCTCACTTTACCAAGGATGATTATGGGCCTGAGAGTCGGGGCTTTGTCGAGAACTCCTATCTCCGTGGGTTGACCCCACAGGAGTTCTTCTTTCATGCTATGGGTGGTAGAGAAGGTTTAATTGATACTGCCGTGAAGACTTCTGAAACTGGATATATTCAGAGGCGCCTTGTGAAGGCTATGGAAGATATTATGGTCAAGTATGATGGCACTGTTAGAAATTCATTGGGGGATGTCATTCAATTCCTTTACGGAGAAGATGGGATGGATGCTGTTTGGATTGAGTCACAGAAACTGGATTCTCTGAAGATGAAAAGGGAAGAGTTTGAGAATGTTTATAGGTATGAAATTGATGATGATAATTGGAACCCGAGTTACATGTTACCAGAGCATGTTGAGGATTTGAAGACAATTCGTGAGTTCAGGAACGTCTTTGATGCTGAGGTTCAGAAATTAGAAGCTGATCGTTTTCAGCTTGGGACAGAAATTGCCCCTAGTGGTGATAACACATGGCCTATGCCTGTTAACCTCAAGAGACTTATCTGGAATGCACAAAAGACGTTCAAGGTTGACCCAAGGAGGCCATCGGATATGCACCCAATGGAGATTGTGGAAGCTGTTGATAAGCTTCAGGAAAGGCTGAAAGTTGTTCCAGGTGATGATTTTCTGAGCATGGAGGCTCAGAAGAATGCCACCTTATTGTTCAACATATTGCTTCGTAGTACGTTTGCGAGCAAGCGGGTCTTGAAGGAATACCGGCTTACCCGTGAAGCATTTGAATGGGTTATTGGTGAAATAGAATCTCGCTTTCTTCAGTCATTGGTAGCCCCAGGTGAAATGATTGGCTGTGTAGCTGCTCAGTCTATTGGAGAACCAGCCACTCAGATGACCCTGAACACTTTCCACTATGCTGGTGTCAGTGCCAAGAATGTCACTCTTGGTGTTCCCAGGTTGAGGGAAATTATTAATGTTGCTAAGAAAATCAAAACTCCTTCACTTTCAGTCTTCTTGAAGCCTGAAGTCAGCAAGAAGAAAGAATTGGCCAAGAATGTACAGTGTGCCTTGGAATATACTACTTTGCGTAGTGTAACACATGCAACTGAAGTTTGGTATGATCCTAATCCTATGAGCACTATAATCGAGGAGGATATTGATTTTGTCAACTCATACTATGAAATGCCTGATGAGGAGATTACTCCTGAAAAGATATCTCCCTGGCTGCTTCGTATCGAATTAAATAGGGAGATGATGGTGGACAAAAAGTTGAGCATGGCAGACATTGCAGAGAAGATCAACCATGAATTTGATGATGACCTAACATGCATCTTTAATGATGACAATGCTGAGAAGCTCATCCTTCGTATCCGTATCATGAACGATGATGCTCCCAAAGGGGAGCTGCAAGATGAATCTGCTGAGGATGATGTCTTCCTCAAAAAGATAGAAAGCAACATGCTTACTGAAATGGCCCTTCGGGGAATCCCTGATATAAACAAGGTCTTTATCAAATCTGGGAAGGCGAGCAAATATGATGATAATGAAGGATTTAAACCCGAGGTGGAGTGGCAACTTGACACTGAAGGCGTCAATTTGTTGGCAGTTATGTGCCATGAAGATGTTGATCCTACCAGGACGACAAGCAATCACTTGATTGAGGTTATTGAAGTTCTTGGAATTGAAGCAGTACGTAAATCTCTCCTTGACGAGTTACGGGTGGTTATATCTTTCGATGGGTCATATGTGAACTACCGTCACTTGGCTATTCTGTGCGACACTATGACCTACCGAGGTCATTTAATGGCCATCACCCGGCATGGCATCAATCGTAATGACACTGGGCCTATGATGAGATGTTCGTTTGAGGAAACTGTTGATATTCTCTTGGATGCAGCTGTATATGCTGAGGCAGACTATCTCAGAGGTGTTACGGAGAATATCATGTTAGGTCAGCTTGCACCAATTGGCACAGGGGACTGTGCCTTGTATTTGAACGACCAAATGCTACAGCAAGCTATTGAACTTCAGCTTCCCAGTTACATGGAGGGCTTGGATTTTGGCATGACACCGGCCCGCTCACCTATCTCGGGAACACCATATCATGAAGGAATGATGTCACCTAGCTATTTGCTCAGTCCAAATATTCGCTCTTCACCCATTACAGATGCACAGTTCTCTCCGTATGTTGGTGGAATGGCCTTCTCTCCCAGCTCTTCTCCAGGTTATAGCCCCTCTTCTCCTGGATATAGTCCATCATCACCAGGGTACAGCCCAACATCCCCTGGTTATAGCCCCACATCTCCAGGATACAGCCCAACATCTCCTGGTTATAGTCCCACCTCCCCAACTTACAGTCCTAGCTCCCCAGGGTATAGTCCAACTAGCCCTGCTTATTCTCCTACAAGCCCATCTTACTCGCCCACATCTCCCAGCTACAGCCCCACTTCTCCCAGCTACAGCCCTACTTCACCCAGTTACAGTCCCACTTCCCCAAGCTACAGCCCCACATCTCCCAGTTACAGTCCCACTTCACCAAGTTACAGCCCCACATCCCCAGTTTACAGTCCCACATCCCCTGTTTATAGCCCAACATCTCCTGCATACAGTCCAACATCACCATCCTACAGTCCTACCTCGCCTTCATACAGTCCAACATCGCCTTCATACAGTCCAACTTCACCTTCATACAGTCCCACATCTCCTGCTTATAGCCCGACTTCTCCTGGGTACAGCCCGACTTCTCCGAGTTATAGTCCCACTTCTCCAAGTTACAGCCCTACATCTCCGAGTTACAATCCACCTTCTGCAAAATATAGCCCATCCCTTGCATACTCTCCGAGCAGTCCGAGGTTGTCACCAGCAAGTCCATACAGTGCAAGTTCTCCAAATTACAGGTAAAAATAAGCATACCTTTTTTGGTTTACTTACGGCATCTGCTAGAAGTATACTATATCTATATGAGTAGATCTTTTATTCTTTACATCTTTATGAAATATATATTCTTAGATCATGCCATGCTAATTAGCTTGGTCTACTGACAGTTATAGCTGTTCTGTTGGGAACCTTTTCGCTTGTGTTTTTTTAATTCGGTTTTTAATGTGCTCAACTTTCTTTTTCGTTGTTGCAGCCCAACTTCACCGACTTATTCTCCAACCTCACCTTCATACTCCCCTCCGAGTCCTAGTTACAGTCCTACAAGGTAAAATTTTCATGCGTTCTCTTACTATATAATAACTTACTTTTAATGCTTGATCATTGTTTATTCACCCAAAAAAGAGAGCTTAATGATGATTTTAGAAGTAAGATCTTGTATCAGTCAATGGGTACATTGAGGTTTTGTAGTATACTGATGATTTTTCAGGTTGCTAGTATCCGTTGATTATATAGTTCTCATTTTTTTTTTAATAAAAAAACTTGCATCAGTGATATGAAGGCTACAAAGATAATTTTGTTATTTGATGGTGTTCAAGGAAGACAATATTCAATTAGGGGAGCTATAATTTAAGTCGAGTTTTTGATGGTTTTACTCCGAATTTGATTCGAATGAATAATCAGACTGTCTAGATGATCAGCATATTCTCTCTTGCCATGAGCAACCAGAGTCGCAAACCTGGCAACTGAAGTTAGGATAACAGATATTAATAATATGCAGCCTCTTTGGAATCTTTAGATCATGTATAAGAGGTACTTGATATAATGGTTGGAAAGGGGGATGCTTATGCACCGACTTGAGAAATTTATTAATCGTAACATATTATTAATGAGTGAAGAATATTTAACCGACAAATGTTATTGCTTAACTTGTTTAAAACTTGATGCATTTTTTCATTATACTGTATCAATAAATTCTTCCATATTCTATTGCAGTCCATACAATTCTGGTGCGAGCCCTGATTACAGCCCAAGCTCTCCACAGTACAGGTATGTTTTAGTATCTTCTCAGTTCTCTTCTCAAAAAACTATCTTGAGTTGTTAGGATAGAAACTGAATAGCTCTTGTTTCATCGACAGCCCAAGTGCGGGTTACTCACCGACTGCACCGGGATATTCTCCATCTTCGACCAGTCAGTACACGCCGCAAATGAGCAACAAGGATGAAGGAAGCACTCGCTAAGCATGCCATATCCCAATCATGTAGCCAGAGGATGAAGCAGAAAGCTTGAAGCTTTATTTTCGAAGGTGGCCATGGTTGATGGGGTCGTGGTGTTGTGCTGTTTCACTCATTTTCAGTTTTGAGTCATACAATGCTGCGAGATACGACTGCATAAAATGCGTTGGGGGTCTGGGAACTTGTCTAACACTGTCAGAGAGATAACTTGCAACCCTAAACAAATAAATATTTAGCTGTGGTTTTCGTTGCGATTGTAGCTGCGTTGATGCCAAAAGAGACGTTTGTTAAGACCTTTATAAGAATAGTTGTAGGCGTCTGTAGAAAGTTTTACTTTGCAAGGGACTTTATACGTGAACTCGGTAATTATTGTACTGTTGACATAGACGGCAAAATGCCTGAAATCAATTTAGTTTTCATTGTTTGCTGTGGAATTTTTATCCTCATGTACGAACTTTTTTGGTACTTTTGCAGTCCATTTGCTTGATTTTTCTCAAGCAAATATCTACGGGAGACTATTTTTAAAGAGAGGAGTTGATTGGAGTGTCTACTTAAAACAATTGAAGTGTAAATTTATTCAAAACAATTGAAGTGTAAATTTATTCAATAATATTGGAAAATTTGTTGACAAGAGTTTTAGGTACAATTGTAGATCTGAAGAGTTTGGTCTTGTGTATTTTTGGAGCCTATCATTCAAACAATAACTAAGTCTTTTATCCCCACAGCAACTAAGTCTTTTATTCCAAGTATTTGGAATAGGCTATACTTTTATCCCCACAGCAACTAAGTCTTTTATCCCAAGTATTTGGGATAGGCTATACGAATCAAAAAAGAAAATCACACCAAATCGATCATTTTGATAGTCCTTTTTCATTCATATCTCCTTATTTAAACCTTTAGAATGCATATCTTTTCGTATCACCTATATCTTTTCGTATCACCTCTATCCATATTTTATTTAGTCTTCCCTTCGTTCTTTTAACTTGTTCTATATTGATAAACTCTCCTCGTCGAACTGGTACATTTGTAGACCTATGTTGCACATGACCAAACCATCGTAAGCGGTTTTCTCGCATCGATGATGGGAGCTACACCTATTTTAGCACGAATTATCTTCAGAGCATGCGCATCTTTACTACACCTGTCTCAGCACGAATATATTTATTTCTCAGTTTATCTCTCCTAGTGTTGCCGTATATCCAGTGGAGCATACACATCTCCGTTACACTTACGATTGGAGCCTATTAAGAATTGAGGTAGGCTGTTTACGCATTAGGTAGATTGTGTAAGCCATCAGTTTCATACTTTTTAATAGCCAAATCAATTAAAACTCCTTATTAAGTGAATTTTCAAACAGCTCAAATAAAAAATAGCCACCGAAAATGTCAAGCATGCATCAATACTTGAACAAGAAGCAGCAGATCACATACGCATCATTTGCGCTGAGCATCATAACCATATTAACCAAAGACATATATAAGAACGAAAGTTGTTTGACAACTTAAAAAATTACTCTGGCTTGTCTATGTTGACATTCTTTTGATCATCACTTTCTAGTCATGATGAACAAAGTTACAAAAAATTGTTGAATCCTGCAAAATCCTGCGAAAAGTATTATGTTAGTACTTCCAGTACTAACATAGTACTGGAAGCATGTTTACGATAGAACATGAAAACATGATATGTCAATATAGGTCATGATAGAACATGAATACATGATATGTCAATATAGGTCATGGTAACATGCATCATATAACACAAATAAGCATGGTTCAATTACATGTAAGCAAGTATGAGTAAACATGTAAGTCATGTATTATGGTGCACATAAATAAACAAGTCTCGGTAATCGTCTCATGTTAGATATTACAAATTAAGTAATGGATAAGATAGCATGCTATTTTCGATATCATATAAATACTCATACATGCTTGGGACTCGATCCAATATACAATGATGATGAACTATTACTATGCACTACCATTCGCTCTTCGTACTATATAAGTAGTGATGAACTTCCACGTCTGAATAACTATTTTAGAGCCGTTGTAGTAAAAATCTTTGACCTTAACAATTATAATAAATCTTATAAGGTACTGTTTTTTTATCTACAGATAGTTTTTCCAATCACTAGATTAATAATACATAATTTACTTGACTTATCGAAAACATCATGGCATATTTCATTTATTACAAATGTACCTGTAAATATCATTAATGAGAAACCATTACTCAATCATGTCCAATTCAAGTCATCATAATTCATTTATTACACATGTACCTGTAAATGTCATTAATGAGAAACCATTACTCAATCATGTCCAATTCAAGTACACGTATAATGCCATGAGTTTTCTTAATCATGTTACATCACTAATATTCAGATATCATGTCTATCGTGTATCTTGTGTATATGCAATCATGTAATCATATGATATCATGTCCATCGTATATCTTGTGTATATACAATCATGTAATCATATTATGCATCATTTGCAGTATCACGCACAAGCAGAACTTGTCATGTGTTCATATAAGTAATCACGTGACATCTTCCTCATGTAACTTGTGTTCTATAACCCACTATTTTAGTGAAACTTGATATGCTTTCTTATGAGATTAGTTCGCAGTTAATTTATTGTCTCTAAAAGTATTGTTACTTATTGTAATACACTTATGTACAAAAACTCAAATTTTGTTAGGACTGCTTTTCAACTTCGGTAGATAACTTGTGACTGTCAAAACAGACGGGTCCAGTCATTCCTCTGCACGCACACATGTGCAATCACACTAAAACTTCAAGTTTCTAGTCCCATATTACTTACGGAGATAAAATGGAGTGGAATAGACTCATAATATACACTTATAAAAGTATATTTTTTTGAAGTTATATAATTGTTGTGTAACTGCTGCTTTCCAGTTTAGATAGCGAAAATGTGAATCAAGTAGAGGAATATATAGAACTAATTTATAGAACCAAATGGATTCCAACAATTTAAAGTAGGGATTTTTACATATCTGTTCCTTAAATCTTTAAAAATTAGAATTTAGTCATTCAAATCTTTATATTTATAATTTAGACTCCCAAATCCTTTAAGTTACCACAATTTAGTCTCCCAGCCATATTTTTTTGTCCGAATTTTCTATTATATATGAGTTACTTCACTTTAGTCCTCTCTTTTCTCTTCCTTTTCTTATTTGATTTTCTTCTCCATTATTCTTCTCTCTCTCTCTTTACTCTTCTTATTGGGTTCTCTTGAATTATTTCACTTTAAAAATTAACTGGGAAGAAGAGAGGGAGGAGAAGAATGGAGAGAGAAACCCATTAAGACGAGGAAGAGAGGAGGAAGAGGGAAGGGAAGAACTAAAGTGAAGTAACTCAAAAATATAACGGGAAATTCGAACCAAAAATATGTCTGGGAGATTAAATTGTAATAACTTAAAGGATTTGAGAGACTAAATTATAAATATGGAGATTTGGGAGACTAAATTCTAATTTTTAAAGATGTAAGGGACAGATATGTAAAAACCCCTTTAAAGTAATCATCAAGTCAAGGAAACCTTCGTTAGTCCCATGAGATGCTAGCATTTGATGGAGGATGGCTACAAAAATTGGCAGGTTTAGAACCATGCCCCGCATGCTACATCTGCCAAAATTCTCCTATAGAAAGAATGTTGGAAGAAATTTTACAGGTGATTTGCTTTATCATGTGTGCTTAAAGAGATAACAATCAGTGCTTTCAACATGCAAAAGGATGCACAAGAAGGAGAGGACTACTTGCCCTTGTTGATCCACAGAGAAAAAGAGATGAGAAACAAATTAACCAGAAACAATCTTAATAGCTAAGAAAGTAACTGGTTCAGCAGTATGATACGCTCAACATTTATTACCAATTTTTGATAACAATATTACGGTCCGCGTTTAATCATTTGTCTTTCCCATTTATGCTCTAGAATCACATACACAAATAAAACATCTTCAACCATCTGCCATTGTGTTCCATTGATGTGGTGAAATTAAAATCTATATGACGGAATAAAGACGGAAAGAGATGGAATGAAGAGCAAAAGGAGCTAAAATAAGGAAATGGCTGCTCATCAACTAAGAAAAATGGGGAAGATTACCAGAAAGAAGAGGTATCCTGCAGCAGTTGTTGGGAAAAATAATAATATCCTGATTTGCATGTAAACAACAAGTTAGCTATAAGTAAATCAACAAGTTATAGATGACACACAATATTTATATGGAAAACTCTTACGGGAAAAACCACGGGATAATCAAATAATGAATTCCACTATTCCACATAAATAGTAAATCCTTCCGAGTCTTCTCCAGAGAACTTTGAAATATAAAGAAAATAGAGAGTGATATAATGTTATCTCTAATACGAGAGAAACCTCTAATCTTGTTAGAAAACTGTAGTCTGTAGTAGAAACATCAGATTAGCACCGTGATGGATACCACCTGAAGAGAGTATCCCGTATAGTACACCGAGTTTCTTCTCTCCTCTATTCCTTTCTCAATCTTCTTTTCACTCTTCTTTTTCTTGAATGGATGATAAACTTGAATGGATGATAAATGAAATCAATTGAGAGTACCTATTTATTGGCTTAAATTATAGTATGTCTAGTGTGAAAACATGATTAATTTTCAAATTCGGTGGACGGTATTTTTTATATGTTTTACTATTCCACCAATAATTTAACTATACCACCTAATCATCCTTCACCTAATTATTCACGCCTAATCATACTCTTAATTTTTCTCATCTTAAATGTAGCCCCAAATTCAGTAGGCATGTGCATGCTGTCTTCAGACAGAGTTCACTACTAGGATCACGTGGTGATAATTCACCAAGTCTGAGCATTACCTTGAGGATGGTCTGCTTATGAGATTGCAAGGTTGGCTTCATAACCCCCTCAAGGCATTGCAAGATTGTCCTATAACCGACAATAGCCCGTCTCCGTGCGGAGTGTATGGCCACAGAATAGTCAATGTGACTTTCCTTCCACGAGTAAGGACCCTTCTGCGAAAAATACGTCTCTGATTCTGTATCATCTGAGAATGAAAAACGTTTGATCCGAAGTCTTGAGGACTTCAACTCATTGTTTGACCAAATGCCACCATATTTGTTACGCTACCAATCAAATCGCGACTACTTGTCTATGGAGTCGGATACCTTGTTTTAAAATTATCACCAGTTAGATCGATAAACAAGTATTTTCAAGCATATGCCATCTCCTTGTTAATCCCACGCAACAAGCTGTGTATCTCTTCTATTAATGCATGTCTAGTGTCCCCAACTAAAAATTTGTGGACGCTACCGTTGGCTTCTACTAAGCTAAAACCTCTCTCTTTCCTCACACCTTTCTCCATCATCGTGTCCCTAACCCTCCCAACCTCATCCCACCTCCCCTCTTTAGCGTACGCATTCGAGACCCCCACATAAAATCCACTCCCACCCTCTACCTCCCCCAGTCCTAACCCCGAGCCCAACACCTCCGGCTCCAACTGCTCAGAAAACTCAAACTTTTCATTAACAACACAAGCATGCAACAGCGAGCCCCAGACCACCCGATTCGGTGCAAATGGCATTGACTCTACAATCCCCTCAGCATCCTCTAGCCTCCCCGCGCGAGCTAAGAGGTCTACCATGGCTCCGTAGTGCTCCATCCTCGCCTCGACCTTGTACTTCTCTCTCATATCGTCGAAAATCCTAACCCCTCTCTCAACCAACCCCGAATGGCTACAAGCGTGCAACACGCTAGTGAATACAAAACTGTCTGGCGTGACCTTCTCCTCTTCCACCATCCTCTCGAACATCTCCACCGCCTCCTCTCCGCATCCGTGCATCGCTAGGCCACCAATCAATGCAGTCCAAGCCGACACGTCTTTCATCTCTGTTGTCTGGAAAACCCTCTTCCCACTTTCCAAGCATCCGCACTTGCAGTACATGTGTATCAAAGCCGTAGCTAGCTCCGTCGACACTTCATCCATCTTTCTCATCGCAATCGCGTGAACGCTCCGTCCATGGTCCAGCGCGCCGAGTCCAGCGCAGCATCCCAGGGCACCGACGAAAGTGTTGGCATTCGGAGTCAGATCAGAGGAACATATCATCTCTCTGAACAAGCGCAGCCCCAAGTCCTCCTGCTGCGACCTCGCGAAGCAGGAGATGGCAGCGTTCCACGTGACGAGGGTTCTCTTCGGCATTTCGTCGAACACTTTGATAGCGGAGTCTAGGAGGCCAGAGGAGGCGTAGGAGTGGAGCAAGGAGGTGGCGACGTGGGGGTCGCCGGCGAGGCCGTGGCGGAGAGATATGGAGTGGATGGCGGGGGCGAGGGAAGGGCACGAGCGGAGGAGGAAGGGGAAGGTGAAGCGGTCAGGGTAGTGGCCGGAGCGGAGCATGCGGCGGAAGAGGGAGAGGGAGAGGGAGGGTGCGGGACCGGCGGAGTGGGCCCGGATGAGGGAGTTGAAGGCGAAGGGGGAGGGGTTGGGGATGGATTCGAAGGCGAGGGTGGCGAGGGGGAGGTCGGCGTTGGAGAGGGAGGAGACGACGCGGGAGGAGACGAAGGGGTCGAGGCGGAGGGCACCGGAGGTGATGGACTGCGAGAGGGTCTGGTGGAGGTGGCGGTCGGCGGTGGACAGGGCGGAGAGGAGGTGGGATCGCCAGGAGTGGAGGGGGAATGGGAGGGTCTGAGTTTGAGGGAGGAGTTTGGGCATTGGGGGATCGGAATTTGGCGGGACCCGCCACTGGATCCAGCACTATATAGCCTCCCAAATGAACACGCGCAAGGGGGCGTGCACGTCCTAAACGAGCTCATCCGGGTTCAGTCCGAGCTAGTTTACTTTCAGACCCCAAGCGTTGGGGCCGTGCATGGGAATCAAATTCTTTGGATCGTAACTTTTTGGGGGTATTTACTTGTTTGTACCTCAAATCTTTATATATTATGATTTTGTCTCCCAAATCTTCATATTTAGAATTTTGTCCCCCAAATTTCATAAGTTACAACAATTTAGTTCCCTTCTCTAACTTTCCCTAACACAGTTAAATATTTGACAATTTCACCTTTCTTTTTCTCTTCTATTTTCCTCTTCTCTTCTTCTTCTCTCTTCCTCCTCTCTTCTTATTCTCTTTTTCTCATCTCTTTTCATTTTCTTCATTATTTCTCCTCTCTTCTCCTTTTGTAACTTAAGAGAAGAGGAAGAGAGGAGAAATAATGAAGAAAAGGAGACGAGAGGAGGAAGAGAGAAGAAAAAGAGAGTAGGAAAATAGAAGAGGAAAAGAGGGGTAAAATGGTCAAATATTTAACTGTGTTAGGAAAAGTTAGAGAAGAGGACTAAATTGTTGTAACTTATGAGATTTGGGAGACAAAATACTAAATATGAAGATTTGGGGGATAAAATCATAATATATAAAGATTTGAGGGACCAATCAGTAAATACCCCAACTTTTTTTTGTACAACATTGATTCAATGGCATTAGTATCATCTTGATACATGGTTCCTACTTCCTAGAGAAAGTACACGAACAAAATATTAGAACTATACATATTATATCAGACGCCAGTGTAGTTTTATTGCAAGCAAATTTTGAGACTTAATTAGGTAAGTAATTCAAAATTCTAATTAAGCAATTATATAAAGTTGGATTAGGAATTTTATATCAAACGTAGATGGCTAGAAAGAATACATCACACATCCTTTATCTGAGTAGGGATTAAAGTAATGTTAAACAATTAAAGAATATGTGGTGGAAAAAATATAAAATCTAATTTTCTGTGTTTACTGAGCCAATCCATCTATGTGTGTGCGGTGTTTAATATGTTTTGTGTGTGTGTTGTGTGGATGTTGGTGTTATTTTCTGTGCACCTTTATCAGAGGAGCACAAGGGTACTCATTTATGGGCTATTTGACCTTAGAACCTTGAAAATAAGCAGTATGATCGTCCTAACTGAACTAATTACATTAACCCGTATGATTAGTTAATGTGTCATAGCCTGAGTTTGACATCGACTTGTGACTCCGTCACTGTATGAGTCGTGTGTCATTTAGTTCCGACCTTTTTTTTTTTTTTTTTTTTTTTTTTTTTTTTAAACTCCCTTTCTGCTGCAGGAGCCAATCCTGACTCTCTGGGGAGTTTCCAAAGGAGCACACCATTTTTCCTAGTGAGCCCACTTAACAACTTCCAATCCGGATAAAAAATACACTAATAGATGGGCTCGTGCTCCTTTGGAAACTCCCCTCTCTCTGACCTCCCTCGACCCTCTTTGGGAAATTCTAAATGCACACCACACTTGACTTAGTCAGCACCATTTTCCTCTATGTTGTAAATCACTTTACTATAGGATACGGTGCTCATTAAGTAAAATGAGGTGCGCATTTAGAATTTCCCACCCTCTTTACTGGCAAGTTCGTGTGTAAATAACATGAGAAAGTTTTTCCTATTGACACTGGGTTAAACGAATGTTGTCAACCATACTTGGTCGACTACCGGGCCTTAAATAGTCGGTAACGGGTCCTTGTCAGTTGGGCTTGCAACCGGATGGGCCTTAACACTGGTGAATTCCCACAGCATTAAACAAACATTAAAAAATAATAATAATAAATAAAAATAGAACGGTGTCATGTTAATCATTTCCACCTTATTTCCACTACGACGTCCTCGAAAAAGAAAATGAAAATTTAAAAGGGGTTTTTACATATCTATCCCTTATATCTTTAAAAATTAGAATTTAGTCCCTCACATCTTCATATTTATAATTTAGTCCCCAAATTCTTTAAGTTACCTTAATTTAGTTTCCAGTCATATTTTTTGTCTAAATTTTCCTGTTATACCCCTGAGTTACTTAACTTTAGTCATCTCTTTGCTCTCCCTCCTCTTTTTTTTTTTTTTTTTTTTTTGATTTTCCTCTCTATTCTTCACTTCTCTCTTTTCCCTCCTAGTTAATTTCTAAAGTGAAGTAACTCAAGAGAACCCAATAAGAAAAGGACAGAGAGAGAGAGGAGAAGAATGGAGAGGGGAATCCAATAAGAAGAGGGAGAGAGAATGGAGGACTAAAGTGAAGTAACTCAGGGGTATAATTGAAAATCCGGACAAAAAATATGGTTAGGGGACTCAAGTGAGATAAATTAAAGAATTTGAGGACTAAATTATAAATATAAAGATGTAACCGACTAAATTCTAATTTTTAATTAAAGGACAGATATGTAAAAATCCAATTTAAAAATGACCTATAGATTTATATTGGAATATGTCCATTCCAATCCATTGTGGTTCAATTGGACCTTCTTGCTAATTCCGGATGGCCCTGATCTACACCCTTTTATATGCCTCCCTGGTAATTCTCTAGCAGCTGGACTCAATTAGTCTGCATTACTAATTGATGCTTTAACATTAAAAAGATCAAGAAAGTTTTTAAAAAAAAAAAAATACTACTTGTGCACATCGCCTTGGTCTCCAACATGATAGATTCATTAGCCACATAATTCGTGTGCATGTTGGCCTCCCTTTACGGAGAAAGGGCTGAAAGGAATAGATTATACCCAGAGCTTTTGTTTCCACCACAATTATGTGTCCTGAAATTACATCCAAAGTCAACTAAGTGCCTCCCACAATTCTCGAATCTCCATTTCTTGATTCCTTTTGCTGTCAAGCCTTATGCAGGCACCATTAATCTAATCGTCCTGATGAATTTGACAGTGAGAAACTTATCTAAAAATGCATTTCCTCAATAACAAAATCAAACGCCAAACAATAATTTCCGCTGCTTGTATGAGATCAAAAGCTGGACCTGGAGTTGGATCTATTTTCTCCATTTAAATTTGCATGCATCCCTTGCGAATCTGACCTGATAAATTGAACCAATAGCCTCGCGCGCACATGCTGCTTAGCTAGGATCATGCCCTTTGCTGCACTGCACGTACCCATAAAAAGTTTGGATCCTACTGCTCAGAATCCAGCTGGAAACCAAGGCCAGATCCAGGTTCTCATTCGAGGACGCAGCGGATCCTGCTCGCACAAAAATTAAATCGAATTCGATTCAAGATTTGAAAATTCGACCACATGATTTCACATAATAACGGCATTCTTAATGTTGTTAATTAAAACATTGTGCTTTGCGCTGCTGCTGCTGCCGCTTGCTGCATCGGCACTCGACCGTCCTTATTGCTCTCAACACTAATTTACTCCGCGCATGGCCCTGGTCATGTGCAGCCAACGTGCCGCCCTCATCTCTGGTTTCACTCGTGTACACTCTGTTTGTCTCATCCCCTCTCGTGGCCAAGGAATGAGAATGAATTGTTCCAATCACCAGCTATCTTATTCAAATATTTAAATTAAAAATAAAAAAAATTATTTAATTTAAAATTTTGATTATAGCAAGATTTAAATCTTTGGATTCGTCTATTCCCATCCGAACAAAACAGTCTTTTCTGAACCGAATCAAAACAAACAGTATGGCCGGACTGCATAAAAATTCAATCCGAACCAGTTGCTCTAAGCATCTAAATTAATCAAGATAATTTATTAAGATCAACTGACACAATATTTCATTTTCTTTTCTGATGGAAATATATGAGTCTCAATTTTCTTGTTGCAGCGAGTGGTGCGATTTTCAAACTAGTTGAAAGAACTCAACAACATTAAATAACGATTAGAGCGTGTGACGTATGGAATTCGTTGGTTATGTGTAACAGCCCATTGACGTGCAGCCTTGCAGTAAGGGATGATAATGAGTGAATCTACTAGTCAATTTTTGACCCGTTTAATTCTAAATTTTAAATTAGAAATGAAAATTTTATTTTTTTAATTTAAAATTTTGAATAGAGCAGATCAAATTTGGATTCGTTTATTCTCATCCCTACTCGCAATAAAATATTCAATCAAAATTGACTGAGTTTTTTTTTTTTTTTTTTGGAGCTTTGATGTGATACACATATGAACTAGGCTTCCTTTTAAAAAACAAAAAAATATCAAAATAGATTTATTATGTTTGGGTGAACCAGCTGGTCCGTGGTGAAATTGAGTTATTAGAGCCAACTGAGCTAGTAAAAATGCATGTACAGCTACATGCATAGCTAAAAATTATTAGATGAAATTTTAATGAAACTTTAATTATCACAAGGTTTATATAAAAAGGTTATCGATATGTTTGTGCTAATAAAGAAGTTATTTACCCCTTATGTTGAACCCCATAAATCTTTTTAATCAAATAAATCTTTCTAGTCATGACTTTGCGATTATAATCAATTATGGCGTAAATCAAATACGTGTAAATGATATTCCAAAAGATCAATATCAAAATAATATATTAGCCTTGGCCGATAACATCTTATATGGTTCGACTCTCAGGCATTTGAATAATTCATCAAGTTACAAAGTTTAATTATATATAAAAAATAAATAACAGATCATACCTTTTTGTAATATACAATCGTGATATTGGAGGGTTTTATTGTGATTACTCAAACAAGTATGAATCGTTTACAATCAAATTAGATATTTTAAAAGATGATGTTTCTTGATTTGATTTGATGAGAAATAATAATTTATTAAAATTTGCTTGGCTGAACTAAAGCAGCTAGTTTCAAAGTAAGCACTAAATCGTGATGGACGCAGGTTGAAGCGGAGGCTATAATAGTGGAAATCTGCGTTTTTCATTTTTCACAAGAAAAAGGGATTACATTCATAGAACCCGGTCGATCAACATTTCGCTGTGGAGAACCGGTTCGTGTTCGGACAGCATCTAGAAGGGAATTTCTAGATGCGTCCTAACTTTTTCTCAGTCAGTCTCATAATTTAAAAATCAAAATATTACAAGTTTGTTATAATTTTATTTGACAAAAAAAACCCTCACCCTCTCCGTTAGTGAGTGCCGCCACTTCAGCAGTAGTCGCAGATGGTAGTTGTTGCTATTGTCTCTACTATCATCAGCAGTCCGCCGTCATCATTGTTACCGCTATTGCTACTGTTGTTGTGTCGTTGTTGCTGCTGTCGCTACTGTTAATAGTGCTGCCGAGGGAGGAGTGAAAGAAAAAATATTTATGTTTTAAATTCTCACATACTTACTAAGAAATCAAGACTCACTGAAAAAAAGTTTGGATCCATCTAGAAATTCCTCGCCAAGAAACAAACCAAGCCCATTATTTTCCAATATCATAAGAAGATTCTCGCGACTAATTTCCATTTACTTCCAAAAATCACAGCTTGATCCTCATCATTATTCAAATAAAGAGATGAAGCTGAGCAAACATGGAGCGTGGTGTTGTGCTGAATCAACAGCGATAGCTGAATTGGTCCGGACAAATCTGCCCCCTTGGAAAGCTGACAGCTTCGTGTACAGATAAAGGCCATGTTCTTTAGAATTTATCCCAACGATTGCCAAAAAAAAAAAAAAAAAATCCTTTAAATTAATTTTTTTTATTAAAGCTTCATTATGATTTTTTCCCTACTCAGTCTCACAGCCAATAACCCTTTTTCTTTAGGGACATTATCTCTCGTTAATTCATGAGGAGGTTCAAATTTGACTCCAAATGGAGAGTTGGGGATTCAATTTGGTTATTATTGTCAAAAAATACGTTTATGTGAGTTTAACTAGCATTCAAATAATGATTTATTAGAAATTAATATCCAATTACGAAATTTCTTAATGATCTCTGTCCTAAAAATCATTTTTTTAGGGAAGTATAAATACACCCCACAAATTTTTAATTACATCCCTTGAGAAAAAAGAGTTTTTAAATGCACTAAAGAATTATTTGGATTTGAATTCTTATTTATTTTTTAAGTATTGAGAATTATTAGGATTTTAATTTGAGAGAGATAATATAAGTATGATAGAATTAGGAAGAAATACAAACTTTATAACAAAATTGAAGAAGATGAGAATTGCAATAAAATTAAACTTTTTGGTCTGAGTACTTTAAAAAATTAGTGGATGCATTAAATTTTTTTTACTTTTCCCTTTTTTTTTTGCTAGGTCTTCTACTCCTCGAAGACTACAACTTTTTATATCTATCACATGAAATATCTCTCATTGTAAGTTTCACCAGCCAAAGAGGAAAGTTCCCTCGATAGAAAATCTATAATTTACTTAAAGAATATTGAGGGGAAAAAAAAATGAAGAAGGGTGTATACTTAAAGAAAATCTATAAATTTGAATTTCATAACGGATATGGTATATGAGGTTTTTAGAAAGTGGGTGTGTGCGTTCAGAATTTATTTTTATTTTTTATTTTTTTTTAATATCGACTTGTGGTGACGACTTTACCATGATACCCAGCTCCTCCACAAATTTGAGGATTGTAACACAGAAAAAAATCATCAAAGAATCAGACTGCTTTCAGAAAGCAACGGTGACAGCGGGGAGTTTCCAAAGGAGCACACCATTTTTCCCAGTGAGCCCACTTCTCAACTTTTAACCTAACCAAAATTTTACTATGTAGTAGGTGTGCTCCTTTGGAAATTCCCTGACAGCGGAGGTGAAGGGGAAAGCCGAGTCTGCCACAATAAGCAAGCACGCGTGACCATGCACGTGCTGCCACTCGACCATCACAATCCCAAGTTTCCTTTACCCTTCTCCTACTTGCAGAGTCCTTCGTTCATATATGCTCACAGAATCAGAAATCTGCAACTCACAAAGAAATATTTTTAGATCTGGGGAAAAGGAAACGTTATCTGAAAAGGAAGGGACAGACATATAAATTTCCCCAAAAACAAGAATAAAAGGAGCACCCCTCTTCTTTCGGTGGGCCCCACACCGTGACTTCCAGTGCCCCCGGGCCAAAAAGATCTGCATCCCTCACGAGCCACGAGTCCGAATTCTGAAAAGTTCCGATTCCGGCACGCACGTCAAAATCAAAGGTAAGCTCCTAGATCTCCTTCTTACATTGCACCGCCGGATCACCATAACGTCCACCTATAGGGCACTACTTACCGCAGCCGTCTCTCCATAAATCGGTCCAAAACCTCTCTGGTCCAATACTAGATTTCCTTTCTCCTTCACTTCTCTCTCTCCTCTCTCTCCACGAATCTATCAATGGAGACGGTGGCGCTTATGTGGACGGCCGCCGTGGTTGGCGCCGGCGTGCTCTACTGGTTCGTGTGGGTGATGGGAGCGGCCGAGGTCCAGGGCAAGAGGGCGGTGGATCTCAAGATGGGGTCCATCTCCAATGACAAGGTCGAGGACAAGTACAACCAGTACTGGTCCTTCTTCCGGCGGCCGAAGGAGACCGTCGACTCGTCGGAGAAGGTCCCGGCGTTCGTCGACACCTTCTACAACCTCGTCACCGACATCTACGAGTGGGGGTGGGGCCAGTCCTTCCACTTCTCCCCCTCCCTCCCCGGCAAGTCCCACCGCGAGGCCACCCGGATCCACGAGGAGCGGGTCGTCGACCTCATCGGCGCCCGGCCCGGCCAGAAGATTCTCGACGTCGGCTGCGGCGTCGGTGGGCCGATGCGGGCCATCGCGGCCAAGTCCAGATCCAATGTCGTGGGCATCACCATCAACGAGTACCAGGTGGGCCGGGCCAGGGCCCACAACAAGAAGGCCGGGCTCGACTCCATCTGCGAGGTCGTCTGCGGCAACTTCCTCCGCATGCCGTTCGAGGACGCGAGCTTCGACGGGGCGTACTCCATCGAGGCCACCTGCCACGCCCCGAGGCTAGAGGACGTCTACGGCGAGATCTTCCGAGTCCTGAAGCCCGGGGGCATGTACGTGTCGTACGAGTGGGTGACCACGGAGCTGTACAGGGCGGACGACGCCGGGCACGTGGAGACGATCCAGGGGATCGAGCGGGGCGACGCGCTGCCGGGGCTGAGGGCGTACAAGGAGATCGCGGAGATCGCGAGGAAGGTTGGGTTCGAGGTGGTGCAGGAGGAGGACCTGGCGAGGCCCCCGGCGGGGCCGTGGTGGACGAGGCTGAAGATGGGGAGGGTGGCCTACTGGAGGAATCATGTGCTGGTGACGGTGATGACGTTCCTGAGGATCGCGCCGAAGGGGGTGGTGGAGGTCCACGAGATGCTGTACGAGACGGCGAAGCATCTGACCAAGGGAGGGGACATGGGCATCTTCAGCCCGATGCACATGATCCTGTGCAGAAAGCCAGTGGAGAAGAGAGAGTAGAGGGAAATGTTTATTGTTCAAGAATTTGATGATGGGTGAAGTTTTATCTCGTCTTTCTTAATTTGGGTAGGATTTTTTTTTTTAAGTAAATTTTGGTTGATGAGTTTGATTCATCTTCTTCATCCTAAATCTTTCCTTGGTGTGGTGGCGATTTGGAGTGTGTTTGGCTTACGGAAGGAATGGAATTTTTGGAAGAAATTTAGAATTAACTTTTAAAAATAAGAGAAGGTTTTTTTTTTTTTTTTTTTATTTGTTTGTTAAAATTAGAAGAACAAAGTGTATTAGCAAGTGAAAGAAATATTATTTAATTAGTTAAAAAATATATTATATATTTTATTTTATTTATTTTTATGGAAGAAAGTATTACTTTTGAATGATAATGATAATATGTAAATAAAAAAAATAAATTCTTGTCTTATTCATTTATTTTCTAAACTCTTTTGAAGGTGAGATATTATATAGATGCTATTTCATCATATAAAAAGTAACTTTTAATTTGTTTTAACTAAACAAATATTTAAAATATTAAAAATAAATTTACTTTCACTACTTCTATTTTATTTCTATACAAACAGACATATCTTTTAACAACCACAATGCAATGCTATCTTTGGAAAGTGGGCAAGTTATGGTAGTGAGTTAATAAAAAATTAATTTGCATACGAAAGCAATTGTGATGGTGCGGGGAGCGTGTGAATGGGTTAATCACGAGAAGGAGAAAGGTCAGGCGGGAGTTTTAGTGAGTTAATAAAAAATTAATTTGCATACGAAAGCAATTGTGATGGTGCGAGGAGCGTGTGAATGGGTTAATCACGAGAAGGAGAAAGGTCAGGCGGGAGTTTCTGGATGGGCACAGGTTTTACGTAGTGAGCCCACTTTTCCTAGTGCGCACATTCTCTTTGAAAATCCCTTATTTTTTCTAGTAAACACACCTAAATACCATCTTTGCCCTCATCTTCTCCATCTCTTTCACTCCAACCGATTTCCCAAACCCAACTCTCTCCCCTTCTCCTCTTTCGTTAAATCCATCTACTTTCCACTCTCTCTCTCCCAATAATCCCGAGTTCTAACCGAACCATCCATTTCTCCTTCCCCTTCCGGCCGCCCGCTTCCCACACTCCGGCCGCCCGCGTCCCGACCGACACTCCGCCACAAAGGCGGATTTAAAAGAAGAGAGGAGTTAGTGTTTTTCTTAATTTTAAGGTAAAAATCAAACCCTAATTTTTTGTGTTATTTTTTACATTTTGAATTAGGAAAAAATTTGGAAGGATTCAAGAATTTTCTCAAAAAAATGTGGAAAAAATATAGATGAACTTATTTTTCAAGAGTTCATTGTGGCTTTTTTTAATTCATTTAATTTCTTTTCCTTGCACAAGGTTCTTCCTGAACTAGCTTTTCCATAGGAGATGACAACATAAAGTAATTGAAATTGTAAACTTACATCCAGTTTATTGCGTATAAAAAAACTTGCATAAACCCAACGTCTAATTGTTTATGTATTTTAGAGGCAAAAGCTTTCAATTTATATAGCAACAGTTTTTGTTTTAATTGACGTTCAACGACTATGACTTTCATAGATGATAAGCATTTTGAATAAATCACCTTGAAATTCCTGGTCTATGCAATACTCAGCTGATTGATCTTCAAAGATGGTACAATTCAGAGTTTTAAGATGAGGGTAGATTTAGTTGAGGGGCAAAGAGATTGGGGAAAAAAAATAATTTCTTTATATTTAGTTATGGTGAAATTAAAGTTTTCATTGGTAAAAATAGTTTAGATTATATTGTTGTTATCGATTAATGTTAGTTGGAAATTGTAATAGTTAAGTGCAAAATTTATATTGTGAATATTAGTTATTATTTTTTTTGTGCTTGGATTAGTTGGTTAATTTTTGATTTTTGAATCCGGAATAAATTGAAATATAGATCTTGTGTGTTTATGTTATATTATTTAATGGATTTAGATAGGCAAATCGAGAGGGGCGCAAGATGTCCCGCAGACAAATAATGACGAGGTAATATTTGGTTTTTTATTCTTTGTGAATTAATCAAGTATAATCGAATTTATATATGTTTTTGCCATAATATATGCAGAAAATTCAAGAAGCTATAACAATTATTGATCTCTTCTTAGAGGAAGGCGAGACCGCAAGTAAGAGGCATCCGAGTTTGCTATATAATGCCCTCGTCAAGATAAAATCAGTTCTAACCGGGTGCACACAAACTGATATTGACACAGTATTACAGCCCGTTGCGCAATCCCCCACCAATCGTCCTACCTCTTCAAGATGCCGTCAACCCATAAGGAAGCAACCCGCTCGGAAGTCTCGAAAAATCTAGAATTTGTTATTCTTTTTTAATATGAGTCTCAAATTCAAAAAAGCAGTTGTTAGCATGGAACAGAGATTCCTTTTAGTTTGTCATTATTTTTAAATGAAGTTGTACTCAAGGAACATGTTTTATATATCAAGTTGTAGTTGCCGTTGTTTTTAAATGAGTCTCAAACTCAAAATAAAGTTGCCGTTGTTCTGTGTGTCTGAAACTATGAATTAATTGTTGATATTGTGTGTTTTGATACCAAATTGGGGGTATGCAGCATGGACAAGTCTTGATATGGACACCGTTTTTGAACTTATTGATATGTTGCACCGTTGTTGTTTGACATGCACGATATTTATTCTGCTGTTGATATGTTTTGATACTAAGATGTTGATATGTTGGACCGTTATTGTTCGACATGCCCTGATACGGTTCTTCAATATATTTAAACTCTAATTTTGTAAACCGTATCAATTTTAGCTTATTTTGCCAAACTTTTATTTTGAAGTTTTGAATTATTTGTGTATATGTTGGATCAATGATGCGAAATTGTTGATATGTTTTGATACCAAGTTGTTGTTCGACACACCGTATCACTTCAATTTCTAAATTAGGTATCCGCGATCCGGGTTTACAGAACCAGATCAATTTTAGATGATCCGGGACTGTAAACCCGAACAGAGACAACATGTCCGGGCTGGCTAGCCTGGATCAGGAGTGCCTCAAATATGGTCCCCTGTCCGGGCTAACCAGCCCGGATAGATACACTCTGTTCGGGCTAACCAGCCCGGTCAGAGTGATTTTGCTAGCTATCTGAAGGGCTCTTCTCCCTTTTTCTTCACTTTGTCTTGGAGCCTCAACTTCTTAGCAAGCATATAAGCATACTCTATTTCAACAACAGATATGTTGGTCGTTTGAAGTTTTTGCAGCACTTGGTTTCTTCTTCAATTGCTCCAAACGAACTTTGTAAGGCATAGCTCATTCAAGACCACCAGTTCGCTCTATATTACGTAGTTGTCATTGTTCGTAGCAAAATTGTTGCTTCCTTCCATTGAATACAACTTAGATTACAACGAAAGTGAACAAGAAATGAACAAACGAGAGGATTTATAATCTATCTCTCTCTTTTACAAAATAGTGGGTTCTCGCAGCGATGAGATCTATCTAGTAGCTCCTTTGGACTATCTGACGACGATGATCTTCTTGCTTAAAGATGACGGCTGACTCTTCTTGATCTTCTCTGCTGGTCTTGATGGGTTCAAGGCTCTCACGCGTAACTTGAACTTATTTAATGCTCCAAAAAGATAGATGATCTAAAAAAGATTGAAGATCTGATGATCTATTAAAGATTCATCATTTGAAGATGGATGATCATGGATAGATTGATCTATTATTGATTGATGATCCCTAAAGTCTCCTCAAAGAGGGTATTTATAGACTTTAGTGGTTATGAGAGTTTCCATAGGAATATGAATAAAGATTTCTATAGGAATAGAAAAAGAAGGTTTTTGTATTCATCAAGGATTCTAATCAAATATTTAATATTGATTTAAATCTCTTGATTTGGAATTCTGATTGGATTCAATTTGGGTACTGGATAAGCCAAAATCTCAATCACAATCAATTTAAGATTCTGATTGGACTCAATTTGGATATTGGATAAGTCCAAATCTCAATCACAATCAGTTTAGGATTCTTATGAATCTGCTCACGCGGAGTTAAATACTCTAAACGCGGAACTAAATTCATCAGAACACAGAGCTATGAATTAGCTCCGCGTTTTGCTCAAACTCGAGGGTAAAATAGCCAAACGCTGAGCTATGGAGTTAGCTCCGCGTTCTGTATGGAAAATTCCTTTTTACTTAGAAATTTTCACTGCCAACAGAACCCCCTCCAAAGTTTTCAAAATGGCTTAGAATTTAGCAAATTTTGAAATACTTTGGATCTTCAATTTGGTGATCAGGTTAAGATCAAGAAATTCGGCAGAGGTGCTTAATCGCACATACTTGAAACTTTGATGGAGGCGGTTCAAGACTCTCATACATAACTTGAACTGTACATGCCAAGATAATCAGATTTCGGCAGAGGCTCTTAATTGCACATGCCTAGTCCAAGTGCTCTCACGCGTACTTGAACGGAGATGGGAATAATCCAAATCATACTGTCAGAGGTAAAAGCTTAACATGCCAGGTCTACGGGATTTTTAGCAAACCCCAGCTATTAACGGATTTGATTAGCTTTTACCAACTACCATTTGAGTTGGGCTAGCCATACTATTCCCCTCAGCATGATGAGTTGTTGAGAAATTGACTTCCTTTCCCCCTTGCCTTTAATCAGCATTGGGTAATTAATTTCATACTTTTACCCCCAGTATGATAGGGTTGGCGAGAAATTTGATCTCCTCTTCCCGCCGCTTTAACAGTATTGGGCAAATTTTTTTTATTTATACCACTCAATTAGCCATCCTAATGGCTAGCATGAGTAGCGGAAGTAACATGATATTTATCATCGTCAATATTTTTGGCACCCCCAGTCCAATCCAGCTGCTAACCAATGAGGACGATTCGATCGCAGCTGTGATTCAGAGCATACCCAAGGGGCTAGCTTGCAAGTGCGGGCTGCCCGTGCTTGGTGTCAATATTGGTTTCCCTACTGGTACATGGGTTGCTTTGGCAGGGAACTCATTGGTTCGTACCACCAAAGTTGCCATATTTGCAGAAACTTTCTTCTGTTCCTCTTTAAGTGTGAAAACTCCGGCTTCTATCAATGCCTGAATTCAGTTCTTAAGAGGATAGCAATCTTTAATTGGGTGCCCGACGTTCCGATGGTACAGGCAATAGTTAGGGTCGTTGGTTTTACCAACGTCTTCCGGTTTTCCATTTTCTGAAAGTTTTAGCAAACCCTTTCTGAGGAGGAAATAGAATAGAGTATCGATCTGCTCAGTCTTGAATGTATAAGTCGGGGTTTATTTTGACCTGCACCTCTCGGATTCTGAGGTCTTGGTTTTGAATCTGCAACTGTCGCCATCACAGCCTTCTCTTTATTTTTAGAATTCTGTGGATATGGCCTGTTATTTATAGAGTTTCTCGTACCACGAGATTCATCAATTCGGCGAATTATATCTTTCGCCTGCTCTCCCTGTTTTAACAGGTCTTTCCAAGTTTTGGACTTTACAGCTCCATTCTTATCAGCACGCCGGTCCTGAAATTATACTTGCAGGTTTCTACCAGGATTTCCTAGGTCATTCCGTGTTTGCAGTGCACGGATTTTTCCCTGAAGCGTTCAATGAAACTTTTAACTGTTTCTTCTTCTCCTTGTTTCGTCGCAAGGAGGGAATGAACCGATATTTCGGTATCATCCTCGAAGAAACGTGCGAGAAATTGGTTCTCAACATCAAACCAGGTATTAATAGTACCTGGGGGCAACTGCATAAACCAAGTGAAGGCAGGCCCTCGCAAGGTACTTGTAAATACCTTGGTCATTACTGGGTCATTGCCCATCAAGTGCCCTACTTGGGACAAGAAGTAGTAAATATGTTGACTGGGAGACCTTTTCCCGTCATATGACTCCAATTTGAGCGGTTTATATTTCTGAGGGTATGGTGCCATATCCCATTCAGGTGGATATGATCTTGAGACCCCCGATTCTTTCAACTCCTTTTTATGCATTAGCGCTTCGAGTTGATTTTGCAATTTCTCAATTTTTTCTTCATGCGGATCATGAAAGGAATATTTGTCATCATCCTCATGTATCGAATAAGCCTTTTCTTCTTTAGTTTTTTCATTTATCTTAGATGGCGGTTCCGAATAAGTTTTAACCTTATCATCGGCTATTTTCTGGGTATTTTCGACCACTTTTAGAAGCATTAATTTGAGGTCTTCAATAGCTTTTTGTTGGCTTAGAATTATTTATTTCTGAGCTTCCAACCTCTGGTCGACATCATCGGATTTATCTACCATATGTGATGCGAGCCTCCTTGGTCGGAAAGAAATGTATGAATGTGAAGAGGCTATGGCTGAATTGTCGGAGTCATCATCGTAGGAACCTTTTGCAAGTTTCGTATAATCTCGAGGAGCGATAATACCTGACTTGAGTCGTGTAAAATGGCGAGATTGTTCATCATCTGCATTTGACTCGTGTCTTTTTTCCATGGCCTTTTTACCTTTACCAACCATATTTGAAGTCACCGCCTTTACCTCTTTTTCCCTGTTTTGATATCTCAGATTATCCTTCCTCCTTTTCGAAGTATGAGACTCAGTTATTCTATTAAATAAAAAAATTCTTTTCTTACCACAACAGCAACTATTCAGTACAACTGATATTATTTGCTCGCAATGGCATGTCAAATGTGACTGAGTTTGACTCGTTTTCTTTTTACTCGTCAAATAATCTCTAAGATCAAGTATTTTAGAAAATAGAGAATCTTCAGTTATATTTTGGACAAGGAGCCCACTTGGCTGATTGAGGAGTCCAGGAGCCTGCTGTAACCCCCATGACTGGTGACGTTATCTGTGCTATACTTATCAATCTTTATTCTGTATAATACCTGATTTACGCGGGGTTGGGACATAGCCTCGCGTTTTACGCTAGCCTCGCGTTTTACGCTGACTGGGCATTTTTGCAGAAGTTAGCTTCTGTTTATTTAGCCTCGTGTAAAGGAGTATCCTCACACGCTGGCATTATTTTGCGATTAGCGCAAGAATCCTTGGCTTCGCGTTTAACGCTTGGCTCAAGTTTTTGTTCAAATTCAATAGCCTCGCATGGGGAGCTTTTATTACATGCTGGCTTATGCTCAGTTTTTATGCGAGTTTTGGCACTTTGGCCAGTTTCATAACTAAATTCAGTAATCTCGCGTGGAGACAATCCATCACACGCTGGCCTGTAGTTAGCTTCGCAATTTTCGCGAATTTTGGTACTCTGATTAATTTCAGAGTTAAGTTCCGTAGCCTTGCGTGGAGGAAATCCATCACACGCTGGCTTAGCTTCGCGATTAATGCGAATTTTGGTACTCTGATTTATTTCAGGGTTAAGTTTAGTAGCCTCGCGTGGAGGAAATCCATCACACGCTGGCTTATCCTCGCGATTTACGCCAGTTTCACCGATCTTGCGATTAACGCAAGTCAGTTCACAAGGGATAGCCTCGCGTTTGGATACGCTAGCCTTACGTTCCTTCAGAAGTTTATCTTCTGGAACCTTAGCCCCACGTGGAAGAAAATTCTTGCACGCTGGCTTACTCTTGCGATTAACGCAAGTTAAAACTTCGCGTCTAGCGCGATTTTTACGATTAACGACAATTTGCCAATCGTCTTCGCGATTTACACGGAGCTAAGGCATCTTGCGTTTCTCGCAAGCACTACTGGCTTCGCGTTTCTCGCTAAGCTCAGTATTAGCCTCGCATGGAGAATCACACGCTGGCTGTAAGGAATTTTTATCCTCGCGTTCCTCGCGAGTATCAAAAATCTTGCGTTTCTTGCAAGTTGTACTGGCTTCGCGTTTATCGCTAAGCCCAGTAATAGCCTCGCATGGAGAATCACATGCTGACTTTAATGAATCTTTATCCTTGCGTTCCTCGCGAGTGTAAGAAATCTTGCGTTTATCACAAGTGCTACTGGCTTCGCGTTTATCGCTAAGCTCAGTAGTAGCCTTGCATGGAGAATCACATGCTGGTTTTAATGAATCTTTATGCTCACGTTCCTCGCGAGTGTCAAAAATCTTTCGTTTCTCGGAAGTTGTACTGGTTTCGCGTTTATCGCTAAGTCCAGTAATAGCCTCGCATGGAGTATCACACGCTGGCTTTAAGAAAATTTTATCCTCGCGTTCCTCGTTAGTGTAAGAAATCTTGCGTTTATCACAAGTACTAATGGTTTCGCGTTTCTCGCTAAGCCCAGTAGTAGATCACACGCTGGCTTTTCCTTGTGATCAATGCAAATTGTAACATCGCTTTTAACGCGATAATGACTGGTCTCGCGATTAGCGCGAGCCAGTTTGCGAGGGACCATAGCCTCGCGTTCTATGATGTTAGCCTCGCGTCCAAGGCGGGCTTTGAGGGCTTTTCGCCTTGCTCTCCGATTTCTATTTCGGAGCTGGATTCTGATCAATCCAGTTCCCAGACCTTCTTCGGCAGTAGAAAGGCCATTCTCTGCTAGGATTTCCTGTCCAAACACCGGTTATATGGCCGCGGTCTCCAAGGATCCCCATTTATCGGTGGATACCTTTTTACCCGTTACTCGGGTATTGGAGCGCACACGACGATAGTGTCGTATTTCGTCCAGGTTACCTGATTCAGAAGAGAGGTACTCCTCGTACTTCTGCTGGTTGATTTCAACGACGAGCATATTTACGTCGGATCCGATCCTATCGACGTCCGATTGCGCCACGATATCTTCTCTGGTGAAAGAGACTTCTCCCACTGTGGTCGCCAGTTTGTTCGTATCAAAATTGTTGCTTCCTTCCATTGAATACAACTTAGATTACAACGAAAGTGAACAAGAAAAGAACAAACGAGAGGATTTATAATCTATCTCTCTTTTACAAAATTGTGGGTTCTCGCAGCGATGTGATCTATCTAGTAGCTCCTTTAGACTATCTGACGATGATGATCTTCTTGCTTAAAGATGACGGCCGACTCTTCTTGATCTTCTCTGCTGGTCTTGATGGGTTCAAGGCTCTCACGCGTAACTTGAACTTCTTTAATGCTCCAAAAAAAAATAGATGATCTCAAAAAGATTAAAGATATGATGATCTATTAAAGATTCATCATTTGAAGATGGATGATCATGGATAAATTGATCTATTATTGATTGATGATCCCTAAAAAGTCTCCTCAAAGAGGGTATTTATAGACTTTAGTGGCTATGAGAGTTTCCATAAGAATAGAAATAAAGATTTCCATAGGAATAGGAAAAGAAGGTTTTTGTATTCATCAAGAATTCTAATCAAATATTTAATATTGATTTAAATCTCTTGATTTGGAATTCTGATTGGATTCAATTTGGGTATTGGATAAGCCAAAATCTATCAAGGATTCTAATCAAATATTTAATATTGATTTAAATCTCTTGATTTAGAATTCTGATTGGATTCAATTTGGGTATTGGATAAGCCAAAATCTCAATCACAATCAATTTAGGATTCTGATTGGACTCAATTTGGATATTGGATAAGTCCAAATCTCAATCACAATCAGTTTAGGATTCTTATGAATCTGCTCACGCGGAGTTAAATACTCTAAACGCGGAACTAAATTCATCAGAACGCCGAGCTATGAATTAGCTCTGCGTTTTGCTCAAACGCGAGGGTAAAATAGCCAAACATAGAGTTACGGAGTTAGCTCCACGTTCTGTGTAGAAAATTCCTTTTTACTTAGAAATTTTCACTGCCAATAGTCATTTAAGACCCGAATCCTCACTTTTTTTCTCTGTTTTTTCCCTCTCCTTTGCTTTCGCGCTGGTGCGCTGGGAGGAAGATGGAGGAGGTGAAGGAAGGGTAATTTTGACAAAAAAAAAAAATGATGGCAAAGTGGTAAATAAAATTAACTTTTAAGTGGGCTCACTAGGAAATATGCTGTGCCCATCTAGAAACTCCCTGTCAGGCGGGTAAAGAGCTGCCATTTTTAATTATAGAAGTTGGGGGCCCACAAACAGATGAGGCTAAAGTGGTACCAGTGTCCCTGATTCGGAATTCTCATTGGTTAAAATTGTGAAAGGTGGAGGCTACTGGCCCGGCCCACTCATGGCAGGTCCAAGCTGTTCCAGAGCCTGGACCTGAGCAAGTGCCAGTGAATATCGACCTCTTAATTATTTAAAAATTGAATATCGCATTGTTCAAAACTGTATATTTTGTTTTAGTTTCTAAATATTTAAATTATATTATTTTTATCTCTCGATTATTTTCCTTAGACAAGTTAATTTTTTGACATTTTATATTTATTATATTCCAAAAAATGAGATAAAAGTCTGTTATTTTTCTCTCTTCTTTCTAATTCCCCCGTCCTCTTTTCCTTTTTTTTTTTGTTGTATTCCTATCTGCATCCTTCTCTCTTCCTCTCTTCTTGTTTTGATTCCCCTTTCTATCTCATCTTTTACTTTCTTTTTGGTTGGATTCTTCTCTCCATCCTTCTCTCTTTCTCTCTTCTTAGTTGGATTCTCATTTCCATCCTTCTCTCTTACTCTCTTATTTGTTGGGTTTCGCTCTCTATTTTCAACCTCTCTCTTCTTGGTTTGATTATCTTCTAAATCTTCAACCTCTCCTTTTTTCTTTTCTTGATTGGGTTCCCATCTCCATCCTCAACCTCTCTCTTCTTGGTTTGGTTCCCTTCTTGAGGATGAGGGTGAAGAAATTGTGGTTAGGGTAAGTAGGATTTGGGTAGTAGGAGAGCTTGAGGTAGGGGAGGGACGGGAAGGCGGTGAGGAGGTGGGCGGAGAGATTTGAGAGTTATTTTTTAACCTTTCTAGCTAAGTTATGGGTATTTAGGTCATTTTTATTAATATATAAAAATAGAAAGAAAAACATGATTTATTTTGACGGAATAAGTAACAGAGGAACTAAAATGGTGTAATTTAAATGTTTTGGGGGCTAAAATCAAATATGAAGTTTTGAGGGATCGATACTCAATTTTTAAAGAAGTAGGGGATCAATATGTAAAAAGCCAAAAAAAATGTAATTTATTTTGGCATATCACTTCGTTTAAATATGTCTCATTCTTTTCTTTAATTTATAGCTTTTTGCCGGAATTTCCCGAGCCTGGATCTGGGACATTTCGGTTCCTTTAAAGTTCTATAAATGTCTAATTTCTGTTGGCATTTCACTTTCTTTTTCCGGAAAATCTATGGTGTTTTTTAGTGAAAAAGGGAATTAGAAAGTTAATACGAGTTACATACAACAAGATATTCTTTTACTGAATCCAATCTTGTGATCACGTGTGATTCTCCTTAAATACTAAATGCAAGTTTTGTACAGTTATATGTATTGTAACACTTTGAGAAATAAAGTGAAAAATAAAGATATTAATAATAAGATAAGCATAATCCTCCAAACAGATGATACCAAAAAAATTGCCTAAACTTACATATACACAAGTTAAACGAGTAGAATTTATTATTATAGAGTAAGTTAAAGGATCGAAGAAAATATAAATGGAGATAATACAAAATGATATAGATTCTAAATGTTTAAATTAAAACATATTGTTCGATAAGAATGAGTGGAGAAGGATCATTCATTTGATATTCCGATTTTTGTTTATATAGCCTACTCCTAATACTTGGGATTTTTTTAAAAAGACTTTCATTTTATTATAAAAATATCAAATTCCAAGAAAATTTTATTTTATCAGCAAAATACCACAATTTTTAAACTTTCACTAATTCTATTATGAACAACAAAGATGAAATTTTAAATTTTAATAATTAGTTTTCCCTATCAAAACAAGTTTTTATTAAAATATATATTTAATCAAAAAACCATCACTAAAACTGTACAGAAGGAGTACATAACATTTATCAGAAAACTTGTCTAAGAATAAGAAAAGTAAGAGTCCTTGTTGCTAATGGAGCCCATTGCCGTAGCGGGTTTCGGTCTACCGAAACGGGTCCAAAACCGGCCCAAACCCATTATGATATAATATAAATATGGGGTATGGTGCTAGGGTTTGAGTGAGCCAAAAGAACCGAAAAAAAAGAGAAGCTGAAAAACAAAAGGCGGTGGTTTTTCTTTGGGTTTCTTCGGCGGCCGAAACAAAGAGGTAAATCACTGCAACAAGAGGTTAGGGTTTTGATCTCAAAATCTTGTGTGATTTCTTTGTGTTTTCTCTTATGGTTGAGAACGAGAGTATTGTAATCCTTTTTTGATATAGTGGAAGTTTTTCGATCGTGTTCCCGTGGACGTAGGCATATTGCCCAACCACGTTAAATCTGCGTGTTCGTGTCTCTGCTATTTTTCTCTTCGGTTTACTATTTGATTCCGCTGGTTGTTGCATTAGTATTATTCCGCTATCTTTTGCTAACAATTGGTATCAGAGCCCTGGTTCGGGTCAGATTTCACTCAGATCGGTGTTGATTTTGAGTGGGAGTTATGGCGGAAGATAGGAAGGGAAAAATTGAAAAATTTGATGGGACAGATTTCCAATGGTGGAAGTTGCAGATGGAAGATTATTTATATCAAAAGAATTTACATCAACCACTGATTGGAGAAAAGCCAGAAAAGATGACTGATGAGGAGTGGACATTGTTGGACAGGAGGGCTTTGGGGCAGATTCGATTGTGCCTGACAAAGCAGATTGTGTTCAACGTCTCCAAGGAGAAAACCACTTCAGCTTTGATATCAGCGTTGGCTAAATTTTATGAGAAGTCGTCTGCTTCAAATAGACTGTTTCTAATGAAAAAGTTGTTCAACTTGAGGATGCCTTCTGATAGTTCAGTTGTTAATCATTTGAACGAATTTAACACATTATGGGCACAACTTGAATCTTTAGATTTTGTCTTTGCTGATGACATTAAAGCTTTGATATTTATGTGTTCGTTACCAGATAGTTGGAGTAATGTTGTTATGGCCATCAGCAATTCTTCTAATATTGCTCTTAAATTCAATGATGTTGTGAGTACAATCATGAATGATGAATTGATGAAAAAGAGCATGGGTGAGAGCACAGTTTCTACAAGTACTGCTCTGTCGGTTGATAATGACAGACGAAAGGAAATGGGTAGAAGTTCAAGCAGGGAGTCGAAGCAAAGAGGAAGATCAAAATCTAAGGGAAAATTCAAGAAAAAGTTAGTGTGTTGGAAATGTAAGACAGAGGGTCATATGAAGAAGGATTGTCCAAACAAAAATAAGGAAGGAGCGAATGTGGTGAATCCAAGTGAAGAGTATGATAACTTGTGTTTGTCTGCTCATACAGAATCAAGATTAGATTCGTGGTTTGTAGATTCAGGGGCTTCGTTCCATTGCACTGCTCGTAGAGAATGGTTTGAGAATTATGTCCAAGGTGATTTTGGGCATGTGACTGTTGGTAATGGGCAGGAATGTAAGATTGTCGGTAAAGGGACAATTCAGTTAAAATTGCACAATGGTGGAAAGTTGCTTTTACAAGAGGTTAGGCACATATCGGATTTGAAGAAGAATTTGATATCTGTTAGCAAACTGGATGGCGAAGGTTATCAAATCTCATTTGAGAAGAAACAGTGGAAGATCAGTAAAGGAGCAATGGTAGTGGTCAAGGGTGAGAGAGTGGGAACTCTATATTTACTCTCAAGCTCGGTGGATCACGTTGTTTCTTTGGCCACTGTGAAGAATGAGAAGGCTACCTTATGGCATCAGAGGCTCGGTCACTTGAGCGAAAGCGGCATGAGGGTATTGCAATCCAGAGGTATGTTGACAGATATGAAAGATGCTAATTTTGATTTCTGTGAGAACTGTGTGTTTGGAAAGCAGAAAAGAGTTAGTTTTATGAAGGATGGCAAGGAGAAGAAAACCGAGAGATTGGAGTTGGTGCATACAGATGTATGGGGGCCTTCTTCGGCGAAGTCTCTTGGAGGTAATTCTTATTTTGTCACTTTCATAGATGATGCAAGTAGGAAAATATGGGTGTTTGCACTTAAACAGAAATCTGATGTTTTCAAGATTTTCAAGGTATGGAAAGCTCTTGTTGAGAATGAAACAGGTTTGAAGGTAAAATGTCTGTTGTCAGACAATGGTGGGGAATTTTGCAATAGGGAGTTCGATGACTATTGCTCTGCCCACGGGATCAGGAGAGTAAAGACTGTACCGAGGACACCGTAGCAAAATGGCGTGGCTGAGAGGATGAATAGAACCATTTTGGAGCGAGCTCGGAGTATGAGACTACAAGCAGGTTTGCCTTTGCAACTTTGGGGAGCCGCTGTAGATACGGCAGTCTATCTGATCAACAGGAGTCCAGCTAGTGTTTTAGATGGAGGAATTCCAGAGGAGGTGTGGTCTGGTAAGACTGTGAATTATTCATTCTTAAAAGTGTTTGGTTGTATAGCATATGCACATGTGGATCATGAGATGAGAAAGAAGCTTGATTCTAAATCTCAGAAGTGTGCATTCATTGGATACGGTGGCGACGAATATGGTTATCGCTTATGGGATTATGAGCATAACAAGGTAATTCGTAGCAGAGATGTAGTATTCAATGAGAGCTGTATGTATAAAGACCTAACGGAAAGTAAGAGTGAGAAAGCAGTGGAAAAGGAGCACTTGGAGCTGGATGAGCCACAGGATGGGATAGATCCCATGGATAAAAGAAAGGAAGAAATACCTACATCTGAAGGAGAAGAAATGACTACACCTGAGAATACACAAGCTTCAGATGAGACCGAACAGGAAAGAGAGCCATTGACTGAAGTAGATGGTTCCAGTACTTCATCAGAGAGTGTTCCCACTTTGAGGAGGAGCACGAGGATAAGGAAGCCAACCTAAAAACTTTGTCTTCCATTATATCATGTTTTGTATACTGATGCAGGTGAACCAGAGAGTTACCAAGAAGCTATGCAAGATAAACTTCATCTTAAGTGGGAGCAAGCTATGCGTGATGAGATGTCTTCTTTGGAGGAGAATCACACATGGGAATTGGTGAAGCGACCGGAAAAGATGAAAGTATTGCATAACAAGTGGGTATACAGGGTAAAACATGAGGCAGGAGGGACACAAAGATTCAAGGCTAGACTTGTGGTGAAGGGATACGGTCAGAGAAAAGGTATTGACTTCAATGAAATATTTGCACCTGTTGTCAAGATGACTTCTATCAGAACAATACTAAGTATTGTGGCTGTAAAAGGATTATATTTAGAGCAGCTCGATGTGAAGACTGCTTTCCTTCATGGTGATTTGGAGGAGGAAATATATATAGAACAGCCGGAGGGATATGAAGTTAAAGGGAAAGAGAATTGGGTATGTCGACTGAAAAGGAGCTTGTATGGGTTGAAACAAGCACCGAGGCAATGGTACTTGAAGTTCGACAAGTTTATGTTGGATTCGGGTTTTGCCAGAAGCAATTCAGATCATTGTGTATATCTACAAAAGTTTAAGGATGATAATTTTATTATACTTACTTTGTATGTAGATGATATACTTGTGGCAGGTACATGCATGAAGAAAATCAATGATCTGAAAAGGAAGTTGGCAGGGAGATTCTCTATGAAGGACATGGGTGAGGCTAAACAACTTCTTGGGATGCAAATTACCCGAGATAAGAAAAACAAGAAATTGTGGTTATCTCAGGAGGGGTACATCAAGAAAGTGTTGGAGAGATTCAACATGGATAATGCAAAACCGGTAACTACAGCTCTTGGTGGTCAGTTCAAACTGTCAAAAGAGCAAGGTGCTAAAACAGATGAGGAGAAAAGACACATGGAGAATGTGCCTTATTCATCGGCCGTTGGGAGTCTCATGTATGCAATGGTGAGTACAAGACCAGATATTGCACATGCCGTGGGAGTAGTGAGTAGATTCATGAAGAACCCTGGAAAAGAACATTGGCAAGCGGTGAAGTGGATTTTCAGGTATTTGAAAGGTACTTCAAAGTATTGTTTATGTTTTGGGGGTGATAACATTGATGTGCAAGGTTTTGTGGATTCGGACCATGCGGGTGATAGAGACAATGGCAGGAGCACCACAGGTTATGTTTTTACTGTAGGAGGAACAGCGGTAAGCTGGGTTTCAAGACTACAATCAATTGTTGCTTTATTTTCGACAGAAGCTGAGTATGTTGCAGCTGCAGAAGCAAGTAAGGAGTTTATTTGGTTGCAGCGATTGATGAGTGAGTTGGGTTTTGATGGAGTGGATTGCAGGTTATTCAGTGACAGTCAAAGTGCAATTCATCTTGCGAAGAACTGGGCGTATCATTCACGGACTAAATATATTCACTTGAGATATCACTTCATTAGATCCTTGTTAGAGGATGGCTAATTGAAGTTGGAGAAGATTGAAGGTAGTAAGAATCCTGCAGATATGTTGACAAAGCCGGTTGATGGGAAAAAGTTGAGCTATTGCTCAACTTTGGTGCATTTGTGTTGAATGCTGAAATTGGGACTTTAAACGATCGAGGTAAAAACTTTGGACACTGGGATTATCATGTATAGAGATTACATTTTTAGCAATGGTCTCCAAGTGGGAGATTGTTGCTAATGGAGCCCATTGCCGTAGCGGGTTTCGGTCTACCGAAACGGATCCAAAACCGGCCCAAACACATTATGATATAATATAAATATGGGGTATGGTGCTAGGGTTTGAGTGAGCCAAAAGAGCCGAAAAAAAAGAGAAGCTGAAAAACAAAAGGCGGTGGTTTTTCTTTGGGTTTCTTCGGCGGCCGAAACAAAGAGGTAAATCACTGCAATAAGAGGTTAGAGTTTTGATCTCAAAATCTTGTGTGATTTCTTTGTGTTTTCTCTTATGGTTGAGAACGAGAGTATTGTAATCCTTTTTTGATATAGTGGAAGTTTTTCGATCGTGTTCCCGTGGACGTAGGCATATTGCCGAACCACGTTAAATCTGCGTGTTCTTGTCTCTGCTATTTTTCTCTTCGGTTTACTATTTGATTCCGCTGGTTGTTGCATTAGTATTATTCCGCTCTCTTTTGCTAACAGTCCTAACAGTAAGATCTAAAAGTTCAATAGACTCCCAATTCCCAAAAATAAAACTGATTTTTTAAAACAAAAATCCACTACAATGCTTTTTAATTTAAGAAAAACGAAGAGGAATTAATAGAATATTTAAATGATAATGAACTGATTGCAAATATACGGGAAATTCTATTTGCAACCCGCATTTTACTCTTGACGCACGGTTTTAAAATTTATAAATAATTATAAGTTTGCCATTATTTTTTTTGACTAATTTACCCTTATAAATTGCAAACTAAAACTTCTTAAAATTTGGAACTACGACTCATCGTCTTCCTCCTCTATTTTTTCTCTAAACCCTAAATAATTTTTTTTGGTATTTAATAAAAACACATCTCCTACAAAATCATCAATTTGATTTCTTGACCTCTTAAAATTTTTTACATTAACGTTCCTGAAAAGATTAAAATAATTTTAAATTCTTTGATTTCACCGTGACAAGTGAAATTTGGATTTGGAATTTGAGTTTGAGTTTTCTTATACTGATGGAAAATTCCAATATGAAATTGGTGTGAGAGAACAAATCTAAGATATAATTAATTTTTTTTTTAGGTTTTATACATATTTGTTTGAAATTTACCGTTAATTAGTTTTCTTTTATAAAGGAGACTTCGTTTGCTGGTCGGGTTTTAATACCCGACTAGCACGTTTCTTGGTCCGGTATTAATATCCGACCAAAAAATTTGAGGAGGGGTATTTTGGAAAAAAGTTTGGGTGCAGAGAGTAAAATGATAGTATTTCAAAATAGGAGTTTGGTGTAAAGAGTATCCAGGGCGGGAAGAGTAAAATACAAGACGCAAATAGAATTTCCCCAAATATACTCATGACCGTCCTCACTAAGATCTCTGACTGGAGGAGTTTATTGAAGTTGGGGCTATTAAATTTTTTAAATTAAAAAATAAATTTTTTAATTTTAATTTAAAATTATGAAAATAACCAGGGCCTAAATACAAAACTAAGAATTAGTCTGATTCAAAAACTTAAGTTGTTAGGTAGAAACTCCGATTTTGTATTTAAACCCATATACTTTTTTTTATCATATCCGATGCGGGACTATACTCAGATATGAATAACTAACAATTCCTCCGTATGCTTTATACAAAGACAAAAGAAAGGAATTTTCCGGTGATATCAAATATTCTAATCCAATCTTATCAAGAAAATCTCCTCTCTGTGAAAAGAGCTTCTTAGTATAATATGCAACTTTACCAGGAAGATATTTCATAAGATGGAGCATTTGGGTTGTTATTTGTTATAAATTAGTAAAAGGAAATTTTCAGGAGAGCGAGTTGAAGCTCACTATTTTGTTTATTGTAACATTCCATATCACAAAGTATAACTAAAATACAAGTAATGCCATGTAAATATACTGTCACAATCTCAAATACATATACATTCAAAGATTTCTCAATAAGAAACAAAGAGGACAATTTATTTGACGAAACTTTTAAAATCAATGTTGGTAATAAAACTCAAACTGAAATTAAGATTTCCATACCACCTGAAATATTAGTCTGGATATTTGAAAAGAAATACTACTACTCTCAAAATAAAGATTTAAAAAAATATAAATATAAATAAAAATTTAACCCTTCTCTAAAAGAATCTTCCAATTGGAAAATATCTCCTATTACTGTCCACTCCTCAAAATAAGTATACGATGGATCCACCTCTTTTTATAATATTTATGAGAAGAGATAGATTTTGTTAGAGGAGGAGGTTGGGTTGAGGAAGAGACTAGACCCTTTTGGAGAGAAGACAGCGATGGGTCGGCTGGGATAGGGATAGTAATAGACGCGTCTATAGATCAAATTTTGATTCGTTTTGTACAAAATTTTGAATTAAAAATAAAAAATTTATTTTTTTAATTTTAAATTTTATATAGGAAGGGCCAAAATTTGGCCCGCGGACACGCCCATTACCATCACTGTTCGTACCAAACTTTTTACCTCATTCTATTGGAATAACTTAATTACAATGAAAGTGAACAAAAAAGAACAAACGAGAGGATTTATAATCTATCACTCTCTTTTACAATGTAAAATGGGTTCTCGTACCGATGGGATCTACTAAATAACTCTTTTGGACGATCTGACGCGGAAATCTTCTCTCTTGACGAAAATGACGGTCGACTCTTGATCTTCTCTTCTGGTCTTGATATGTTCAAAACTCTCACGCGTAACTTGAACTTCACGATTGCTCCAAAAAAGATCCCCAAAGGCTTCCTCAAGAGGGTATTTATAGACTTGAGTCAATATGAGAGTTTCCAATCAAATAGAATTGGAAGGTAGTTGTGTTTATCAAGGACTCTAATCAAATATCTTAATTTTGATTTAAATCTCTTGATTTGGAGTTTTGATTGGACTCAATTCAGATATTGAATAAACCCAAATCTCAATCCCAATCAATTTAGAATTAATGAAATCTGCTCACGCGGAGCTAATCGCGTCAAAATGCGGAGCTATGGATTAGCTCCGCGTTTTATTAAAAACGCGAGGCTAAAGTAGCCAAACGCGGAGCTACAGAGTTAGCTCCGAGTTCTGGGAGGAAAATTCCTTTTATTTAGAAATTTTCACTACCAACAGAACCCCCTCCAAAGTTTTCAAAATAACTTAGAATTTAGCAAATTTTGAAATATTTTGGATCCTCAAACTTGAACGCGAAGTTAAAATACCAAGTTATCTTCGCGTTTTGTACGCTTACGCGAAGCTAATAGCCAAGCATTTTGCTTAGCAACTGCTTCGATTCTCGCGCCGAATACAAAGGAGCGGGCTTTTTCATTTAAATAGAGTCTTAATTCTTCTCCTTCTTCACTTCATTCGAAGAATTTTTAGAGATCAGAGTTCTCAGGCGACCCGAGCTTCCGATCGGACTTTTGCTCAATTCTCGTCGATTTTCCCCAAGATTTTGAAGCAAATGGCACCCAAAAAGAGCACCTCTTCTCGCGCCTCTTCTCCACTGGCAGCCGGTGCTATCAGCGGCGGCAGTGGCTGCAGCAGCGGCTGCAGTGGCGGAGCGGCCTTTGCTGTGCCGATTGGAGGTAAAAACCTCAATTTTTGGGACTTTTAGAATGATTTTAGAGTGATTTGGCTCGGTTTTGAATGGCCAATCACCTCTTTTAAAGGCGAAATCTCCGTACTCCGGCCGAATGGCTTGGAGAAGAAGAGACCTCTAGTCTTCTTCTACGCGAAACTATCGCGTTATTTTTGCATTTTGTACGCGAATTTATTTTTGTTAACCATCACGTTTCCTACGTGAGGTTATAGATTTAACTTCGCGTTTGTGAACGCGAAGTTATTCCCTTAGCTTCGCATTTTTAGCTTGTTAACTTCGCGTTTTAACAGAACGCGAAGCTATTTTCTTAACCTCGCGCGAAGTTATTTTTAACTCTGCGTTTCTACACTTAGGAGATTTTCTGTATTTTTAAATTTTTTTTTCTAACTCTGATTCTTCTTTTGCAGTTGGCTATTCAGTGGATCCTGTCTTTCGTAGGCATCACTTCGGGTTTGCTGGGGGTGCAGACCTAACAACCCAGTTTTGCTTTACCACTAACCTACCTGCCTTCAAGCCAGGCTTGAGAGAACGCAGTGGGAAGCTGATAAGATACAGTCTTGCAACCGCCAGGGAGATTATCACCGATGCTCCTTTTGAGGTGATGAATCGAGAGGCATTGGAGAAACCAGCATTCCTCTTTGGAGACGCAATGGAGCACTCGGACGAGATTCTATTTGAGGAAGAGAACAAATGGTTCTATCAGATCGGCGACTTGCTGATGTTCCTTCCTGTCATGGAACGCAGCCATCTTCTGGTATATCTATAGAAACTGTCCTCCCATCGTGAGTTAGAATAGGAGCTAACTCGGGAGTATGACGGTGTTGTGATCGGCAAGTTCGGTGCGAATGGGGCTTTCGAAGATGGCCCGCCCAGATGTATCACTGGGCTCCTTCCGGACAGAGTTATCAAGGAGCACCTGGTTGGTGAAGTCCCAACTCGAGCCAAGACTTTCCTTAGCAAATTCATGGCTAAGGGTGGACAGTACCCTGCCAAGGATTTCAGAATGCCTGGATGGATTCACTCCTCAGGCAACATGTGGTGGTTCCGGCTTGTCAAGCATGTGCTGGACACCCATGAGTAGACTCTGAAAGAGATTGGTCTTTATAAGGCCATTCAGAATGTCCAATTTGGACTGCCACAGAGCTCGTAGCATCTCTTCAGCCTTTTAGAGATGTACAATCCCGAAACTGGCACCTTCTTCACGCCAGTGAGTGAGCTGGGACTTGCTCTTCACGAGATGTACGAAGTCTCGGGATTATCCATGGGCGAAGTCCCCTATGAAGAATACGTCCCTACCACCGATGAGCTGAATATGCTAAAGTCGAGGGACGAGCACATCTATCAAACATATTGGGAGATGATGTGCCACTATCACATCTGTGCCGACCTTGCTTGAGCACGAAATCAAGGCATTGGCCACAAGAAGTGGGCGGATTATCTTTTCTTGAACTTAAAGGAGAGTCTCCCTATGGTTTGCAGATGCAAACCCGTTGATGTTGAAGAGATTAAACAGCGCATCTCAGATCTGGGAGCCACAACTTACATTACCGAGTCTAATGAAGGAGGGTTCGACCTGGACACGGTCTTCCACTTCCACAGTTTCCACTACCAAGCCTAGTTTCCCATATCTGATAGGGGTTACTTGCCCGCTTCTTGATGCTGTGGCTGAAGAGGTGCGTTATCCCTTCATTGCCCAAGGAGGCCATTGCAAAGAATGTCGTCTATCCTGCTGTTCTACTGGCTTATGGACGACTGTTCGGGCTTTTGCCATCAATGCTTAGCAATCTCCAAAGTGGTCTTCAAGCCCTCTACAATAACTTTATCCCGGTAGAGAAGAATAAAGGAAAGGCCGCAAAAGGAAAAGCAACAAAGTATTGGTAGTGAAAATTTCTAAGTAAAAGGAATTTTCCACAACAGAACGCGGAGCTAACTCTGTAGCTCCGCGTGTGGCTATCTTAGCCCCGCGTTTGAGTAAAACGTGGAGCTAAACAATAGGTATGCTTTTTGACCTGATTAGCTCCGCGTGAGCAGATAACCAGAATTCTAAATTGATTATGATTGTGATTTGGGCTTATCCAATACCCAAATTGAGTCCAATCAGAACTATAAATCAGGAGATTTAAATCAAAACTAAGATATTTGATTAGAATCCTTGATGAATATAAATTCTATTAAATAAAAACTCTCATATTGGCCCAAGGCTATAAATACCCTCTTGAGGAAGCCTTGAATGATCTTTTTTGGGAGCATTAAAGAAGTTTAAGTTACGCGTAAGAGTCTTAAACGAATCAAGATACGTAGAGAAAGATCAAGAGTCGACCGTCATCTTCTTCAAGTAAGAAGATCATCGACGTCAGATCGTCCAAAGGAGCTATTTAGTAATCCCATCGCTACGAAAACCTACTATATTTTGTAAAAGAGAGCGATAATTATCAATCCTCTCATTTGTTCCTTACTTGTTCACTTTCGTTGTAATTTAAGTTGTATTCATTGGAAGGAGGCAAAAATTTTGCTACGAATAAACTGGCGACGATAGTGGGAGAAGTCTCTTTTACCGAAAAAGAGATCGTGGCGCAATCTAACGTCGAGAGGATCTGATCCGACGTTAACATGCTTGTCATAGAGATCGACCAGCAGAAGTACGAGGAGTATCTCTCCTCTAAGTCAGGTAACCTGACCGAAATACGACGCTATCATCTCGTGCGCTCCAGTACCTATAAATCGGGTAATCGGGAATCCACCGTTAATCGGGGACCCTTGGAGAACGCGGCCATAGAGCCGTTGTTTGGGCAGAAAATCCTAACAGAGGATGACCTCTCTACTGCTAAAGAAGGCTAGGGAACTGGATTGACCAGAACCCAACTCCGGAATAGAAATCAGAGAGCTAGGCGAAAGACCCTCAAAACCCCCGTTAAACGCGAGGCTAATCAGGCAGTGCAACGCGAGGCTACAGTACCCCGCGAACTGGCTTGCGTTAATCGTAAGACCAGTCAGTATCGCATTAAACGTGAAGCTGCAACTTGCATTAATCGCAAAGACAAGGTAGCGTGTGATCCTCCACACGAGGTTATTTTATCTGAACTTAAAACTAGAGAAACTCACGTTAATCGCGAGGATAAAATACTAACAGAGCCAGCGTGCAATGGTGATTCTCCACGTGAAACTAACACTGAGCTCAGTGTAAAACGCTAAGCCAGTGAGACTTGCGTTAATCGCAAAATTCCTTACCTTCGCGTAAATCGCGAAGATGATTTTTAGACTTGCGTTAATCGCAAAAAATCGTGTTAAGCGCGAAGATATGGCTTGGATAAATCGCAAGAATAAGCCAGCGTGCAAGAATTTTCTTCCATGCAAGACTAATATTCCAGAAGTTATACTTCTGCAGAAACGCCAAGCCAGCGTAAAACGCGAGGCTAGCGTACAAAATGCGAGGCTAATTCTCAGCCTCGCATATCAAAACGCGAAGCTACTTCTCAGCTCCGCGTATCAGAACGCGAAGCTACTTCTCAGCTCTGCATAAATCAACCTGAATGCAAAATCACGGTTGATAATCGTGTTATTAGACCAGAACTTAGCACTAATGATTCCAAGAAGCTCCAGTGGGCCCCTGAACCCTCTCAACAGATAAGTGGGTCAAACAATTCCGTATTCAAGGCCACTGACCTCAGAGAATAGTTAACCAAGAAAAGAAGTATAAATCAAGTTCAGTCGGATCCTATTTATCATTGCGAGCAGTTTATGACAGCAGTATCTACTGTAATGAATAATTATTGCTGCAGCAAGAATAGGGTATCGGTGTTCGACCGATTAACTAAGCTGCATAAAAACCCTGCTAAAAAGACAAAAATTACTCCCTGAGAAAAAGAATGGAGAATTGTAACTTCTAACATGGTCGGAAATAGGAAGAAAATCATAGAAAGGAATGATGATTCAGAATCAAGTGATGAAGAACCTCATCATTTTACCCGACTTAAGTTAGGCGCTGTCCCGACTCAAAATTATAAGAAACTTGTAAAACGATCTGTTCGTAGCAGAAATTTGTTTTCCTTCCATTGAATACAGCTTAGATTACAATGAAAGTGAACAAGAAAAGAACAAATGAGAGGATTTATAATTATCGCTCTCTTTAACAATAAAAACGTGGGATCTCGTAGCGATGTGATCTAACTAGTAGTTCCTTTTGAGGATCTGACGACGATGATCTTCTCTCTTGAAGATGGCGGTGGCCGACTTGATCTTGATCTTCTCGGATGATCTTCACGAATTCAAGGCTCTCAGGCGTAACTCGAATTCTCCAAGATGCGGAAAAAAGATCCCTTAAAGATTGATGATCATCTATAGATTGATCTATTATTGATTGATGATCTCTAAAGTCTCCTCAAAGAGACTATTTATAGACTTTAGTAGCTATGAGAGTTTCCATAGGAATAGGAATAAAGATTTCCATATGAATAGGAATAAAGAAAGTTTTTGTATTCATCAAGGATTCTAATCAAATATTTAATATTGATTTAAATCTTTTGATCTGGAATTATGATTGGACTCAATTTAGATATTGGATAAGCCCAAATCTCAATCACAATCAATTTAGGACTCTAATGAAATCTGCTCACCCGGAGCTAAATTCATCAGCACGCGGAGCTATGGATTAGCTCCACGTTTTGCTCAAACGCGAGACTAAAATAACCAAACACGGAGCTACGGAGTTGCTCTGCATTCTGTGTGGAAAATTTCCCTTTACTTAAAAATTTTCTCTGCCAATAGAACTCCCTCCAAAGTTTTCAAAATGGTTTAGAACTTAGCAAATTTTGAAATACTTTGGATCTTCAATTTTGTGATCAAGTTAAGATCAAGAAATTTGGCAGAGGTGCCTAATCGCACATGCTTAAAACTTTGATGGAGGCGGTTTAAGACTCTCATGCGTAACTTGAACTGCACACGCCAAGATGATCGGGTCATGATCATCAGATTTCGGCAGAGGCGCCTAATTGCACATGCCTAAAGTTTTGTAAAGACTGTTCAAGGTGTTGGCAGTGAAAATTTCCAAGTAAAATGGAGTTTTTCATAACAGAACGCGGAGCTAACTCTGTAGCTCCGCGCCTGGCTGTTTTAGCCACGCGTATGAGTAAAACGCGGAGCTAATCAATAGCTCTGCGTTCTGCTCTCTTAGCTCCGCGTTTTGATGCGATTAGTTCCGCGTGAGCAGATAATTAGAATCTTTAATTGATTGAGATTAAGATTTGGGCTTTTCCAAATACTCAAATTAAGTACGATCAGAACTCTAAATCAAGAGATTTAAATCAAAACTAAGATATTTGATTGGAATCCTTGATGAGTACAAATTCTATTTTGATAGAAACTCTCATATTATCGTAAGGCTATAAATACCTCTTTGAGGAAGCCCTAGGGGATCTTTTGAAAGTTTTTGTGAAATTCGAGTTACGCGTGAGAGCCTTGAATGAATTAAGACCAGAAAAGATCATCAAAAGTCAGCCGGCATCTTTTTCATCAAGAGCAAGAAGACCCTCATCGTCAGATCGTCCAAAGGAGCTACTAGTTAGATCCCATCGCCACATAGATCCCACGATTCATTATAAAAGAGAGCGATAGAATATAAATCCTCTCGTTTGTTCTTTTTCTTGTTCACTTTCGTTGTAATCTAGGCTGAATTCAATGGGAGGAAAGCAACAAATTTATGCTGCGAACAAACTGGCGACCACAGTAGGAGAAGTCTCTTTCACCAAAAAAAAGATCGTGGCGCACTCTGACGTCGAGAGGATCGGATCCGACGTGAACATGCTAGTCGTTGAAATCGACCAGTAGAAGTACGAGGAGTATCTCTCCTCTGAGTCAGGTAACCTGACCGAAACGCGACGCTATCGTCGCGTGCGCTCCAATACCCGTAAATCGGGTAATCGGTAATCCATCATTAATCGGGGACCCTTGGAGACCGCGACCATAGAGCCGTCATTTGGACAGGAAACCCTAGCAGGGGGTGATCTCTCTACTGCCGAAGAAGGCCCGGGAACTGGATTGACCAGAACCCAACTCCGGAATAGAAATCGGAGGGCTAGGCGAAAGGCGCTTAAAGCCCGCGTTAAACGTGAGGCTATTCAGGAGGCAGAACGCAAGGCTATAGCACCTCGCGAACTGGCTTGCATTAATCGCAAGACCAATCAGTATCGCGTTAAACGCGAAGCTGCAACTTGCATTAATCGCAAGGATAAGCCAGCGTGTGATTCTCCAAGCAAGGCTAATACTGAGCTTAGCGATAAACGCAAAGCCAGTAAGACTTGCGTTAATCGCAAGATTCTTGACACTCGCATTAATCGCGAGAATAAACTTTCTCTAAAACCAACGTGTGATGGTGATTCTCCACGCGAGACTAAGACTGAGCTTAGCGATAAACGCGAAGCCAGTAAAACTTGCGTTAATCGCAAGATTTGTTATAATCGCGTTAATCGCGAAGACAAATACAAGTGTGATCTCTCACACGAGGTGATCAACCTTAAACTTGAGCCAAGCGTTAATCGCAAAGCCAAGGATTCTTGCGTAAATCGCAAGGATAAGCCAGCGTGTGATGTAGTTTCTCCACGCGAGACTACTGAACTTAACTCTGAAACTGGCCAAAGTGCCAAGATTCACGTAAAACGTAAAGATAAGCCAGCATGTGATGGACTTCCTCCACGCGAGGCTATCATACCTAAACAAAAACTTGAGCCAAGCGTTAATCGCAAAGCCAAGGATTCTTGCGTAAATCGCAAGGCAAAGCCAGCGTGTGATTTTCCATGCGAGGCTAAGCATAAAGAAGAAGATGAATTTCTTCAGAAACGTCAAGCCAGCGTGAAACGCGAGGCTAGCGTGCAAAAACGCGAAGCTATTATTCAGCCCCGCGTATCAAAACGCGAAGCTAATTCTCAACTCCGCGTAAATCAACCTGAATATAGAATCAGGTTTGATAATCACACTATTGGATCAGGACTTGACTCTAATGATTCCAAGAAGGTTCAGTGGGCCCCTGGACCCTCTCAACAACCAGGTGGCCCCCACGATTCTTCGTCATCCGAGGTCACCAGTCTTAGAAATTACTTGACAAAAATGAGAAATATGACTCAAGCTCAACCACACTCAACATGTCATTGTGAGCAGCTCATAACAGCCATATCTGCTGTGCTGGATAATTGCTGTTGTATTAAGAAGAAAGTGTGTGTATTTAACAGAATAACTGAGTCTCGTCAAGATACTCCGAAGAGGAGAAAGAACGATCTGAGATATAAAATTAAAGAAAAAGAATTAGACGCAGTGACCTCAAATATGGTCGACAAGAGCAAAAAGATTATGGAGAAAGAATATGAGTCAGATGCAGACGATGAAAAACCTCATCATTTTACCCGGCTCAAATCAGGCGTTGTCGCTCCTCAGAATTACAAGAAACTTGTAAAAGGTTCTTATGATGATGACAACGATAATTCAGCTATAGCTTCACCACAATTTTGTGCATCTTCCCGACCACGAAAATCAGCGATGCACGCATGGACAGGTCTGATGACATTGACCAGAGGATAGAAGCCCAAGAGCAGATGATTCGAGGTCAGCAAAAGGCCATTGATAACCTCAAACTAATACTCCTAAAAATGGTCGAAAATACCCAGAAGATAGCCGACAATAAGGCTAAAACTTCTTCGGAACCGCCACCTAAGACAAATAAAGAAGATAAAGAAGAAAAGGCTTATTCGGCACATGGGGATGAAGATAAATATTCTTTCCATGATCTTCATGAAGAGAAGATGGAAAACCTACAAAAGCAACTAGATGCGTTAATGCAAAAAAAAGAGCTAAACGAATTGGGAGTTTCAAGGCCATATCCGTTTGAGTGGGACTTCACCCCTTATCCAGAAAAATATAAACCCCTCAAATTGGAGTTATATGACGGGAATGGGTCCCCAAGCCAGCACCTATATTACTTTTTATCGCAGGCAGGTCATCTAATGGGAAACGATCCCATAATGACCAAAGTATTTGCGAGCACCTTGCGGGGGCCTACCTTTACATGGTTTATGCAGCTGCCCTTGGGAACCATAAATACTTGGTATGATGTCAAGAAACAGTTCTTGGCACGTTTTTTTGAGGATGACACCGAGATACCGGTTCATTCCCTCCTTGTGACGAAACAAGGAGAAGAAGAAACGGTCAAAAGTTTCATTGAACGCTTCAGGAAAAAATCCGTGTATTGTCGACACGGTATGACCCAGGAAACCCTGGTAGAAACCTGCAAGTATAACTTCAGGACTGGCGTGCTGATAAGAATGGGAGCTATAGAGTCCAAAACTTGAAAAGATCTGCTGAAGTAGAGAGAGCAGGCGGAAGATATAATTCGCTGAATTGAGGAATCTCGTAGCACGAGAAACTCTATGAATAACAGGCAATATCCACAAAATTCTAAAAATAATGAGAAGACTGTGATGACGTCAGTTGCAGATCCAAAGCCAAGACCTCAAAATCCGAGAGGTGCAGGTCAGAATAGGCCCTGCCAAGATAGAACTTATACATTCAAGACGGTGCAGACAGGTACTCTATTCCATCTCCTCCTTAGAAAGGGTATATTGAAGCTTCCGGAAAATGGAAAATCGGAAGACGCTGGTAAAACCAACGACCTCAACTATTGCTTGTACCATCGGAATGTCGGGCACCCAACTAAGGATTGCTATCCTCTTAAGAACCGAATTCAGGCATTGATAGAAGCCGAGATTCTCACACTTAAAGAGGAACAGAAGAAAGTTTCTGCAAATATGATAACTTTAATAGTAGGAACTAATGAGTTCTCTACCAGAGCGATCCCTGTACCAGTAGGGAAGCCAATATTGACACCAAGCACGGGCAGCCCGCACTTGCAAGCTAGCCCCTTGGGTACGCTCCGAACCACAGCAGTGACAAAGTCATTGGCTAGCAGCCGGATTTGGCTGGGGGTGCCAAAAATATTGACGATGATAAATATCATGTTGCTTCCGCTACTTTTACTAGCCATTAGAATGGCTAATTGAGTGCTATAAAAAAAATTGCCCAATATTGTTAAAGCGGCGGGAAGAGGAGATCAAGTTCCTCGCTAACCCTATCATACTAGGGGTAAAAGTATGAAATTAACTATCTGTTAAAGCGGCGGGAAGAGGAGATCAAGTTCCTCACCAAATCCATTTATAGCTGGGGGTTTGCTAAAAATTTCGTGGACCTGTCATGTTAAGCTCTTACCTCTGACAGTATGATTTGGATTATTCCATTTCCGTTCAAGTTTCGCGTGAGAGCACTTGGACTAGGCATGTGCAATTAAGCGCCTCTGTCGAAATCTGATGATCATGACTCGATCATTTTGGAATGTGCAAGTTCAAGTTATGCATAAGAGCCTTGAACTGCCTCCATCAAACTAAGGCATGTGCAATTAAGCGCCTCTGTCTAAGTTAACGATCCTAACCCGATCACCCTGGTGTAAGTAGTTAAACACTTTCACCAAACTATCATTTAGCTCTGTTTAAAGGACTTTACCGAGGTTAATAATTGTAACCCGGTCGGTATTAACAATCTAAGTTACGCAAATGAGCCTTGGATTGTTTTACCAAAAGCGATGAACTATTTTGATGACAAGTTATTTGTTGTGCAAATAAATGTTGTAGCCAACAAATAAAAAGAAAAAAGAATTGTCTTTATTCATAAAGCAAAAAGTTACAAAAATAGAAAGAGTTATAGCTCTCCCAAAAGCTTCAACCTATTCGTCGACTCATCAATAACTCGACGACGAGTCTCCTCCACCGAGTGTTAAGCTTGCCGGCACAAGTCATCGCCATTTAATGTGAATTGCTGGATCAACCGCTGATGAGATTTTTTAAAAGCGCGGCTCCTTATTATGCCCTCCTATTTTAAACTATCCTGTTGATTGTACTTTGCCATACGAGGTGCTTTTCCAGCTCAATTCTCTGGTTCACATGCAAAAGATCTTCTCTGCAAATGTCAACTATGATCTGTTTAAAGTTTTTAGTGGATCATATGAAAATACTGCTGCAAGAATCCTAATGAAGATGCACAAGTTGAATTCGATATGCTACAAGCCCTTATACTTCATTTCTATTACTTTGGAAAGCGACAGAGATTGTCATCTAACATAAATGGTTCTCAAGAAAACTTAATGAGCTGCCGCAGAGTTCTTGTAAAGTTTACTTGAACCTAGAGAAAAAGAATGGAGAATTGGATAAGCCCTGAGAAAAAGAATTACTCCCTGAGAAAAAGAATGGAGAATTGTCACTTCTAACATGGTCGGAAATGGGAAGAAAATCATAGAAAGGAATGATGATTCAGAATCAAGTGATGAAGAACCTCATCATTTTACCCGACTTAAGTCAGGCGCTGTCCCGACTCAAAATTATAAGAAACTTGTAAAACGATTTGTTCGTAGCAGAAATTTGCTTTCCTTCCATTGAATACAACTTAGATTACAATGAAAGTGAAAAAGAAAAGAACAAACGAGAAGATTTATAATTATCGCTCTCTTTTACAATAAAAACGTGGGATCTCGTAGCGATGGGATCTAACTAGTAGTTCCTTTTGACGATTTGACGACGATGATCTTCTCTCTTGAAGATGGCAACGGCCGACTTGATCTTGATCTTCTCTGGTGATCTTCACGAATTCAAGGTTCTCACGCGTAATTCGAATTCTCCAAGATGCGGAAAAAAGATCCCTTAAAGATTGATGTTCATCTACAGATTGATCTATTATTGATTGATGATCTTTAAAGTCTCATCAAAGAGACTATTTATAGACTTTAGTGGTTATGAGAGTTTCCATAGGAATAAGAATAAAGATTTCCATATGAATAGGAATAAAGAAGGTTTTTGTATTCATCAAGGATTCTAATCAAATATTTAATATTGATTTAAATCTCTTAATTTAGAATTCTGATTGAACTCAATTTGGATATTGGATAAGCCCAAATCTCAATCACAATCAATTTAGGATTCTAATGAAATATGCTCACGCGGAGTTAATGCGGAGCTAAATTCATCAGAACGTGAAGCTATGGATTAGCTCCTTGTTTTGCTCAAACGCGAGGCTAAAATAGCCAAACGCGGAGCTACGGAGTTAGCTCCAAGTTTTATGTGGAAAATTCCTTTTTACTTAGAAATTTTCACTGCCAACACGATCTTATGACGACGACAGCGACAATTCGGTCATAACTTCTCCTCGTTCTGCGGCGTCATCTAAATTGCAGAAATCAGTATCATATATGATGGAAAAATCTGACAATATTGATCAAAGGTTTGAGGCCCAAAAACAGATGATCCGAGATCAACAAAAAACAATCGAGTATCTCAAAACAATGCTTTTAAAGGTGGTCGAAAACACTCAAAAAATAGTCGAAGATAATGCCAGAAGTTCTTCAGAATCACATCCAAAGAAAGAAAAGGAAAAGATAAATGAAGAAGATAAAAAAGAAAAGGCTTACTCGGCACATGAGTACGAGAATAAATATTTTTTCCATGATCCTCATGAAGAGAAAATTGAGAGGTTACAAAGCCAACTTGATGTCTTGATGTACAAGAAGGAACTGAAGGAATCAGAGGTCTCAAGACTGCACCTGCCTGAATGGGATCTGGCACCGTACCCTGAAAAGTACAAACCGCTCAAGTTGGAGCCATACGACGAGAAAGAATCTCCCAGTCAGTATATCTACTAGTTCTTGTCCCAAGCAGGGCATTTGATGGGCAATGACCCAGTAATGACCAAGGTATTTGCAAATACTTTGCGTGGGCCTGCCTTCACATGGTTTATGCAGTTGCCCCCAGATACTATCAATACTTGGTATGACGTTGAGAGACACTTCCTCGCACGTTTCTTTGAGGATGATACCAAAATATCGGTTCATTCCCTCCTTGCAACAAAGAAAGGGAAATAAGAAACAGTGAAGGACTTTATAGAAAGGTTCCGGGAAAAGTCCGTGTATTGTAAATACGGAATGGTCAAGGAAACTCGGGTAGAAACTTACCGGCATAATCTCAAGATCAACGTGCTCTTAAAAATGGGAGCTGTAGAGTCCAAAATTTGAAAGGATTTACTTAAACAGGGGGAGCAAGCTGAAGACTTGATCCGCCGAGTTAAAGAATCCAGTGGAGCAAGGAATTTTGGAAATAATAGGCTGCACACGCAAAACAACAATAAGAATAAGGGGAAAGCAGTAATGACATCAGATATCGCTCCACAGAAGACAAATTCTCCAAACCCGAAGCTCTAAAATCAAAAGGGCATAAGACAGAATAGGCCCCAACAAGAGAGGACCTATACCTTTAAGGCGAAACAGATGCCTACACTCTTCCATCTGCTCCTTAGGAAGGGAATGTTGAAACTTTCAGAAAATAGAAAGCCAGAAAATGCTGGTAAAACCAATGATCCCAATTATTTTCTATACCATAGAAATGTTGGACACCCTACCAGGGACTGTTACCCTCTGAAGAACATGATACATGCATTGATAGAAGCTGGGGTCTTGACGCTGAAAGAGGAACAAAAAAAGTCACTGCTAATATGGCAACCCTGGTGGTAGGGACCCATGAATTTCCTGCAGGAGTAATTCCGATACCAGAAAGGAAGCTGGTCATGAAGAATCATGACCCACATGAAAGAGCATAGAAAGGACTTGACCCGTAACTACATAAAGAGGGGAAGTCATGTGGGTCCACCCTGATCTATTACATGATGAATAATGGACCACCTCAGGAAGCCAGAGAAGAAAGTGACTAGTAATACTATTTCTGCGAAAACAAAAGAAAGTACCAAGTTACAGGAGCATTCACAGACTCTGAACAGGAGGCCGAAACTATGACCACTCATTAAGATGGGGCAGGTCCTTCCGGCACTCGATCCGGTAAATCCTACCTCAAAGACTATACTAGAGTAGACCCGAAAAATATATACGGGAAACTCGCAAAGCCTGCAAAATAAAAGGGGCTCCGTTTCTAGAAAAATCCTGGAAAAGACGAAGAGGTCAAGGATGCTCCGTTTAATTTTGACATAATAGTTCAGCTGGCAAATATCCCAGTTCGAGTAACACTTTACAAATTGCTGCGATTATCAAAATCAACTCGTGAAGCATTAAGAGAGGTTTTGGCAGACTATGGGTCGTTCCTAGCACAGATTGTTGAGCCAGCCAATGAAGGACATGATCCCTGCCCCCGCTGCAATCAAGTAAGGAGGCAGGTCCCACAGATTACCTTTTCCCCAGAAGACATGCAGATGAGAAATATAAAGCATAATAGGCCTTTATATTTCACTGGATATATCGGATCTACAAAGGTTGATCGCATTCAAATCTATCCGGGGTCTGCATTAAGTGTCATTTCCAGAAGTTTGATGCAGCTATTAGGAATCTCTCCTCATCGCCTGACACCAACAAATACTACGATATACAGGTTTAACGCCAATGATATCTGTCCCCTCGGGAAGATCCGACTTCGATGCCAAATCGAGGATTTGAGGACAGAAGTTACGTGCTACGTTATAGACGCAGACACGTCTTATAACATCCTACTAGAGCGACCATGGATCCATGCCTATATGATAGTCCCATCGACTCTCCATCAATATATGAAGTACTGCGATGAACAAGGAGAAGTCTGGACGTTAGTTGCAGATAGGCAGCCATTTAAAGGGCTAGAAAATTGCTTCACTGATGCTATGCTCTACAAGTCAGCCCATGAAGTCCCCAATAACAACCACAAAGAGCCTCAAGAATCTAACGACAGTGGAAATGAGGCGGACACTGAAAACGAATTTCCGGAAAAGGATGATGGGGGTGACTATGAGATAAACCCTCGCATAAATTTTAAGGTGAATTTTGATAATAATGTAACTGATGTAGCAGAAGATGAGTGGATTATTAATGAAAATATAAAATTAGTCTATGAGTTTGCTGTTGCTACAGAGTCTGAACCTTCTTGTACTTCTACCGAGGCGGATGGCCTGTCCGAACTTGAAGTTTTGGTGGCATATCACTTGTCAATCAGGTCATCTCTCATCTCTTGGTCTAAAATAATGAAAGGACGAGATCACTTCTTTGAAATGCCTCCACGACAGGTATCTCAAAAACCAATTGTCTTCGGCAAAGTGATCGCATCGCCTAACCAAAGACAAAGTAGTGAAAGTGATGAACAAACATCACCACAATTTCACTTATACGAGCAGAAATCCCGGCGAATGATGCAAAAGATGGGTTATAATTTTACCCAAAAATCGGGTTTAAACTTTGGAAAAGGACGGCGAAATCTCATACCCTCGTTTAGACCAAGGGGAAAGAGCCCAGATTATTATCAGAAAACTCGAAGGGGGTTAGGCTATGTATCTACTCCTCCCTCACCGCCATACAAATGAGAAGAGAGCTCTTCGGTCGATAAGATTTATATCCGTGTGATTATGATTCAGATCTAAGTACTGGCGCCTGGTTTCAATCTCTAACAGCAAATATGGTTTCAGCCGCACCAGAAAGCGACGAGAAACCAATTGATATTCAAGATGATTCCTGCGCTAAACATATGGATACTCTTTGGGATGTCCGTTTTGAACAGCGTGACCTGCCCACAGAAGATAAGCTAGTACAAATTAACATGGGAACGGAAGAGAATCCGAAGCCCATTTTCATAAGCGACACACTAACTCCTTTAGAAAAAAAGGAACTTATATCCCTTATTAAGGAATATATAGACGTATTCGCATGGAGTTATGAAGATATGCCTGGGCTCGATCCTTAGATTGCCATGCACTGGATGATTATTAGAGAAGACGCCAAGCCAGTTAAACAACAGCAAAAGCGTTTCCGACCAGAATTAATAGAGGCGATAGTTGCTGAGATTAACAAGCTCATAACATTAGAATTCATTCGTGAAGAGCAACATCCTGATTGGGTGGCTAATATAGTGTCAGTTCGTAAGAAGAACGGCAAGATCCGAATATGCATCGATTTTCAGGATCTAAATGCTGCATGCCCTAAGGATGAGTTCCCACTCCCAATTACCGATGTAATGATTGACAACACATGCGGTTACGAGAGGATGTCTTTTATGGATGGCTTCCCAGGTTACAATCAGATTAAAATGCACCTAGACGATGAAAAACACATGGCTTTCAGAACGCCGATGGGGGTGTACTGTTTTACAGTAATGCCCTTTGGGTTGAAGAATGCTGGTGTGCAATGAGCATAATATTCAAAGAACATCTGCGCAAAATAGTGGAATGTTATGTCGATGATTTGGCGGTCAAAAACAAAAACAAAGAAGACCACCTTCAGGATCTGAGAACAGTCTTCAATCTTATGCGAAGACATCACTTGAAAATGAATCCTGCTAAGTCCTTCATGGGGGTGTCCAGTGGAAAATTTCTTGGGTTTATAGTTACTTCGGAAGGAATTTTCCTTGATCTCGAGAAGGTAAAAGCGATCAAAGAGATGCCACCTCCCCGCAACCTTAAAGAATTGAGGGGGTTATAAGGAAAATTGGCCTATATCCGACACTTTATCTCCAATCTATGAGGAAGATGCCAGTCATTCTTCAAACTTATGAAAAGGAGGTTTCCTTCATATGGGATGAGGATGTCAACAAGTATTTGATGACCTTAAAGAATACCTCACGAAACCTCCCGTCCTCATGGCACCTGTCCCTGGACGACCATTCCTTATATATGTAAGGACCATGGATAATGCATTAGGAGCGTTGCTCGCTCAATATAATGAGCACGGTCATGAACATGCCATTTATTACTTAAGTCGAATAATGATCGGAACCGAGCATCAGTATACTCCAATTGAAAAATAATGTTTAGCCCTAGTGTTCGCCGTCCAGAAAATACGACACTATCTTTCATGGCAAACAATTCATGTCATATCACGGGTCAATCTCTCGAAAATCCTGATGACAAAATCAGAATCTTTAAATGGCCGATTGGAAAAATGGGCGTTACTACTATGGCCGTATGATATCCACTTTGTTCCTCAAAAAGCTATAAAGGGACAAGCAATCGCCAACTTCCTCGCAGACCATCCAATTTGGCCCAACTCTAGGTTATTAGCGGATATCTCAAAACAGACGTTAGAAGTTAACACAATTAGTAAAGAACAAGCATGGCAGATGTTCTTTGATAGTGCTGCCAGACGATCTGCCGCTGGAGTGGGGGTTGTACTGATTTCCCCACATAAACACATACTGCCTAACGGTTACTCATTAATGGAACCATGCACAAATAATGTCGCAGAATATAATGCGCTCATTATTGGTTTAAAGATAGGTCTGCAACTAGAGGTGAACTATTTAGAGGCATATGGAGACTCTAAACTCATCATCAACCAGATGACGGGTGAATATGAAGTCAGACATGAAGCCCTAATCCCCTACCATCAACTAGCCATTGAGTTAGCAGGATATTTTGAACGGTTTTACATTTATCATATATCTTGGAACTAGAACGTCTATGCGAACGCTCTTGCCGCATTAGCCATAACGTTGGCAATCCCGCCAGGCGCAGTTAAAACTATAACTATTGGGAGTAGAGAACTTCTCCAACCATATATGGTTTTTCAAAACAGGCAAGTATGTCAAACAAGCTTAACTCTAGAACCCCATGATTGGTGATTTTCGTTCGTGGATTACGCCTTGTACGGGATAAGGATCCAAAAGAAGCCACCTCAATAAAAAGGAAGGCCCAAAGATTTTATTAAGTTGTGACGCTTCAGACTTTATATAGAAAATCAAATGACGGTCTCCTACTGCACTGCATTTCAAGAGCAGAAGCCGATAAAGTACTGAGAGAAATACATGATGGAGTGTGTGGAGCCCATCAGCCCGGTCCAAAATTCAGGGACCGCATAAGAAGGTTAGGATACTACTGGCCAAGGATGATCACCGATGCAATGACATACGCTAAGCGGTGTCATGCATATCAGGTACACGCTAATTTTATTCATAAAACCCCAGAATACTTGCACAATACTATAGCTAGTTGGCCGTTTGAGGCATGGGGAATGGATATTGTGGGACCAATAACTCCCCCGTCGTCCAGGGGACATCTGTTTATACTTGCAATAACTGATTTTTTTTTTCAAAATGGGCCGAAGCCGTGCCCATGAGAGAGCAAGACAACAGATGTAATTAAATTCATTAAACATCATGTCATTTACCGTTTTGGCATTTCCCGAAGAATCATCCACGATAACGGACCGTAATTCATTAGCCAACAATTCTCATGATTCTGTGATAAGTTCAGAATCAAGGATATTGCTTCAACACCGTATAACCCCGTGGCAAATGGATTGGGCGAAGTCTTTAATAAGACTATTATTAAATTTCTTCGGAAGTTCGTCTCCTCCAACAGACAAGACTGGGATGAAAAATTAGGAGAGTGTTTGTGGGCTTATTGCACTACTGTTCGCACCCCAACAAAAGCTACCCCTTTCTCCTTGGCGTATGGAAGCGAGGCCGTCTTGCCTCTGGAGGTTCAAATACCATCGTTGAGAGTGGCATTAGCCACAAAGATGATAACAGAAGAACGCTATCAACAAAGGTTAAAAGAACTTGAAGCGCTTGATGAATAGCATCTCCGGGCTCAGCAATAGATTGAGTTGTCTCAAGCTCGAGTCTCGCAAGCATTCAACAAGAACGTTAAGCAAAGAACCTTTAAGCAAGGAGATTTGGTTTTGGCCATTAAAAAGCCAATGATTCTGACCCACAAAACCAAGGGTAAATTCGAACCCAAGTGGGAAGGACCGTTTATCGTGGAGACGGTATACTCTAGTGGAGCTTATCGCTTAATGAACCAGGATGGTGACAGAATAATGATGCCAATTAACAGCAAATTTTTGAAAAAGTATTATGCATAAAAAAATTATTATTGAAATTATTATTTATTGTCACATCCGGTTTATATCTCTAGGAGTATAAACATCCACTTGTTCAAGTTACGCATATGAGCACTTGAACTTCTTTATTAAACTAAGGCATGTGCAATTAGGTGCCTCTATCTAAGTCAATAATCCTGATCCGATCATCCTGATGTGTGCAATTAAGCACTTTCACCAAACTATCATTTTGCTCTATTAAAGAACCTCACCGTGGTTAAGCTTAGTTGGCATTAACAATCTAAATTACGCAGATGAGCCATGGATTGTTTCACCGAAACCATGAACAAATTTTATGACAAGTATTTGTTGTGCAAGGAAAATTTGTAGCCAACAGATAAAAAAATTAAAAGAATTATCTTTATTCATGAATCAAAAGAATAGAGTTACAGAATAAAGTTACAAAAAAAATATAAGAATTCAAAGAATTATTGAGTTCTTTATTACAAAGAATAAATAAATATATGAAAGGAAACAGGGGAGTTAAGGCTCTCCCAAAATCTTCAACTTATTTGTCGTCTCATCAATAACTCGACGACGAGTTTCCTCCACGGAGTGTTGAGCCTGCCGACGTAAATCATCGTCATTTACTGCAAGTTGCTGGGCCAACCGTTAATGAGTTTCTTCAATGGAACGGCTTCTCATCATGCCTTCCTGCTCAAGCTGTCCTTGTTGAAGGATCAGCTCTTCCTGTTTCTTAATGGACTCCCTTAGCCGAGATTCGCTGACTTCTACAATAGTCTGAGCTTTGGCGATAGTCTCCTTGGCTCTAAGGATGGCCGCTTGGCTCCCCTCAATTTCAAAGTCCACCATCTCTAGCCCCCTGGGAACTGACTTCTGGCTGGCTCGTAGTTCTGCCAATTCTTGAGACCAGTCTTCCTCCTGATGCCTCAGCTCCACTTAACGGGCCGTCATCTCTACTAGTAGCTGCGCTAGTTCGATCTCGGTGATCGCTTCCATATCCGCTTGGCGAATTGTGTTTAGCGTCTGCACCTGCTCTTCTAAAGCTTCAAGGCGGGCATGGTAGAGAGCTGCTCGGTCACGTCCTCTGATCCTTTCAGTATTATTCAAATAACTGGACAACATTGTACGCCCAAGATCAAGAAAATCTCTTCCATCCAGGATCATCCCAATACATCTCCTTAGCAGCCGCATGAAATCGTTAACACTGTGTTTGAAGAATTCTTCAAGTGGGTTCGCAATGTCTATAGTTAGCGCAGGCACTACTAAGGAAGATGTAGCCGGGGGAGGAGTGGCTTCCGTAGGAGTTAGGAAGAAGAAGCTCGCCCCTGTACCAGACTCATAACATGCGGGGCCAGTAAAACTAATAAAGACTTGGCAGAATTAGGAACCCGAGGTGAAGTATCGTCGGTACTAGCAGGACGAGCAACTCCACCAACAGGAGTAGATGTCAGGGTGTCTTCGCCTGAAGCTCCTCCTATAGTAGAAGTGGCCTCAAACGAGAACTTTAGATGATCTTCATCCCGTGTTGGCAAGCGAGAAGGAGCAGGAGGGGCTACCGGTGTCTCAACAAGCACAATTGTTGAGGGCGTTAATATAGCTGGCTGAGGAGCAGAGGGCACGCCAATGACGACTGGGAAAGTGTTCTCGGAGAAAACCACTGGTGTTGGAGATGGTAGGCTTGGAAACAGGGGACCATCTCTTGACACGGCAACAATATCTGTCCTGTCATCACTCCTTAATTCGTCAGTTGGAGGAGTTGATGAAGGAACAGAACACAGTGCCGGTGTAAAGTAATCTGCGTCAAATCCATCTGCAGAGCTACCAAATCCGCCTACCGAGCCTTTAGTGCCAGAGTAGTCCACCAACTTCTCGAACTCCACCCTAGTAGTCAAGTGCATGGGCGAATGAAACTGACTACCTGGATCTCAGAAAAGCAAATAGGAAGTGTCATATATATGTACAAAGGAAAAAGAAGTTAAAATATAAAAATTTAAAGAGTAGAACCATACCAGTGGATACGAGTCCTGTGGTTGGACTTGAGGGAGGAGCCGTCACTGTCTCCAGAAGCACACCCGTTTCGCTACCTAGAGGTTGCATCGCGGTGTGCTCGACGGATTCCGTGGTTGGGGGAACCGGGGCCTCAGTAGCACTAGAGGCTTATGTAGGCCTGCTCCTCTGCCGGTGCAAGTTGCAGAGTTGAAATAAGCAGGTCCGTGGCAAACTGAACCGCTGCTTCTTCAGGGATTACCAAGGTTTCCCCGGCCATCTTTTTCTTCTTTTGAGATGGCTCGCTCCTAGTGGACCCGCAGCGTTTGACGGTCGGACTCCGAGAACGAGTGACGACAGGTTGGGGAGCACCTCCAACATCAGCATCATCGTCACCATCATCATCATCACCATCAGAGTCGCCTACATCTAATGGGTCGGCCGCCGTGTCGAGGAACACATCCATTCCTTTCACCCTCACTCTCTTGGCCCCTTTGCGGCGAGAGTAGAAGGCCTCTATCTCCTTACAGCAGCTGTGGTTGATAGAGAAATTGGGTACATCAGCGTTGGCAACGCTGTAACATGTGCAAAAACTTAACGTCATGCTCAGCTCCAGCGATTTCTGCGGCAGCATAAACTCAGCTCCAGTTCCACCAGCTACAAAGTGAAACCAGCCCCGAGCTCTCTCATATAAATTCCATTCATAGGCCAGCTTCTTGTTCGGGTTACCCACGTAAAGTTGTGAATACCCGAATTGGCGAGCAAAGCGGCTCGGGATGTATGGCTCAATATAACAAATCATGTCTTGCCTATACACCAGGTACCCGGGACGAATAGATAATAGCCACCAGAAGACTCCTGAAGATAAGCTTGAAAAATTATCCAGACCCTGAGCATCCTTGAATTTTGACCCGTATTTTCCACCAAGAAAATCGGGAAAACATCGGAAGATCTCATAGTTCTGATGATGACGGAGCGTCTTCCGAATTATTGACATCTAATGGCTCTTCCAAGAGGAGCGTTCGTACAGCTCCACAAGGAATGGCTTGTCAGCTGGGGAGTATTCAGCCGCACTCATTAAAGAGGGGCAGTGCATGACAAGCCACGCCATTAAATAGGTGTAGGGCATCTCTACCCTAGGGTTTGGCGTCTTCACCGGGATAATGTCTTTTGACTTGCCTTTAGCCTTCCCCTTGCCCTTGTCAGTAGGGATGAAACCATTACAGAGTGCTCGTAGCCCACTCTGAAGATTGCTGACCATAGAGGGAGGAGTCCGAATGGTCATGCGTATGCCAGTAGAACTACTGGATAAACCACGTTCATTGCGATAGCATCTTTTCGCAATGACGGAACGACACATCGCTTTAACCACACCATCAGAAACCCAGCGATTAGGCCTTGATTGGACATTGGGAACTGAGCCTGATAGTGGAAGCTCTTGAAGACGGTGCCGGGACTGAATCCACCTTCGTTTGATTCGGTGGTATAAAATATAGCACGTGTCTTGGCTCTGCGGCGATCAATCTCTCCAACGTCGACAGGATTGTGGCTGTGGACACTTGATGAACCCTCTTTGGAGTTTAAATTTGCAAAAAGGTAATCGACCCACTTCTTGTAGCCGATACTTTAGTTACGCACACCTACCATATCGGCACAGATGCGGTAGTGGCACATCATTTTCCAATAGGTTTTATAGATGCGCTCATCCTTTGCCTTCAGCATATTCAACTCTTCAGTAGTGGGATTTATTCCTCATAGGAAACTTCGCCCATCGATAAACTCGAGACCTCATACATCTCATGAAGTGCAAGCCCCAGTTCACCTATGGTGTGAAAAAGGTGCCAGTCTCAGGATTGTACATCTCTAGGAGACTGAAGAGATGATAGGAGCTCTGAGGTAGCCCAAACTGAATATTTCTAATGGCCTTAAATAAGCCAATTTCCTTCAGAATTGGCTCGTGAGAGTCTATCATATATTGGACAAGGCGAGCCCACCACATGTTGCTGGAGGAGTAGACCCAGTCGGACATCCTGAAGTCATTGGCTGGATATTGACCCCCCCTTCGCTATGAACTCGCTTAGGAAGGTTCGTGCACGAATTGGAATCTCCCCTACTGGGTGCTCCTTGGTGATTCTACCTGGAAGCAACCTAGTAACACATCTAGTTGGACCGTCTTGATAAGCTCCATGTGCGCCAAACTTGCCCGTAGAGACACAGTCATATTCTTGAGTTAGTCTCCACTCCAACTCACGATACATGGCCAACCTCTGAAGATATACCAAGAGGTAACTGCGCTCCATGCTAGGTAAGAACATCAGCAAGTCGCCAGAATGGTAAAGTCATTTGCTCTCCTCTTCAAAAAGGATCTGGTCCGAATGCCCCATGCGTCTCCAAAGAGAAATCCGGGCTTCTCCAACACTTTTCTGTTGGTTGCCTCGAAGGGAGCATCGGTGATGATCTCCGTTGCGGTAGTGGGGCTGTATCTGATTAATTTCTCCCTGCGCTCTCGCACACCTGGTTTATAAGCAAGGAGATCTGTCGTGAAGCGAAATTGGGTTGCTAGGCCTACACCCCCAGCAAATCCGAAGTGGTGCCTATGAGAAAGAGCATCCACTGAATAGCCAACTGCAAAAGAAAAATCAAGAGTTAGAAAAATTTTGGAAAAACCAGAAAATCTCCTAAAGTGTAGAAACGCGGAGTTAAAAGTAACTCCATGCGAAGCTAAGAAAATAGCCTCGCATTTTAATAAAATGCGAAGATAAAATGATAGCTTCGCGTTTGTATAAAAAATGCGAAGCTAAGAGGATAACTCTGCTTTGCTAAATGCAAAGATAGATCTGTAACCCTGCGTAAAAACGCGACAGTTAGCAAAAATAACTTCGCATTTCAAAACGCGAAGATAATGCGATAGCTTCACGTGGAAGAAGGCCAGAGGCCTTTTCTTCTTCTCCAAGCCGTACGACCGGAGTACGGCGATTTCGCCGATGAAAGAAGTGATTGGCCGGTTAAAACCGAGCCAAATCACTCTAAAATTGTTCCAAAGACCAAAAAAATTTAGATTTTTACCTTTAATAGGCGCGGCGTGGACTGGGCCACCACTGTGGCCGCTGCCGCGGCCACTTCCACCGCTGCTAGCGCTGGCTGCCGATGGTGAGGAAGCGCGTGAGGTCGTGATCTTCTTGGGTGCCATGGATCTTGAAGAAGTTCGGTCGAAAAGTAAAGAAATCGACAAGGAAAACGCTAGGGTCGCCGGTCGCTTGAGAGCTCTGATCTCTTGATTCTTGAAAACTCTTCGAATGAAGTGAAGAAGAAGAGGAGTTAAGGCTCCATTTAAATGAAAAAACCCACCTCTTGGTATTCGGTGCGAGAATCGGAGCAGTTACGGAGCAAAACACGGGACTATTAGCTTCGCGTAAACATACAAAACGCGAAGTTAACATGGTAATTTAACTTCGTATTCCTGTTTGAGGATCCAAAGTATTTCAAAATTCGCTAAATTCTAAGCCATTTTGAAAACTTTTGAGGGGGTTCTGTTGGTAGTGAAATTTCTAAGTAAAAGGAATTTTCCATAATAGAACGCGGATCTAACTCTGTAGCTCCGTGTGTGGCCATCTTAGCCCCGCATTTGAGTAAAACGTGGAGCTAAACAATAGCTCTGCATTCTGACACGATTAGCTCCGCGTGAGCAGATAACCAGAATCCTAAATTGATTATGATTGTGATTTGAGCTTATCCAATACCCAAATTGAGTCCAATCAGAACTATAAATCAAGAGATTTAAATCAAAACTAAGATATTTGATTAGAATCCTTGATGAATACAAATTCTATTTAAATAGAAACTCTCATATTGGCCCAAGGCTATAAATACCCTCTTGAGGAAGCCTTGAATGATCTTTTTTTGGGAGCATTAAAGAAATTCAAGTTACGCGTAAGAGTCTTGAACGAATCAAGATCAGCAGAGAAAGATCAAGAGTCGACCATCATCTTCGTCAAGCAAGAAGATCATCGACGTCAGATAGTCCAAAGGAGCTATTTAGTCGATCCCATCGCTACGAGAACCCACTATATTTTGTAAAAGAGAGCGATAATTATAAATCCTCTCGTTTGATCTTTTCTTATTCACTTTTGTTGTAATCTAAGATGTATTCAATGGAAAGAGGCAAAAATTTTGCTATGAATACAACAAAAACTGCTACGGTGAAGACACCGAACCCTATGGTGGAGATGTCCTATACGTATCTAATGGCATGGCTAGTAATGCACTGTCCATTTTTAATGAGCGCTGCGGATTTTTGTCTGATCGACAAACCCTTCTTCGTGGAGAAGTACGAACGCTCAACGTGGAAAAGTAACTACATACCGATTATCCGTAAGACGCTTCACCACCACCAAAATTATGAGATCTTCCAATGCTTCTCGAATTTCCCTAGTGGAGAATACAGATCGAAGTTCAAAGACATTTTGGGAGGAGACAACTTCACCCATTTATCTTCGGGAGCGTTCTGGTGGCTGCTCAACATCCGTCCTGGACACTTGGTGTACAGGAAAGACACCATGTACTACATAGAGCCGTATACACCAAGCCATTTTGCTCGTTAATTCGAGTACACGCAGCTCTATGTCGGGAATCCAAATAAGGGGCTGGTGTACACGAGGTTGGTTCCATTTTGTCGCCGGAGGAACTGGTGCCGAATTTACGTTGCCCCAGAAGGTGCCGGACTCGAGCATGACTTTAAATTTTTGCACCTGGTACAGCATTGCTACGCAGATGTACCAAATTTCTCCATCAACCATAGTTGTTGCAAGGAGATTGAAGCCTTCTATTTTTGCCGTAAAGGGGCGAAGGGGATTCGAGTGAAGGGGATGGACGAATTCCTTGGCACGGCGGCCGATCCATCATATGCAGGCGATTTTGATGGTGACGTCGATGGCGGTAACGATGATGCTGATGTTGGCGGTGCTCCCCAACCTTCCATCACTCGTTCTCGAAGCCCAGCCGTTAAGCGCCGTGGGTCCACGAGAGGCGAACCGGCTCGAAAGAAGAAGAAGCTGGCCCGGTAAACGCTGGTAATCCATGAAGAAGCAGCGATCTAATTTGCCACGGACCTGCTTACCTCAACTCTATCAACAACATTTGCAGAGGAGAGCAGGCCTGTTGAAGCCTCCAGTGCCACCGAAGCTCTGGTTCTGCTAACCACAGAATCTGTCGAGCACACTACTATGCAACCTTTGGGTAGAGAGACGGGTGTGCTTCTAGAGACGGTCACAGTTCCTCCTTCAAGTCCAACCACGAGACTTGTATCTACTGGTATGATTCTACTCTTTTAGCCTTATATTCTAACTTCTTATTCTTTTTTCATATATGTGACACTTCCTATTTGCTTTCTAAGATACAGGTAGTCAGCTTTACTCGCCTATGCATTCGACTACCAAGGTGGAGTCTGAGAAGCTGGTCGATTACTCCATCACTACTGGCTCGGTGGGCGGACTGGGTAGTTCTGCAGACGGATTCGATGCAGACTACTTCACACCGGCTCCACGTTCTATTCCTTCATCAACTCCTCCGATTGACGAATTAGGGAGTGATGATAGGACCGATACTGCTGTTGTAATGCCAAGAGATGCTCCTCCATCTCCCAGCCTACTGTCTCCAACACCGGTCGTTTGCTCTGAAGACACTTTTCCGGTTGTTGGTGCACTCTCAGCTCCTCAGCTAGCGGTATTAACGCCATCAACAATTGTGGCTGTTGAGACCCCCGTGGCCTCTTCTGCTCCAACTCGCTTGCTGACAGGTGATGAAGATAATTTAAAGTTCTCCTTTGAGGCCACTTCTCCTACAAGAGGAGCTTCAGGCGGAGATACTCCATCACTTACTCCTGTTGGTGAAGCTGCTCGACTAACTAGTACCAGCAATACTTCCCCTCGGTTCCCCAGTTCTACCAAGTCTTTATTGGCTTTACTAGTTCCGCATGTCATGAATCTGGTACAAGGACGAGCTTCTTCTTCCTCAACTTCTACGGAAGCCACTCCTCCCCCGGTGACATCTTCCTTAGTACTGCCTACTCTGAACTTAGACACTGCTGATTCTCTTGAGGAATTCTTCAATCACAGTGTCAATGATTTTATGCGGCTACTAAGGAGATGTATTGGGATGATCCTGAATGGGAGGGACTTCCTCGAGCTTAGACGCCCAATGTTGTCCAGTTCGCCAAGCGGATGTGGAAGCGATCACCGAGATTGAATTAGTGTGGCTGCGTGCAGAGTTGACGGCCCGTCAAGAGAAGCTGAGGCGCCAAGAGAAGAGTGGTCTCGGGAGTTGGAAGAGCTACGAGCTAGCCAGGAGTCAGTCCTCAGAGGGCTAGAGATAGTAGATTTTAAAATCGAAGGGAGCCAAGCGGCCATCCACAGAGCCAGAGAGACTATCGCCAAAACTCAGGCTATTTTAGAAGCCAGTGAGTCTCGGCTAGGGGAATCCGTGAAGAAACGGGAAGAGCTGATCCTTCAACAGGCACAGCTCGAGCAAGAAGGCATGATGAGGAGCCGTTTAATTGAAGAATCTCGTCAGCGGTTGGCCCAGCAACTTGCTATAAATGACAATGATTTACGTAGGCAGGCTCAACATTCGGTAGAAGAAACCCATCGTCGAGTTATTGATAAGACGACAATAAGTTGAAGTTTTTGGGAGAGCCTTAGCTCCCCTGTTTTCTTATACATATTTGTTTATTCTTTTATAATAAAAAGGAACTAAACAATTTTTCAATTCTTTTTGTAACTTTATTCTTTCAATTTATGAATAAAGACAGTTATTTTGATTTTTTTTATCTGTTGGCTACAAATTTTTCTTGCACAACAAATAATGACATAAATAGTTCATAGTTTCGGTAAAACAATTTAAGGCTCATCTGCGTAACTTAGATTGCTGATATCAGAATAACCGGGTCAAAATTACTGACCACGGTAAAGCTCTTCAATAGAGTAAGCTGATGTTTGGTGAAAGCGTTTAATTGCATACACCAGAATGATCAGGTTAGGATCATTGATTTAGACAGAGGCACCTAATTATACATGCCTTAGTTTAGTAAAGAAGTTCAAGTGCTCATATGTGTAACTTGAACATGTGGATGGTTATACTCTTAGGGATATGAACCAGACGTGACAATAATTTATATATATACATTTTTTTTATACATAATACTTTTTCAAAAATTTATCGTTAATTGGCATCATCATTCTATCACCATTCTGGTTCATTAAGCGATAAGCTCCACTAGAGTATACCGTCTCCACGATGAATGGTCTTTCCTACTTAGGTTCAAATTTACTCTTAGTTTTGTAGGTCAAAATCATTGGCCTTTTAATAGCCAGAACCAAGTCTCTTTTCTTAAAGGGTTTTTGTTTAACGTTCTTATTGAATGCTTGCGAGACTCGGGCTTGATACAACTCCATTTGTTGCTTAGCCCGGAGACGCTTCTCATTTAGCGCTTCTAGTTCTCGCAATCTTTGTTGATGCCGTTCCTCTGTCGCCATCTTTATAGCTAATGCTACTCTTAATGATGGTATCTTGACCTACAGAGGCAGGACAGCCTCGCTTCCATATACAAAGGAGAAAGGGGTAGTTTTTGTTGGGGTGCGGACTGTGGTGCGATTAGCCCCCAAACACTCACCTATCTTTTCATCCCAGTCTCGTTTATTGGAAGAGACGAACTTCTGAAGGAGTTTAATAATCGTCTTATTAAAGGCTTCGGCCAATCCATTCGCCGCGAGGTTATATGGTGTTGAAGCAATATCCTTAATTCTGAACTTATCACAGAATCGTGAGAACCCCTGGCTGATGAATTGTGGTCCGTTATTATGAATGATTCTTCAAGGAATGCCAAAACGGTAAATGACATGATGTTTAATGAATTTAATTACATCAGTCGTCTTTACCTCTCTCATGGGCACGGCTTCAGCACATTTTGAAAAAATAATCAGTTATTGCAAGTATAAACCGATGTCCTTTGGATGACGGGGGAGTTATTGGCCCCAAGATATACATTCTCCATGCTTCAAATGACCAACTAGAAACAGTATTGTGCAAGTATTCTGGGAGTTGATGAATAAAATTGGCATGTACCTGACATGCATGACACCGTTTAGCGTATGCCATTGCATCGGTAATCATCTTCGGCCAGTAGTATCCTAACCTTCTTATGCGGTCCCCGAGTTTTGGGCCGGGCTGATGGGCTCCACACACTCCATCATGCTTCTCTTTCAGTACTTCATCGGCTTCTGCTTTTGGAATGCAACGCAGCAGTAGACCGTCATTTGACTTTCTGTATAAAGTCTGAAGTGTAGGATCATAATAAAATCTTTATGCCTTCCTCTTTATTGAGACTGCTTCTTTTGGCTCCTCTGGCAGCATCCCGTATAAGGCGTAATCTACATATGGAAATCGCCAATCACGAGATTCCAGAGTTAAACGTACTTGGCACACTTCCTTGGATTGGAAAATCGCATCATGATGGAGAAGTTCTCTACTCCCAATAGTGATACTTTTAGCTGCGCCTAGCGGGATTGCCAATATTGCAGCTAACACGACAAGAGCGTCCGCATAGATATTCTCATTTCGAGGTACATGTTAAATATAAAACTGTTCAAAATATCCTGCCAACTCAATGGCTAGTTGATAATAGGGGATGAGGGCTTCATGTTTGACTTCATATTCACCCGTCATGTGATTGACGATGAGCTTAGAGTCTCCATATGCCTTTACATAGTTCACCCCCAGTTGTAGAGCCATTTTTAAACTAATAATGAGTGCATTATATTCCGCCACATTATTTGTGCACGGCTCTGTTAATGAGTAACCATTTGGCAGTACATGTTTATATGGGGAAATCAGTACCACCCCTACTCCTGCAGCAGATCGTCTTGCAGCACCATCAAAGAACATCTGCCATGATTGTTCTTTGCTAATCGTGTTGATCTCTAATGTCTGTTTCGAGATATCCCCTAATGATTTAGGGTTGGACCAAATTGGATGGTCTGCGAGAAAGTCAGCGATCGCTTGTCCCTTCATAGCTTTTTGAGGAACAAAATGGATGTCATATGGCGATAGGAGTAACGCCCATTTTGCTAATCGACCATTTAGAGATCCTGGTTTTGTCATCAGAATTTTCATGGGATTGACCCGTGATATGACATGAATTGTTTGTCCTGAAAGATAGTGTCGCATTTTCTAGACGGCGAACACTAGGGCTAAACATTCTTTTTCAATCGGGTAATACCGATGTTCGGCTCCGATCATTGTTCGACTCAAGTAATAGAGGGCTTGTTTATGACTCTGCTCATTATACTGAGGAGTAACGCTCCTAGCGCGTTATCCATGGCCCTTACATATATAAGAAATGGTCTTTCAGGGACAGGTGACATGAGGACAGGAGGCTTCGTAAGGTATTCTTTAAGATCGTCAAACGTCTGTTGACATGCTTCGTCCCATATGAAGGAAGTCCCCTTTTTCATAAATCTGGAGAACAGCTGGCATCGTCCCAATAGATTGGAGATAAAGCGCCGGATATAGGCCAATTTTTCTTGTAACTCCCTTAACCTTTTAAGGTTGCGGGGAGGTGGCATCTCCTTGATCGCTTTTACCTTTTCGGGATCAAAGAAAATTCCTTCCGAAGTAACTATGAATCCAAGGAATTTTTTGCTAGACACCCCCATGAAAGACTTAGCAGGATTCATCTTCAAGTGATGTCTTCGCATAAGATTGAAGACTGTTCTCAGATTCTAAAGATAGACTTCTTTATTTTTGCTTTTGACCACCAAATTATCTACGTAATACTCTACCATTTTGCGCAGATGTTCTTTAAATATAATGCTCATTGCGCGTTGATAAGTGGCGCCGACGTTCTTCAACCCAAGAAGCATTATTGTATAACAGTACACCCCCAACGACGTTCTAAAAGTCGTGTGCTTTTCGTTGTCTGGGTACATTTTAATCTGATTGTATACTGAGAAGCCATCCATAAAGGACATTCTCTCGTAACCGCAGGTGTTGTCGATCATTACATTGGTAATCGGGAGTGAAAATTCGTCCTTAGGGCATGTAGCATTTAGATCCCGAAAATCGATGCATATCCGGATCTTGTCGTTCTTCTTACGAATTGACACTATATTGGCTACCCAGTCAGGATGTTGTTCTTCACGAATAAATCATGATTTTATGAGTTTGTTAACTCAGCAACTATCGTCTCTATTAATTCTGGTCGAAAACGCCTTTACTGTTGTTTGACTGGCTTGGCGTCTTCTTTAATATTTAACCGGTGCGTGGCAATCTGAGGATCAAGCCCAGGCATATCTTCATAACTCCATGCGAACATGTTTATATATTCCTTAATAAGAGATATAAGTTTCTCCTTTTCTAAAGGAGTTAGTGTGTCGCTTATGAAAATGGGTTTTGGATTCTCTTCCGTTCCCAAATTAACTTGTACTAGCTTATCTTCTGTGGGCGGGTCACGCTGTTTAAAACGGACATCCCAAAGAGTATCAATGTGTTTAGAGCAGGAATCATCTTGAATATCAATTGGTTCCTCTTCGCTTTCTGGTACAGCTGAAACCATATTTACTGTTAGAGATTGAAACCAGGAGCCAGTACTTAGATTCGAATCATGATCAAACGGATATAAATCTTCTTCGGCTGAACAGCTCTCTTCGTATTTGTATGGCGGTGAGAGAGGAGTAGATACATAGCCTAACCCCCTTCGAGTTTTCTGATAATAATCTTGGCTCTTCCCTCTTGGTCTAAATGAGGGTATGAGATTTCGCCGCCCTTTCCCAAAGTTTAATCCCGACTTTTTGGTAAAATTATAACTCATCTTTTCCATCATTCGGTGGGATTTTTGCTTGTATAAGTAAAATTGGGGTGATATTTGTTCATCACTTTCACTACTTTGTCTTTAGTTAGGCGACGCGATCACTTTGCCGAAGACAATTGGCTTTTGAGATATCTGTCGGGGAGGTACTTCAAAGAAGTGATCTTTTCGCTTCATTATTTCAGACCGAGAGAGGAGGAATGACCTGATTGGTAAATGATATGCCACCAGAACTTCAAGTTCGGATAGGCCATCTGTATCGATGGAAGTACAAGAAAGCTCAGACTCTGTAGCGACAACAGACTCGTAGACTAATTTTATATTTTCATTAATAACCCACTCATCCTCAGTCACATTAGTAACACTACTATCGAAATTTAAAATTTATGTGAGGGTTTATCTCAGTCACCCCTATCATTCTCTTCCGGAGATTCGTGTTCAGTGTCTTCCTCATTGCCGCTGTCATCGGGTTCTTGAAAGTCCTTGTGGTTCTTATGGAGGATCTCATGGGCCGGCTTGTAGAGCATGACATCGATGAAGTAATTTTCTAGCTCTTTGAATGGTTGCCTATCTGCAACTAGGGTCGGGACTTTTCCTTTTTTATCGCAGTATTTCATACATTAATGGAGAGTCGATGAGACTATCATATATGCGTGGATCCATGGTCGCCCCAGTAGAATGTTATAAGACGTGTCTGCGTCTATAACGTAGCACGTAACTTCTGTCCTCAAATCCCCAATTTGGCATCGAAGTCGGATCTTCCCGAGGGGACATATATCATTGGCGTTAAACCCGTATATCGTAATATTTGTTGGTGTCAGGCGATTGGGAGAGATTCCCAATAGCTGCATCAAATTTTTGGAATGACGCTTAATGCAGACCCCAGATCGATTTGAATGCGATCTACCTTTGTGGATCTGACATATCCGGTGAAATATAAAGGCCTATTATACTTTATATTTCTTACCTACATGTCCTCTGAGGAAAAGATAATCTGTGGGACCTGCCTCCTCACTTGATGACAGTGGGGGCAGGAATCCTGTTCTTCATCGGCTGACTCGACGATCTGTGCTAGGAAAGATTCAAAGTCTGCCAAAACCTCTCTTAATGCTTCGTGAGTTGATTTTGACAATTGCAGCAACTCGTAAAGCGTAACCGGAGCTGGGATATTTGACAACTGAGCTATGATGTCAAATTTGAACGTAGCATCCTTGACTTCTTCATCTTTTCCAGGATTTTTCTGGAAACAAAGCCCTTTTTGCTTTGCAGGCTTCGCGAGTTCCCCGTATATATTATTCGGGTCTACTCTGGTGTAGTTTTTGAGGTAGGCTTTACCGGATCGAGTGCTGGAGGGACCTGCCTCATCTTGATGAGTAGCCATAGTTTCGACCTCCTCTCCAGAGTCCATGAATGCTCCTGTAATTATGTATTCTTCTTTTATTTTTGCGAAAATAGTATTACTAGTCCGCTTTTCCTCTGGCTCCCTGAGGTGGTCCATTCTTAATCCTGTTCTAGATCAAGGTGGACCCACGTGACTTCCCCTCTTTGTGTTGTTATGGGGACAAGTCCTTTCTGTGCTCTTTCATGTGGGTCATGAATCTTCATGACCAGCTTCCCTTCTGGTATCAGAGTTACTCCTGCAAGGAACTCATGGGTTCCTACGACCAGGGTTGCCATATTAGCAATAATTTTCTTTTGTTCCTTTTTCAGCATCAAGACTCCAGTTTCTATCAATGCTTGAATCCTATTCTTCAGAGAGTAACAGTCCTTGGTAGGGTCGTTAGTTTTACCAGCATCTTCCGATTTTCTATTTTTGGAAAGTTTCAACATTCCTTTCTAAGGAGCAGGTGGAAGAGTGTGGGCGTTTTGTTCTGTCTTGAAAGTATATGTCCTCTCTTGTCGGGGCCTATTTTGTCTTGCGCCTTTTTGGTTTTGAGGCTTCGGGTTTGAAGGATTTGTTTGTTTTGGAGCGGTATCTGATGCCATTACCGCTTTCCCCTAATTATTATTGTTACTTTGTGCATGCAGCCTATTATTTCCAAGATTCCTTGCTCCACGAGATTCTTCCACTCGGCGGATCAAGTCTTCGGCTTGCTCCCCCTATTTAAGCAAATCCTTTCAAGTTTTGGACTCTACAGCTCTCATTTTTAAAAGCACGTTAGTCTTGAGGTTATGCCTGCAAGTTTCTACTAGAGTTTTCTGGACCATTCCGTGTTAGCAGTGCACGAACTTCTTCCGGAACCTTTCTATAAAATCCTTCACCTTTTCTTGTTCCCCTTGCTTAGTTGCGAGGAGGGAATGAACCGATATTTCGGTATCATCCTCGAAGAAACGTGCAAGAAAGTGCCTTTCCACGTCACACCAGGTGTTGATAGTATCTGAGGCCAACGGCATAAACCATGTAAAGGCAGACCCTCGCAAGGTACTTGCAAATACTTTGGTCATCACTAGGTCATTGCCCATCAAATGCCCGCTTGAGACAAGAAGTAGTAGATGTGCTGATTGGGGGATCCTTTCCCATCGTACGACTCCAACTTGAGTGGTTTATACTTTTCGGGGTGCGGTGCCAAGTCCCACTCAAGTGGATATGGTCTCGAAACCCCCGATTCTTTCAATTCCTTTTTGTGCATTAGGGCATCAAATTGGCTCTGTAACTTCTCAATTTTCTCTTCATAAGAGTCATGGAAAGAATATTTATCCTCATCCTCATGTGCCGAGTAAGCCTTTTCTTCTTTATCTTCTTCGTTCATCTTAAACGGAGTTTCTTTTTCTTTCTTTGGCGGTGATGCTGAAGAAGTTTTAGTTTTATCTTCGATTATTTTTTGGGTATTTTTGACCACCTTTAAGAGTATCATTTTGAGATCCTCGATCGTTTTTTGTTGATCTCGGATCATCTGTTCATGGGCCTCTAATATTTGATCGATATCGTCAGATTTATACACCATATGTGATGCTGATTTTTGTGGTCGGGACGACACAGAAGAGCGAGGTGAGGCTATGGTCGAGTTGTCGCTGTCATCGTCACAAGAACCTTTTACAAGCTTCTTGTAATTTCGAGGGGGGACAACGCCTGATTTAAATCAAGTAAGATGAAGAGGTTTCTCGTCACTTGATTCCGAATCATCATCCCTATCTACGACTTTCTTTCCTTTTCCAATCATGTTAGAGGTTACAACTCTCCATCCTTTTTCTCGAGGAGTAGTTTTTGTCTTTTTTGAAGGATTTTTGTCTGACTTAGTTAATCGGTCGAACACTAATACTTTGTTCTTACTGCAGCAACAATTATTCATCACCGCAGATGCTGCCATCATAAGCTGCTCGCAATGACAAGTAGAATCCGACTGAATTTGATTTATGCTCATTTTCTTGGTTAGATATTCTCTGAGGTCAACGGTATTGAATACGAAATCGTGGGGCCCACTCATCCGTTAAGAGGGTCCAGGGGCCCACTGAAGCTTCTTGGAATCATTAGTATAAAGTTTTGATCTAATAGTGCGATTATCAGTCCTGATTTTGTATTCAGGTTGATTTATGCAGAGCTGAGAAGTAGCTTCATGTTTTGATATGCAGAGCTGAGTAATAGCTTCGCGTTTTGGTACGCTAGCCTCGCGTTTTGGTACGCTAGCCTCGCGTTTCTGCAGAAGTTTAACTTCCGGAATATTAGCCTCGCGTGGAAGAAAATTCTTGCACGCTGGTTTATTCTTGATATTTACATAAGTCATAACTTCGCATTTAACACTATTCTTGCAATTAACTCAAGTCTGAAAATTATCTTCGTGATTTACGCGAAGGTAATGAGTTTTGTGATTAATGCAAGTTTCACCGTCTATGCGACTTATGCTAAGCTCAGTTTTAGTCTCGCGTGGAGAGTCACCATCACATGCTGGCTTTAAAGAAAATTTATCATCGCGATTTACGCGAGTGTCAAGCATCTTGCGATTGACGCAAGTCTTATTGGCTTCGCGCTTAACGCTAAGCTCAGTTTTAACCTCACGTGGAGAATCATGATCACACGCTGGCTCTATCATCATTTTATCCTCGCGATTAATGTGAGCTTCTCTGGTTTTAAGTCCAGTTAAAATAGCCTCGCGTGGAGAATCACACAATGGCTCGTTCTTGCGATTAACGCAAGTTGCAGCTTCACGTTTAACGCGATAATGACTGGTCTTGTGATTAACACAAGCCAGTTTGCGAGGTACAGTAGCCTCGTATTTTGCTGCTTGATTAGCCACGCGTTTAACGCGGGCTTTGAGGGCTTTTCGCCTAGCTCTCCGATTTCGGTTCCGGAGTTGGGTTCTGGTCAATCCAGTTCCCGAGCCTTCTTCGGTAGTAGAGAGATCGTCCTTTGTTAGGGTTTCCTACCTAAACAATGGCTCTATGGCCTCGGTCTCCAAGAGACCCCGATTAATGGTGGATTCCCGATTACCCGATTTACGGATATTGGAGCACACGCGGCGATAGCGCCGCGTTTCAGTCAGATTACCTGATTTAGAGGAGAGGTACTTCTAGTATTTCTGCTGGTCGATCTCCACGACGAGCATATTAACGTCGGATCCAATCCTTTCCACGTCAGATTGCACTCTTTTTCAGTAAAAGAGACGTCTCTCACTGTGGTCGCCAGTTTGCTCGTAGCAAACTTTTTGTCTCCTTCCATTGGAATAACTTAATTACAATGAAAGTGAATAAGAAAGAACAAACGAGAGGATTTATAATTTATCACTCTCTTTTACAATGTAAAGTGGGTTCTCGTACCGATGGGATCTACTAAATAGTTCTTTTGGACGATCTGACGTGGAAATCTTCTCTCTTGACGAAGATGATGGCCGACTCTTGATCTTTTCTTCTGGTCTTGATATGTTCAAGGCTCTCACGCATAACTTGAACTTCACGATTGCTCCAAAAAAAGATCCCCAAAGGCTTTCTCAAGAGGGTATTTATAGACTTGAGTCAATATGAGAGTTTCCAATCAAACAGAATTGGAAGGTAGTTGTGTTTATTAAGGACTCTAATAAATATCTTAATTTTGATTTAAATATCTTAATTTGGAGTTCTGATTGGACTCAATTCGAGTATTGGATAAGCCTTAATCTCAATCCCAATCAATTTAGAATTAATGAAATCTGCTTACGCGGAGCTAATCGCGTCAGAATACGGAGCTATGGATTAGGTCCGCATTTTATTAAAACGCGAGGCTAAAGTAGCCAAACGCGGAGCTACAGAGTTAGCTCCGCTTTCTGCGTGGAAAATTCCTTTTACTTAGAAATTTTCACTAACAACAATCACTAGCCGGGGATAAGCAAGAGAAAAATAGAGATTGAAAAAATAAGAGTAATTTTATAATACTTAAAAAAAGCCCTTAGTTTTTTTTAATTTTATAGGGGTTATATTTAGAAAGTGGGGGTAATTAGAAAATTGATTGCATATAGAAATTTTCTATTGTCATAATTATAAGAATTTGCACATTCTAATTAGCGAATACTAGAATATCTACGTCGAAATTATGCTTCCTTATTCCTTTTTTTTTTTTTTTTTTGCTTTTCCTGTTTAATTTGAACCATCGATTAGTTACTAATTAGTTAGCTTACCCAATTGATACCATAACTCTAATTGAAATCCAATCTACAATGTGAACCAAATAGCCATACATAAATTATATCTCCATTACAAGTAACAAAACTTTACAACAACATTATCCCCAGTAAACTGGTAGCAACTCGCAATCTAAATTGAGTTTTTTTTTTTTTTTTTTTTTTTGGTAATTAATTAGTAAGTGACCCTAACCCCTTGGTATCTAAGTATCTCCCCGATGAGCTCCCCTTTCCCCGAGCCCACGTACCTCCCAACAATCTCCCCGCCCCTAATAAACAAGAACGTCGGCACCTGGACCACCTCCATCCTCTTGAGAAACTCCATGCAGCTCTCGTTCTCGTCCCCGTTCATCCTCGCGAACACCACCGCGTCCTCCATCGACCTCGACAGCTTCACCACCGTCGGGTACACCTTCACGCACGGCCCGCAGTGCTTCAGCCCCACGTCCAGCACCACCAGCTTCCCGCCCACCTTGTGCTCCGCTATCAGGGCGTCCACGTCCTCGCCGCTGTGCAGCTGCACCACCGCCGAGTGGTGGTCCCCGTAGTAGAGCACGTCGCCCACCAGCTCGTCGGGCCCGATCCCTTCCTCCTCGTGCACCTTCTCCATTCCCTTGTAGAAGCTGAAGTGGGGGATCTTGGCCACGTTCTCGCGCCGGCAGAGCTCGCGGGTCTCGTCGGACTCGTCGCCCATGATCAGGATGAAGTCCACGTCGCCGCAGGTGCGGCTGAGCTGGACCATGGTCGGATATATCTTGCGGCTCTGGTCGTCGCGGCTGGTGGCGAACTCGACCACCACGAGCTTGTTCTTGGCGGCCGCGAGCGCGTCGTTGAACTCTTGGATGGTGTGGACCTTTTGGACGCGCTCGTCGGGCATGGGCTGGGGGTTCTGGGTGCCGCTGGGGGCGGCGGCGGAGGGGGAGGAGGAGGAGGCGCGGGGGGAGACGAGGAGGCTGCGGCGAGGCTTTCGAGGGGAGGAGATGGAAAGGGTAGAAGGAGAGGGGCAGGGGTCTAGTATAGGCTTGGAGAAGGAGAGGAGTGACGAGGGGAGTTTGGAGAGGGAAGTGGCTATTGTGGCCATGGGGAGGAAGCGCTAGCAGTAGTAGTGTTTGGATTGAGAGGAGGCAAGAGAATAGATTGGGGGGAAGTCACAATTCAATGGGGGTTATCTTTGGTAGGAAATGGGGTGCTCTGCTCTGTTGCTCTCCACACATCTTGTTTGTGGTGGTGGTTGTTGCTGGATATCAGTTGGATATGGATATTATGGGAAGTTTTTTTTTTTTCAATGTATTTTATTTTATATTTTTATTTTAAGATTAATTACACTCAGAGTCTATATAGTATTGGAGTGGATAACTTATCACCTTAAAGTTTTAGACTCTCATTTAGATTCTTTGAACCGCAGAAAAAATATCTTCTTCTGAGCTTTCCTGTTAATTTTTTTCTGTGGTCTAGGAGTTTAAGTGAGAGTTTTAAATTTTAAGAATGATAAGTTATATACATCTCATACTACAGGAGTTTTAAATTTTAAAAGTGATAAGTTATACACATCTCATGCTACAGGAGTATGAGTGTAATTAATTCTTTAATTTATAAGGGAGCTTGCTGGAAAATTCTACATGCGCACCACTTTCATGTTAGTGAGCACCACCGCATCCTACAGTAAAGTGATTAGCACCATAGGGGAAAGTAGTGCTAGCTAAGAGGAAAGTGGCGGGCATTTAGAATTTCCCGAGTTGGAAACTTAAAAGTCTAAAGTACAAGAAGACTCACAAAGTATTAAAGTTGTTTCAAAAATTTATACATGTTGTATAAACCCATATGAAACTTGAAATTTCATAAAAAAACCTAAACGGTATAATGAAGAGATTAATTAATCGATTTAAAAATGCAACAGTTACTCACTCTCCAACAACTTCAGATATATATGTTTTGAGTGAATATACTAAATCAGAAAGTGAGTATTTAGAAATGTTGAATATTATGTATATAATATATTTTTAAATCAATTCATTAATTTTCTGATAATGTCTAAAACCTCATGGGCATTTACATAGCTTAAAATAGTTCATGTGGGTTTTTGGAAGAAAAACACGATACTTTTCGAGGGCTTTATCTACTATAGCAAACTTAAAATTTAGAACTATCTCGTTTCGATATGTCCATGTATGTGAATATTCCTAAAATCTCGGTATTGTGTGGCATTAGGATACAAGAACCAAATTTTGTTCTCGATGCTAACCCTAATTCGAATGAGAATGAGTCAGTTTAAGTGCTAATATTTTGTCCATCCAACTTAAAGTTTTAAAATAAAAAAATAAATTTTTATTTTTAATTTAAAATTTTGAATAGTACAGTTTAAAATCTTTATTTGCCTTGAACTTACCAATTCACATCCTAAATCCTATGGATGACCGCAGGCCAGGTTACAATGGCAAAGGTTTTACATGGTGCGCTGTTTTGGTTTTTAGTTCTTTGATATTTAAGTGGGCTGGTTATGGTTAAAACTTTAGGGCCCAATACCTTCCCTAAAATCCAATATACAAGTGTTTTCCTCGATTAAATCTCTATATTTACTTATTTAAATCCACAGGCTCACAGCTAAGTTATCCTAACTCCAGCTTTTATAATACACTTGCAATCATTTGTATTAGATTTTTCAATTGTTTTTACTAACACTAGTAAAGTGCATGTGAAATGCACGTGTGAGTTTTTAAGTGACTTCCAAGGTAAGAGGTGGGTATATTTCAAAATTGAACGAGAAATTTAATAATGTAATAAAAGTACTAGAGAAATTAAAATATTAATATAATTCCTATAAGTTTTACCTTAATGATTTTCTAATAGGCTGAATTAAGAAAAATTAATGTCAAGATGTCTTATGCAGGAAAATAAACAATTGGGACTTTTTCAGAAGGAATAATTATACGTTTTGATTTTTTTTTTTTTTTTTTTTTTTTTGAGGAGTTAACAGTCGAGATATTTTCTGCAGGAATCAAATGAAGATAAGTTCATTAATCAGAAAGACAAACAGTTTGATTTTCTGGTTGTCGCAGGGAATCAAACAGAAGGTTATTGAACTGTTTGAGTGTTTTTTTTTCTCTTTTTTTTTTAAAAGAAAAATCAATGGCCGAAGGAACAAATGAGGAAGGTTCATTGACAAGGTTTGATTTTTCTAAGAAAATTAACAGTCGTGATGTTTTTATGTGAAAACAAATAAAGGGGGTTCATAAAAAAGGATAACTACACAGTTTATTTTTATTTTTTTGTTTTTAAAGGAATATCAAATAAAATAATACCACATAAAAAAGAGAGGGCAAGGCTCAATCTATTCGGGCGAGATATTTTCTGTGATGAAGCAAACAGATAGGGTTTATTGACAAGGACAATTAAATGGTTTGATTTTTCTTTAAAAGTCTAGAGTCAAGATGAAATAAAATAAGTATCAAATAAAAACGAGAGGCAAAGCTCCAATCCCTTTGCTTACAAGAATAGTAAGTGGACTTCTTATAGATGGGCAAACACCTGCATTGGGCCCGTGCACATGTCTAGCAAGTGTAATTATCAATAAAATGAATTCGGTTATAAACTAGTTTGTCTTTTTATTTATTATTATTATTATTTTTGAAGTAGAACTGGCGAACAGACATCCTCTGCATTCCATTACTGAGGTAATAACAAAACTAAAATAAAAATACAAAAGATTGTGGTTAGCTGACCACATCATGGTATCATGAACCCTAAGTTATAAAATCATAAGTATCTTTCAAAATGTTACATCAATTTCTCTAGTCATTTCTTTCTAATCCTTAAAATAACTTCAGAACATTATTCCTCCAGAGCGACGGTCTCCTGCAAACCCAGTTGTTGGTGCCACCAATCTTCTGGCACCTCCCCTGGATCGGGGTCAATAGTTTGTCTTTCTTTAAGAAAAGACTGCAGTCATTCCTATTTAATTTCCCTTTAATTGTTACAAGTGGGTTCAAACTCCCAATCTCTTGTACACTTGCAAAGAAATTTTAGCATATTTTACTACCAAGATACTTACTCTTAAACCTCTTTGTTCATCAAATAATTTCGAAATATAAATTGTTAAAGTAAATATGAAGGCAATGGAATATGATGTAATGCATGCCAATACCATGGGGTGTGACGGAAAAATCAGGTTCGAAAATGTATGTGATGATCCATCGGAAAATAATGAGAGTATATGGTGGGATAAATAACTAGAGAATCCTCTCGATGTTGGGAAAATAAAAATATCCCGACTTATATATAAACAATATATTAGTTATAAGTAAATTAATAAGTCACAGATGACACACAGTATTTATGTGGAAAACCTTTACGGTAAAAACCACGGAACAGTCAAATAGCGAATTATACTATTCCAGATAAATAGTACAACCTTTCGAGTCTTGTCCAGAGAGTTCGGAAATATACAAAAAATAAAGAATGATACAATGTTACCTCCAATACGAAATAAACTTCCAATCTTATTAGAGAACTGTAGTTTGTAGTAGAAACACCAAACTAATACCATGATAGATAGTATCTGAAGAGAGTATCTCGCAGAGCACACCAAGTTTTTTCTTCCCTCTCTTTCTTTCTCTATTTTCTCTTCAGTTTTCTCCTTTTTGAATGGATTTGGATTTTAATGATTAATGATATCAATTGATGAGCACATATTTATAAGCTTAAATTATATATATTTTACTATTTCACCAATCATTTAATTATGCCACCTAATTATGTTCTTAATTTTTCCCACCTAATCTTTTTATGGATTGGTTTAACTTTAACGCTCGCAACCATGCATTTCACCAAGTGCGATTTCGTAGGCTATTGCCGATGATGCGGAGACATGGTTGAACTAGTGGCATCGCCTGCTTAATTAATTCACAACTGGAGGAGGATGACACAGTAGTTGCCTGTTTTCTTATGCTCTGATGTACAAAACCAGGAGCTCCCCGTGTTTGCATTGTTGAGATAATTAATTTGTCCCGAACAACTCGAATCAAGGCAAAGGCCTCCACGAGAGAACTTCTGAAGGCCGGTCGCAAGGCGAGGACGTAAATGTCCCGCGCTAAAATGATGCATTGGAAGTGCTGTAAGGTCCGAAGAAGAGACGGGTGTAGCATAGCATTTCTTGCATTGACACTATGATTGATAATGAATGCGTTAATGGATCGATTTTTAGCAATATCCTATTTAAAATTTTGAATTAGAAAAATAAAATTTAAATTTTTAATTTAAAATTTTGTATAAGACGAGTCAAAAATCAATTCATAAATGTATTCATTATCATCTCTAATTAGCACGGATATCACCTTTTATGTCTTAACTCCTTCTGTCGTCTGATTGGGTTTTTTTTTCTTTCCCAGCTAACTTCAACTCAAAACTCTAGAGCTAGATGTCCCCTTCAAACTTACCCAATGAGCATGTTGTGTTGATCATGCTTACATTCAAACTCAAGTTTGGCTTACAGATCAAGCTCATTGAGAATGAAGGATCCATCACCAGGATTATATATATATATATATATATATATATATATATATATATATATATATATATATATATATATATATATATATATATATATAGAGTAAACAGGAAATTCACCAGCGTTGAAGGGAGTTCCTTCACCGCCATTTAGGTGGCCCAATAAAATTATTACATATGGCACCACTCAAAGGGTGGTTAAAGAAATTCATTTATTTGTTACCTTGAATGACGTCACGTGTAATAATTTTATTGTGCCATCTAAACGGCGGTGAAGGAACTCCTTTCACCGCCAGTGTATTTCCCGTTTCCTCATATATATATGTGTGTGTGTGTGTGTGTGTGGGCGCGCGCGCGCGCGAGCGAGAGAGAAAATGGGAAATTCACTGATAGTGAAGAGAGTTTCTTCATCGTCGCCTTAGGTGATCTAATAAAATTATTACACGTTGTGCCATTCAAAATAACAAATTAAATAACTCTCTTAACCACTCTTTGAGTGGTGCCACGTATAATAATTTTATTGCACCACCTAAGCTATAGTGAAAAAACTTCCTTCAATGTTAGTGAATTTCCTGTTTCCTCTCTATATATATATATATATATTCTTATTTCCTATCAACACCCAATATCCACAGAATAGTCTTGCATAAGTAAAGTCACAAGAATTACCACTACGTGAAATAGGGGGGCTTTAGTGATGGTTGATAAGCATTGTTTTTTATATAAAAACCACTGTCAAAAGATATTAGCAACATTTTTAATATATGTTATGCTAACCACCATTGTAAAATATATTAGCAACGGTTGTGGTACGCTATTAGTATGATTGTTTCGACCATTGCCGTTTGTTTGAATTAATTTGTAATGGTTGTACTACTGTTACAATTATTCAATGCAACAGTTACTATAATTATTACACAAAACAGTTGCAATTGTAACGGATAACCAAAATGTTGCAATTATAGTGCAAAAATTGTAACAAACCATTGTGATTATTAAATACTTAATGCAATGGTTATAGGATTATTATAGTGCAACGGCTTTAATAATCATATAGTGCAACGGCTGCAACAAACTATAGTGCAACGGCTGTAATAAATCATTGTGATTATTAAATACCTAACATAATAGTTATCGGAAACTATTGCAATAATCCCCAACATATTGCAACATTTACAAAAAATTATTACTTATATTATTGCAATGGCTATCCAAAATCATTACATATCTGATTACAATGGTTATTAGTACCCGTTGCTAAGTATACTGCAATGTTATGAGCAACCACTGCAAAATATTTTACAACGTTAATATGATTGTTTTAATGGGATGAGAGAGGCTTTATATGAGCAACCACTACAACATTTATATGATTGTTACCAAAAGAGTTTGCTTTATTTCAATATATTATAATGTTTTATATATAACACAACAGTCTTTATACATAATATTTATCAAATCAAATTTTACAATAACAATGTAGAAGAAAATAGAGCGAAAGTGGAATGAAGAAATATTTATATATTTTCTTGTGTATGAACTGTACAATGAGCCATCCTTTTATAGATGAAAGAGGCAATAAAAATAATAATTACAGGATTTGTAATTGATACTAATTACATAAAATATTCAATTAGTCAAATCAAAGATTTGTCAACTATCCTAAATTAGTCTAATCAAAGATTTGTCAACTATCCTAATTTAGGAAAATATCTCAATATCTAATAGGAAAGTATCTCAAAATATTTTAGCGTTATGATCATATCTCAATTATATCTCAACATCCCCACTCAAACTCATGGTGGCACCGTAGAAACCAACTGGAGTTTGCTAATAAGTTCACTAAGACGACCAGGTGAGTGTGATTTGGTAAAAATATCAGCAAGATAATCAGCAGAGGAAACGGAACACAAGCAAATGGTGCCATCACTGAGATGATGCCTGATGAAGTGGCAGTCAATCTCAATATGTTTTGTGCGCTCATGAAAAATATCATTATGCGCAATCTGAATAGCACTCTGGTTGTCACAGTAGAGAAGAGAACGAGACAGCTGAGGGGCATCCAAGTCAGTCAAAAGACGACGCAGCTATAAAAACTCAGCAGTAGTATCAGCAAGGGCCCAATACTCAGCAGTCTCAGTGGTATATCGAGCGACAACAGTTTGTTTCTTACTTCGCCAAGAAATAAGACACGAACCAAGTAAGAAACAAATACTAGTGATAGAACGACGATCCGTAGGATCACCAGCCCAATCAACATCAGAATAACCTCGTAACTCAAGAGATGACTGAGATGAATAATGTAAACCATGGAAAAGAGTGCCTTTGATATAGCGGAGGATTCGAAGAACAACAGCATAGTGAGGTGAGCGAGGCTCATGCATGAACTGACTGACGAGGTGAACAACATAAGAAATATCAGGGCGAGTAACTGTGAGATAAATAAGACTACCAACCAACTGTCAATAGAGAGTAGGATCAGACAGAGGCACACCATCAGTAAGGTTGAGCCGAGCATTATATTCCAAAGAGGTACTGGCAATCTTGTTGTCGGTTAGACCAGTCCTGGATATAAGATCTGAAGTATAGTTGGCCTGAGAAAGAGAATAACCATCCGAAAAAGATCTCACCTCAAGACCAAGAAAGTAACTGAAGGTGTTAAGATCTTTCATTTCAAAATGATGACTCAGAAAAACTTGAAGCGCACGAATGCAAGCAGTATCATCACCAGTGATGATCATGTCATGAACATAGAGAAGTAGAAGGGTGGTGTCAGAGGCAGTCTTACGAATGAATAAGGAAGTGTCATAAGCACTGGTTATAAAACCCTACTGTGTGATGACAAAGGTAAATTTGGCAAACCAAGCACGAGGAGCCTGCTTCAGACCATAGATCGCACAACGAAGGCAGCAAATCTTATGAGGAGGATGCTCATAACCAAAAGGAGGTTTCATATAAACTTTCTCAGTAAGATCTCCATTCAGAAATGCATTTTTAACATCCATCTGAAATAATAACCAACGTCGAGCAGCAGCAAGAACAATCAAATATCTAAAAGAGGTAAGTTGAGCAACATGAGCAAAAGTCTTATCATAGTTAATACCATACTCTTGAGAGTAACCCAATGCAACAAGACGAGATTTGTATTGCTCAACTGAGTCATCTGCCCGAGTCTTAATCTTATAAACCTACTTACAACCCACTGCAAACTTTCCAAGAGGCAAATCCACCAAGTCCCAAGTATGTGTCTTGGTAAGAGCATCTAAGTCATCAGACATAGTTTTCTGCCAATGAGGATCAGAACTAGCCTCACGGTAAGAATGAGCGTTATGAAGAGTAGCAAGAGTAGAGAAACAATGATAATCATGAAGATATGAAGGATGAGCTCTTACCCTATCAGAACGACGAGGTGTAATAAGTTGGGAGGACTCAGTAACAGAAGGTGGTACAGGTACATCTTGAAGAGAACCAAGTGATGATACTGGATCCGCAAGGGGAGCAAAGTCATTGGAAGAGGCCGAGAATAGATCGTGAGAAGAGTTGGTATCACCTGTAAAAGAGTTAGTAGACTCAGAAAACAGAGTAATAGAGGGATTAGTGAAGACAGGGGAATGACTAGAGTGAAATAAGGGAAATGAAGAAGGGTGGTGAAGAACTTATGTTCCCAAAACTCTACATGATGAGAAATACGAAGGCGTTTGGTGATAGGATCATAACAACGGTATCCTTTTTATTCAATGCCATAACCAAGAAAGCAACACAGTCTGGAACGACGTTCCAACTTCGTTCGTTCATGCGGGGGGAGAAGAACGAAGCAGACAACTAAAAACTCGAAGAAAGCTGTAATCAGGAATGGTACCATACAACAGTTCAAAAGGAGTTTTGTTGTCAAGAATGGGTAAGAGGACACGATTGATGGTGTAGACAGCAGTAAGAGCAGTCTCTCCCCAAAAACACTCAAGAAGCGAGGCAGAAATGAGAAGAGATCGAACGGTGTCTAGAATGTGACGGTGTTTACGCTCTACTCGATCATTTTGTTGTAATGTATAGGGACAAGAGCGATGAGAGAGAGTTCCATTTTATTGCAAATTGAAACAATCAGTAATCAAGTGGCCGCTTTTCTTGCAATACCAACAAAATAACTTTTGAGAAGAACATTGTGACTGTGGAGCAGAACGTTGGGAGGAAGCCGAAGAGACAACAGCAAAACAAGATCGGGAGACTGTAGCTTCATAGTAAGACGATAATGGTTTTCGAAAATTAACTCAGAAACAACAAAATCTATAGTAGGAAGTGGCGTAGATGAAGAAGGGCTGCCCGAGTGGACTCAAAATCATAGCGAAAATGCATGAATTTGCGGCGGTCCCGATACCTTGTAAAGAGCTCGATGTCTGTAGCACAATAAAGTTGGGGTTCGGCAGCAGTCAACTGATCCCAAAGAAGAGCGATTTGAAAGTAAAATTCAGTAATGAACTGACCAGCTTCTTGACGCATCTAGTAAAGTTCTATCTCAATCTGAAACTGAAGAGAAGTATCATTACAGCAATCGTATCGAGCAACCAAGAAATTCCATGCAGCTTTTGCATTCTGGAGCCTAGGTAGAAGACTGTTAATAGATAGAATTGATGTATTAATAATCTACTGCAGAATTTTGTTATGAATACTCTCACAGTCATCCAAGTGAGTAGTGTAATCAGCGGCGGACTCATTCTTAGCACGAACAAGCTTAGGAGAATTCTCAGAAATATAACGCTACAAATTTTTTCCTCTGAGAAAAAGTTTCATATTGGAAGCCCAAAGACTATAATTGGTTCCATCCAAAACAATATCAAGTGGAGGAACAATATCATTTTGGGAAGACATTTTGGAACGGATATGCCAAAATCAACTCCCAAAAAATCAACCAAAAAAAAATCTGCGTCCGAAAAAGTCAAATCTGATTGTAGAATAGAATTGATCAGGACAAGTGGGGCTCACGCGTTGAAAAAGAGAGGTGCGTGAATACCACTTGTAGAGAATTCACACGGTGCGTGGAAGAGCTTGTCAAGTCTGATTGAGCTGAAATTTTGATAGAAGGAGATCGAAGGCAGACGAGTAATCTAAAGGTAGAAGATTGTTGAGATTTGACTTCAAAATGGCCGAAACAGGCACAAAGAGTTTCGAGATGTATGAGGACAAAGAAAAAAACTCACTTATGGTGGTTTATACACTCACAAAAGAAGTTAGAATAGGCACCAGAATTCTGGTTGCTCTTAAACCATGTAGAAGAAAATAGAGCGAAAGCAGAATGAAGAAATTTATGTATATTTTCTTGTGGATGAACTGTATAATGAGCCATCATTTTATAGATGAATGAGGCAATAAAAAGAATAATTACAGGATCTGTAATTGATACTAATTATATAAAATCTTCAATTAGTTAAATCAAAGATTTGTCAGCTATCCTAAATTAGTCTAACCAAATATTTGTCAACTATCATAATTTAGGAAAATATTTCAATATCTAATAGGAAAGTATCTCAAAATATTTATCATATCTCAATTATATCTCAACAATAACAACAATAACAACAACTATGTATTATGTCCTAAGTACTTGGGGTAAACATTCATCAATTAAAATATATAATAAAAATTAAAATAAAATAAAAAAGATAAGATATATGATAAATATGTTTATATCTTAATTCAGTAAGAAATCAGATCTATTTTCACAATTCACATCATACTCATAAGTTGTTTGATATGATTATCAAATAGCAGTTTTGTTTATCAGCAAAAGGGGGAAAAAAAAAAAAAAGAAGCAAGCAAAAACTAGTTAATGTACGCCCGAAAATTGTAATTTTCTTATATTGGAAATTTACTTTAGAATTACACCAATAAAAGAGAAATTACAAAAAAAATTTCAAGATTATAAGAATTGGGATCGATTGATTTCGATTCCCCTTTATTTTTGTGGATTCTGGCAGCGGTGGAATCTTGATTCTGTACTCCGTTGACGATCCAATCTGGATTGAGAAACTTTTCTGTGGATTTCTTTTGGACTCTCCGTTTCTGGAAAATTCCCTCTCAAAACAATCTCCTTTTTTTCTCCGGATTCTGAGAAGAATTTTTTCCTGACTCCGGTCCCAATTTTATAAATTGAGGAGCACTTCCAATCCGGTCCCAATTCTTCTCTCGAATTCGGATTAAATCTACGTAATTAATCTCTAAAAATCCGGATCACCTTGCAAAACGGAACAGAAGCGGAACGGAAGCGGAAAGGAAGCAGAAAGAAACCCGCGGGTTACAACCCACGAGAGGGACCCGCGGGTGCGCTCCTGCGGGAGTGATCCCGCGGGGCGCTCCCGTGGGAGCTATCCCGCGGGTGGGACCCGCGGGTACGCTCCCGCGGGTTCGCTCCCGTGGGGGGCTCTCTCGTAAGTGCGTTCCCTCAGGTGGGACCCACAGAGCACTACCAGTTTATTTATTTATTCATTTAATTTTTTTAAACCATTTTTTTATGTCTACATAACCCCCTCCAAAGTTTTCGAAATTCTGTATTGAATTGTAACGAATTTCGAAACACTTTGGACTCTTTGATTTTAGCTCTGTAGTCGTCATCGTGATTTTTATGGTATATTGTGAAGCATATTCTAAATCACTACCTTCCAACTGTTTTGTTGCTTGAGGTATACTGTTGAACCTCCTCGATGTATCAAAAATTGCTTCTAGCGAGCCTTCTTGATGCTGGCCATTGTACTTGTGCGGCCGAGCCAAACTTTTGCTTGTAGCTTTGCTTCAGAAAATTTGTTGTCTGCATGCAAAAAAATATTTTTGACGTCTCATTCAGAGGCTAAATGCATGACAGACGTGTAATAGATTTGATAGACAGAGGTAACTATTAACGTGTCTTCTGGAATATGAGCAGAGGTATAATGTTAACATGCTTATTCGATAACAAGCAAAGATATGATTTTATCGTGCTCATTAGATGACAAGCAGAGGTATGATGTTAACGTACTCATTAGGTGACAAGCAGAGGTATGATGTTAACATGCTAGTTAGATGATAAGCAGATGTATGATGTTATCGTACTTATTTGAGGTCAAGCAGAGGTATCATGTTAACGTGCTCGTTAGATGATAAGCAGAGATATGATATTAACATACTTATTTGGGGTCAAGTAGAGGTATCATGTTAATGTGCTCATTAGAATCCTAACCGTTTAGTGACATCTAGTATGACGGATCAGGAAAAAACAAAGGTGTCTTTAAACATGTCTAAAAATTCGACATATTCAGAGGATCTGGTCATGATAGAAATGAGTTAACTAAACAGAGGTGACGGTTAACGTATTTAACCTTGATATTTGACTATCAGAGGTAACTGTTAACTTGATAGGGAGATAATTTTCGTCAGAGGTAACTTAACGGTATTAAAAACAAGTTCATCAGATGTTTTAATATTGGACTTGATGAAGTGTGAGTTTTCATTTCTGTCAGTGGTGAAAGAGTAACATGACAGGAAATTTAATCAGATTTTATCTCATTTAATTTTGAATTATGATGTCAGAGGTATGATTTTAACTTGACAAATATTTTGGAGTGTCACTTGCTCTGCTGGAGAAAATTGACGAGAAAAGTTTTGTTGTCAGAGGTGAAATCTTAACGTGACAAGAGATTTCATTAGGCGATCTCATGGAGAAAAATGATTCGATTTTGTACTCGGGTGTCAGATGTATGATTTTAACGTGACAAATATTTTAGAGACTTGCTGGCTCTACCAGAGAAAATTAATGAGGAAAGTTTTACTGTCAGAGGTAAAATCTTAACTTGACAGGGGATCGATCTGATTAGGGTTTTTAACAAACTCCCAGTTATCAACGGATTTGATTAGTCTTTACCAACTACCGTGTGAGTTGGGTTAGCCGTACTATTCCCCTCAGTATGGGAAGTTGTCGAGAATTTTGTTTGAGCTTAAATGCCAAACTTTTCCTCTTCGCGTTAGTTTAGCAGCTTTGGGCAATGATATATCCTTATATTCGGATAAGGATACTGTTGTGATAGATTTGTCGTAGGATTTTTAGCAAACCCCCAGCTATCAATGGGTTTGATTAGCCTTTATCAACTACCGTTTGAGTTGGGCTAGCCATGCTATTCCTCTCAGTATTGTGAGTTGTCGAGAATTTCGTTTGGGCTTAAATGTCAAACTTTTCCTCTTCGCTTTGCTTTAGCAGTTTTGAGCAATGATGTATCCTTATATTCGGATAAGGATACTGTTGTGACAGATTTGTCATAGGATTTTTAGCAAACCCCCAACTATCAACGGGTTTGATTAGCCTTTACCAACTACTGTTTGAGTTGGACTAGCCATGTTATTCTCTTCAGTATGGTGAGTTGTTGAGAATTTCATTTGGGCTTAAATGCCAAACTTTTCCTCTTTCCTTTACTTTAGCAGCTTGGGCAGCTCATGTTTTTACCCCAACATGATGGGTTGGCGAGAAATTTATTCTCTTCCCATTACCTTGATGGCATTGGGTAACTCATATTTTTACCCCAGTATGATGGGTTGGCGAAAATTTTATTCTCTTCTCGTTGCCTTGATGGCATTGGGCAACTCATGCTTTTACCCCAACATGATGGGTTAACGATAAACTTGTTCTCTTTCCGTTGTTTTGATGGCATTGGGCAGTTCATACTTTTACCCCAAGTATGATGGAGTTGGCGAGAAATTTATTCTCTTCCCGTTACTTTAATGGCGTTGGGCAATTCATACTTTTTACCCCCAGCATGATGAGGTTGGCGAGAAACTTGTTCTTTTCCCGTTGCCTTGATGGCGTTGGGCAATTCATACTTTTTACTCCCAGCATGATAGAGTTGGTGAGGATTTCATTTGGACTTACAAACCAAACATTTTCTCTATCCATAGTCGTAGAGACATTGAATCCATTTTCATTTTATGATCCAAGTTGGGGTGCGAAGTTACACCTGAGCAGTGGCCAACATTTCTTTATTTGCTGTACTGAAAAAGAGGTCGGATGACTTCATTCTCTTAAGAATGATATTTCTTCAGGAATTTTCCGTTGATCTGTATCATCATCCGGTTATCATGTTGATTAATCAATCGGTATGCTCCATTTGGATAGACCGTCTCTACTACAAATGGGCCCTCCCACTGTGGTCGCCAATTCTTGTACGCCAAAAAATTGTAATTTTCTTATATTGGAAATTTACTTTAGAATTACACCAATAAAAGAGAAATTACAAAAAAAAATTCAAGATTACAAGAATGGGGATCGATTGATTTCGATTCCCCTTTATTTTTGTGGATTCTAGCAGCGGTGGAGTCTTAATTCTGTACTTCGTTGACGATCCGATCTGGATTGAGAAACTTCTCTGTGGATTTCTTTTGGATTCTCCGTTTCTGAAAAATTCCCTCTCAAAAAAATCTCCATTTTTTTCTCTGGATTTTGAGAAGAATTTTTCCTGACTCCGGTCCCCAATATTATAAATTGAGGAGCACTTCCAATCCAGCCCCAATTCTTCCCTCGAATCCGGATTAAATCTACGTAATTAATCCTTAAAAATCTGGATCACCATGCAAAACGGAACAGAAGCGGAACGGAAGCGGAAAGGAAGCGAAAAGGAAGTGAAAAGCAACCCGCGGGAGGGACCTGCGGGGTGCTCCCGCGGTTGCGCTCCTGCGGGAGCGATCCCGCGGGTGGGACTCGCTGGGCGCTCGGGTGGGACCCGAGGGTACACTCCCGTGGGAGCGAACCCGCGGGTACGCTCCCGTGGGAGCGAACCCGCGGGTACGACCCGCGGGGCGCTCCCGCGGGTGCGACCCGCGGGGCGCTCCCGCAGGTGCGCTCCCGCGAGCGCACCCACAGGTGCATTCCCGCAGGCGCATCTGCGGGTGCGCTCCCGTGGGTGGGACCCACAGGGCACTCCCGTTTTATTTATTTATTTATTTTATTTTTTAAAACTTTTTTTTTTATGTCTACAGTTAAGCTTGTATTGCCGCATCAAACTTTTATATTACAACTTACATGCATACATCCAATTACTTAGTATCCCAACATTATCCAGACTGAGGTTCTCCGAGTGATTTTCAAAGGATTTATATTTGCCACTCCAATTGGCGATTTTAATTTTTTTTTACTTTCATTTTATTTTATTTATTTATTTATTTATTTTTTGTGTGTGTGTGACAAGAATCGCGGATGCAAAACTTGGCCCAGTTTAGGTTGTAGAGTGGGCTCACCATACTGAATAATTGAGGCAAATAAAACATAAAACATTAAATTGAGCTTAATACTTCTTGGATTGGATCTGAACTGATCCTAACAAACGCAATGCAAGTCAACACTACGGTGAACACGGCAGCCGACTCCGACAGCTTCATCAGAAATTGGTCGGAGTTTCGTTGGAAAATTTTTTGGCGACGGTCGAAGTTTTTTATTTTCGGATCCAATTAGTAAATTTCGATTTCCGACTGATCAACTAACTGAACATTCAAAAACGAACTCTACTGTCAACTTCAGCGATTTCGTCTGTTAATCAGAATTCGATTGGAAAATTTTTCTGACAATAATCGAAATCTTCTGTCCTCAGATCCAATTAGAAAACTCTTCTCGCGCACGGATCCCAAGTCCCCACGGAACCTGACGAATGCATGATGAAGCGGTGACAGTTGTCCCAGAAACATGGACGAGGGAATTAAGTGCAACTAACACACGCTATTATTATTGCACGATTAAGCTCCCTCATCATTTAATTATCAATTGACAAAAAATAAAATAGATTCACTAATCTCACCGTCAAATCATGTTCTTATACTAATAAAATACTATATAGCATTTATTAATGTTATAATAAAATAATAAATCAACTAAATTACACTCCACCGTCGTTCTTGTGATCTTTTGATAAGTTGGTACGTCGGCGCAACAATCGACATCCCTTGCATGTGATGGTTTGTTGACCATTAGCGACTTATCAAATAAATAACTTACTTATTAGTGTGGGAAAGTAGTTTTTTTTTTTTTTTTTTTTGAATTAGATGATTTTTACTACTTTATTTACTTACTCTAAGAGAAAAATACTGATGAGAGCTTGGTGAACAAACAAAACAATACCTCCTTATTACTATTGATCAAATCTCCCAAACAAGATATGAGATAAGAATAAATATAGTTTATAATTATTTCTATAAATTTATAAAATAAAATAATCATAGCTACAATAGCTACAATTCTTAAGAATAAATATAGTTTATAATTATTTCTATAAATTTATAAAATAAAATAATCATAGCTACAATAGCTACAATTTTTAAGGAGGAATTTACTGATTAACTAGTTCTAATTATTCTTCCTTAACAAATATGTTACAAGAAAGACAATATATTATGTGCTACTTTCTTCCATTTTTTTTTTTAACTGTGGTTATATTTGGTTTGATAAAAAATGAAAGAAATAAATAGAAAAGGAAGGTTGTATTTGGTTCGCTTGGAAATAAAAGAATGGAAAAAAAAAATGAAAAAATGAGGGAAGAAAGGGAAAAGAAATAGGATTCATTTTGCTCTTTAACCCAAAAGATACTTTTAAAAAAAAAAAAAAAATAGAGGAAAATATAAGGAAAAAAGTAAATTAAATTAAGAGAAAAATGCTTTGGATTCAACTCTCTCCACTCTTCAACCAGATTCCATATGGTTGTGAGACAAAGTAATAATTTCCTAGTCTGTCTCTTGTAAGTAGGTGATGCTATATGGGCATCTTTCTAACTAAACTGTAATTAACTAAAAAGTTCAACAAATTTTGAGGACGCGACTGCGACGGACATGCATGTATGCATTTATTTTCAAGCAATCTTTGGTGAAGCCATGTGAGGTTGGGACCAATCCAAGCCTTTTTCTAAATCAAAAGTCATAGGCTTTGAGCCTCTAACTATCTATTCCTAATATTTATTTTCCATTAGCTGGCACGATCATCAGTATCTATATAAGCCAACTGCTCTGGCCACAAAGATCACGAAGATCACAGACCCAGATGGATAGCTCAATCACCATCAGAAAAGATCGCCGGACGCTCTCAAGATGTTCGAATCTCAGAAATCCAAGTACCGCAACCGCGGCAATACAAGCCATCGCACAAGCTCGCAGCAATAGCAACGGTGGCAGTGTCGTCCGAGTGAAGCTCGTGATGAGCCAGAAGGAGCTGAAGCAGATGGTCGCATCGATGGGATGGGGATCGAGGAGCGGCACGGGGCACAATAGCCGGGCATCAACGACAACCGCGGCATTGGACCAGCTGGTGCACCTGCTGAGGAAGAGGCACGCCAAGAGGCCCGAGTTCGGCAGGGGAGATCGAAGCAGCAGCAGCAGCAGCAAGTGGGAACCTGCGCTTCAGAGCATTCCTGAAGAATTGTTCTGAATCTTAGTTGATTAACTAACTAAGTTGATTTTGATCAATGGTTTGTTGTGCAGTCATTTGAATCTGAAGACGATCTAATTAAGAGTTCTTCTACTTATTATTTTTTTTTTCTCTTCAATAGCAAAAAAAGACCTTTGCGCTGGCTATCCAATTTCTGTATTATAGCTAGATCTCTTGTAGTGTCACTTCCTGCAGAATTGAATTTTTCATTCCCATGTACTAACTCATACTTCTACCCCTAATCTTTCCCAGAACTGAAAAATGACACATTTAACATCCTAGATTATACCCCAAAAATTTTGATTGTATATCTCATTCCTGAGTAAGACGTAATCGGAGAATACTGCAAGAAGATCGACGAGACTTTTTATAGAGGAACCATGCAATCAAAATACACAACAGAAATGATCCGATATTGGTATAACCTATCATAACATAATATAATCCAGATTACTAAAGAGAAAATATAAATACAGGTATTTATAATAGTGAATTGCACATCACTGTAGAAAGCTTTCCAAATTAAAACCAGTATTTTAAATATCGGATACCGTCGATACATTGATTGACAAAATTATATATCGGATATCGAATATCGGACGATATATCGCAAAATGGTACTAAATACCGGACGTAATATCAGTGTCATACTAGTTAAATAATATGCATATTATTACACAAATAAAACATATTAAACTACGTAGAACAAGTTTAGGATCATAGGGAATACTTACCTTTGACAATTTGTATCAATATTTTAAATATCAACTATCTATGATATATTGTTAGGGTAAGATCTTATATCGGATATTGTATATTTGGTGATATATCATGGTATTTACTAAATATCAGTTGTCATATTGGATGTCTTCTTGAATGATAAATATACTTATCATGCGGCTCATGCCTACTTTTAACTTATTTAAAATAAATTCGGACCTTAAAGATATCTACTTTGGTAAATTTAATTGAACTTACAAATAGTTTGACAATTATAGAATCATTTTGAATGCATCATAAATATACTAGTTAAATATCTAATTTTCAAAACACAAAAATAAAATCAATATATATAGTATAACTATTAGTGACATCTCACAATCGTCGCTCATGATGGAAAAATAGTCGGTGAAAGGGACACAAGACTACTAATCAAGCTTAATTCTATCTCTTTCTCATATATTATAGATAGTTAGATTTATGAGCTAATCAGTAGGATTAAGTTCTTGTTATAATTGAAAGAAAATATAAAGATATTATTTATTTCTCAACATTTTGAGACTGAACTCAACATTTATTTGGCAAAATAATAAAAATTTATATATAATATAAAAATATGTCGTCTGATATATCGTTTTTGAGCCAATACATCGATCTATTTTGGTCCAAAATGCGAAACGGTATAGAAGTATACATATCGTATCGGTTAGAGGTAAAAACTGGAATATAGATCGATATACCGGTATATCGACTAATATTTAGAATACTAATTAAAACTAAATAGAGCGATTAAGAGATAAAATATAATTAAAAGAAGAAGTACAAAACAGGGCAGCTCACTGTACAAAGAGTTTCAAACATAATTAAATCAACTGAAAATCAAGTACATATCTAAGCAAGAAAATGTGTGTAATGTAATAGGATATATGTGCATGACACGAGTTAGAACAATGATTATCAAGCAAGTATACAATTTTGACTTATAAGGTATTATGCAAAGACTAGCCATGTAAGATTACGTTAAACAAGATTATCATGGTTACAAGACTGATAATAGCAGTATAGGACAAATAAGCTAATTTCTTGCGTGAGCGAAGCTCATCAAGAGTTCAGTTATTCGAGCAAGTATCTAATAATTAGAATAATATTTACAGCTTGCCATTAATATCAAGATCATGCATGGGCGGCCAACCCATGTAAGGCGAAGCTCGGAAAAATAAAAAACAACAAGCCACAGAGACTTATATCAGTTTTTAGGTTAGGATACAACTAGAATTAAAAAAAAAAAAACGTAATTTAAAGAAGAAGTATAGAGTATTTAACTATTTTTAAAATTAAAATTAAAATGGGCTCAATAGGAGTCCTGGATAAAAAAAAAAAATCACGAATTTTTTGAACTTAGTGTAAGAATCTGGCTGTTGTATAACAATTTCTACTTTAAACTTAGTTTTATCCACGATATAGTGAGAATTGGAAATAAAGGAGAAGTTATAAATCACTAGATTATCCGACTAATATCAATACAATTGGAGATTGAGATTAAAAGTTATAGAGGTTTTAGTAAAACTAATAATTTTAGTAAAACTAGTTATGAACCAGGTGGTAGGCAGCATGTGCCGACGAGGTTGGTTGCTGCACTGGCACAGCCAACTGCGCTGACAAGGCAACTGCTACACCGACACAGCTAATATTTATATTTGTGCCGGCAAGGCAACTGCTACACCAACAAAGATAATTGCATCGGTGAGGCTGTGCTGTACTTTCAAAACTAGCAACCAGTGAGGCAAGTTGCTGCCCCGACATAGTAAATTCCATTAGTAGCAGCTTCTCTGCACGGTAGCGCGACTTTGAACCAAACTTTACACGGGTTAGATGTAGAACTATAAAATTGAAAAGAGTTAATTACATTCAGACTCCCTGTATTATGGAAAATGTATAAATTATCACTCTTAAAATTTAAAGGGTTAATTACACTTAGACCCCCTGTAATATGGGGCATGTAACACTTAGACCCCCGGAAGTTTAAAACTCTCACTTAGACCCCCTGGACCAGGGGGTCTGAATGTAATTAAAACACGGTGATTTAGATACTTCAGGGGGTCTAAGTGAGAGTTTTAAACTTCAGGGGGTCTAAGTATACATGCCCCATAGTACAGGGGGTCTGAGTGTAATTAACACAAATTTAAAACTCTCACTTAGACCCCTTAAACTATATAAATCACTGTGTTTTAATTACACTCAGACTCCCTGATGTAAGGGATCTAACTGAGAGTTTTAAATTTCAGGGATGATAAATTATACACCCCACATACTATAAGGTCTGAGTATAATTAATCCAATTGAAAAATATAGAACACGTAGAAAATTGAACTATCTTTCAAATAAAACGAGAATTCGCCCGATTGGATTTGAAAATCAAAAGATATAGCCAAAATACTAAGAAGGTAGGTGTAATATCTCAAACTTCAAGCTATCTGTATTGCTCTCTTGAGACCAATCGTGCCGAATAAGTCCACCGAAATCAATTTTGAACACAAAAATAACCTTCGGTGAATTTAACTTGAAATCCACAAATCCAAATGAAATTCGGTATTCGCGATTATTAGTTTTGTAATATTTAGGATTTTTAGAGATTTTTCTTACGAGCCCGAAAAATACTCCCGAAATTGTTAATTTAATAATATTAAAATCATCCTTCTAATTATTTCAGAATTTCGGTTCATTTATTTCAGATATCGAAATAACAAACGGATAATTTTGTAGTGTTCCTCTCGTTGAGCACTATGACCTAAATTAATTTGGTAGGATTCGGAGAACGTTACACGAAACCAAAATTACTAAATTATTAAATAAATAAATTTTTTTAACCCAATCTCTTCCCTCATGTCATTGTGTGCTGTGAAAAGGAGCAGGAGTCGGTGGCGTGCTGTCGAGTAGAGAATAAGGATGGCATAGGATAAAAATTAAGTGTTACCCTCTAAAAAAAATTAAGAAGATATATGTAAAACTTAAAAAGCCCACACCCTCTCTCTTATCACTCTCTGCCTCACTCTCTCCCTCACTTTCTATTCCCTTTCTCACTCTCTCTCTCTCAGCATCAACAGAGCCAAAAGAAAAAAGAAAATAAAAAAAAGAGAAGAAGAAGGAGAAGGAGAAAGGGAAGAAACGGGGTTTGACAAATCGAAGGAGATTAAAGGAAATCCGATGTAAGTAACACTTCCCTTCTTCTATTGATTATTTTTTTTTTCTTATATAAGTTTTCTTTTTAATTATATTATTGTAGAAGTAATTAAATGTTGAACATTTGTTAAAATTAAGTTTCGATTTGGAGTAGAAAAATTCTTTTCCGTATGAGAATACTCACATTTATAATTGTATTCATTATAATAAACTGTGCAAATAGGTAAGAAAATAAAAAGAAAAAGGAAAAGGAAATGAAGAGAAAAGAAGGAAGAAGAAGAGGAAGAAGCAGAGAGAGAGAGAGAGAGAGAGAGAGAGAGAAATTTGGTGAATTGGGCATAAAAGGAAAAGAAAAAAAACAATTTAATTGTTTAGGCTTAGGAATGGGCCGGGAAGTGAAGGAAAAAAAATTAAATAAATAAATAAATAAACAAAACAGAAAAATAAATGAAAGTGGGTCTGGCCCAGGCCAGAAAAAATATATAGTGGGCTTGGATTTAACTTGGGCCAAAAAAAATAATAGCAGACTAGGCCGGCCAGCCCAGCCCAGTAAGTAAAATAAAAAAAAATAATTTGGTAGTGGGCATGAGCCTGAGCTGGACAGAAAAGAAAAAATAAAAAATAAAATTAAAATAAAGATATGAAAAAGTGGGAATTTAGTGGGCTTGGGCTTGATAGATTAAATGATTGAGGGATTTGAATTGGACTTGGCTTGGATTAATTGGACATAATTGATAAATTATAATAGTAATAAATTATATTTTAATTAAAAGAGAAATGTATATTAATATATATGATTGAGCCTAGAAATGTAATAAATGCATACGTTGGGTTTAAAAATAATGCAGTATTATTATATGATTCACTTGATTCCCAAATTGGATTATTGATTGGCATTAAGAATTGAACCAGATTATTAAAATTATTTTAATGATATGCATTGTGATATAATTATGTACTAATATATCATGTGTTAATTTATCATGTTACAAGTCATGTGTTTTAATATTACAGATCATGTGTTATGAATAATTGTGTACTAATATATCATGTGTTAATTTATCATGCTACAAATCATGTGTTTTAATATTACAGATCATGTGTTATGATACTACATGTCATGTACAGTCATGGAAATGCAAGCATGTTATCATGAATTGAAAAATAATTAAATAAGTAAAAGAAAAAGTAAACAAATACATGAAAAAAATAAAATTTTCATGTGCATAATGCATTATAAACACGAGGATGGGAGAAACTATATGATGGATAAGAGTTTTGTCATATAAGAATTGATTGTATTGCTAGGACCGAAATTTTTTTACTGTAGCGGTCTGGGTAATTACTGGATCACCAATTTATAATTATCCAGAGTGGTATGTTCGTTACTGTAATATAATATGAAAATTGATTGTAGTGCCTAGCGGCATATCATGGTTCAGCGCCATGAATATTGTGGCCGGGTCCCGAGTATGCACGGGCACTTATACGACAATGGAGAATAGCACTATTTTATCCATTAATATAGTTTCTACAATTAAATTGGACGATGACTGAGACCAATAGATTATAGGATTAAATAGATAGAGTAGTTATTGTCATGTTTATTTAGTTATTGTCATATTTATTTATTTATGCATTTATTTATACTTGCTTTCATGTTTAATTTATATATACACGAACAACACTGACATAAATATGCTCATGCACACTTATATTCATGTACTATGATAGTACACAATTCCTCTTTTTAAATGTGTTACTTGTTGGATTTAATCTCCTGAGTTTTGAACCCAGATTTGGAAGGTGAAGAAGGGGATCCAGCCCCAGTTGAAGACCCGTACTTCGTTGTATATTTTGTTTATATTTTCTTTTGTCTGGGCATTGCTTTCTCTTTTGATTCTTTTATGTTCATATTTAAAGTAGTGTGTCATTTTATGTAATGACCTTTTTGTATAAATGAAATCTTTTCAGTTTCAGACATATTATTTATTAATCTGATTGGTAGTAGTTACGGTTATACTAAGATTCTGTGACTGTTGGGTTGTCTAGTGCAAGTAATAAGTAACGTCCTCATGTTTTGGGAAGCAGCTGAAAAACGGATACGTTACAGTATGCAGTTGTATGACTAGTTACTTCAACTCAAGTTTTGGTCAGGCTAGAGTTAAAATTAGTAAAATTAAAAATAAAAGTTGTAAGGAATTTAACTATATTTAAGAAAAATAAAAAAATAAACTCATTTAAAGTTATGCTTAGAAAGTTATAATCATTCTATCAAGAATTACTGATTAATAGCAAAAACTCATTGTATAGAATGGATTACTCGAAAACTGGAAGATCCGAGAGCAGTTCTAGCTATAGCTAGAGAGAGATGAAAGAAAATTTTCTATCTACGAATTATATACTATTATATAAATAAAATGATTTTTCTAGATAAAGGCATGGTGTAGATGTGTGATTCCTTACCATACCTCTTATGGAAGAGTTTCTTGTTTGGGATGATCGAGTTCTTCCTTGTGCTTGTGCAAACAAAGAGGATAAGATTGCATGGTGGTGGTATATTTCTCCAGCCACATGTAAAACGCGTACAAACTACATATAAGCTTACAAAGCGTGTATAAAACACGTAAAAAATGTGCGTAAAACGCGTACAAACTGCGCGTAAGACGCGTAAAAATCAAGAGTAAAATGCGTAAAACCTGCACGTAAAACGGTTAAAAAGCGCCTATAAAATACGAAAAAACTGCATGTAAATGCTTACAAAACACGTAAAAACCGCGAGTAAAATGCATGTAAACTGCATGTAAAACACGTAAAAAAAAAAAAAAACCGTTGTAACAAGCATTTAAAACAATTAAACTGCATGTAAAATGCGTACAAATCACATGTAAAATGCGTATAAACCACATTTAAGATAGTCGAAAACATGTAAAAACCACGTGTAAAAACCGCGTGTAAAACACGTACAAGCCCCATATAAAACGCATTTAAAATGCATATAAAAGTGTGTTTAAACCACGTTTGGGGATGGCATGCCCGATGAGAGAGAGAGAGAGAGAGAGAGAGGGAGAGGGGGGGTTTTGACTGGGACGAGAGAGGAGGAGTATGTTGGTTCCAGTTTCGGCTGGGACGAGAGAGAGGAGAAGTATGTTGGGTCCAGTCTAAAGCTGGGGCCATTGCAAAGAGCCCAAGCACCATCATAAGGGTTACATGGGTTGGGTTCTTGTCGAAGCCCGGATGCTTTTGAGGGCACGGTTCTTGTGCACCTGCAAGAGGGGTTAGTGTGATAATAGAAAGAATATTTGTAGAGATTTGAGAAGAGAGAAGAAGTGAGGAGTAGAGAGATTAGAGAGAGGAGAGAGGAGAAGGAGGATTAGATTCATATTCATTCAGCATAGGGTTTTTCAATGAGAGATTAGGGTTTATATACAAATCCCTTTCCCCAAGTCTCCCACCGTCAATCTCTCTGCCTTCGTATTTGAACACCAGTGGCCATTTCCTCTTGCTTTCACGGGTGGGCTGCCGCTGCACTCCTCTCAGGCCTGGTTCTTTTGGATGGGCCGAGGGTAAGATGTAAACATTTATGATTAGAAGTTTATTGGATCCAGTCTAAAGTTGGGGCCCAAGTTAAGAGCCCAAGCACTATAATAAGGGTTATGTGGGTCGGGTTCTTTTGGTTTTCATGCACGCGAGCCCAATTTGAATTCGTAGGGAAGCACCTAGGTATGGGGAGTTTCCAAAGGAGCACACTATTTTGTCTTGGTGAGCCCACTTTATAACAATTCGGTTGAAAGTCCGGACTAAAATTACACTATAAGTAGGCTTACAAGGAAAAGGAGTGTGCTCTTTGGGAAACTCCCCTAGTTATGGGATGCACGAATCCTATTTGATCAGTGAATTTGTGATAAATTAAGATAATTAATGGTATACGAATTTTAGTCCGGGAGAAAAATAAATCCGACTGAGTACTGCTCTAGAGAAAAAAAATAGTATCTGCCAGGATTTCAAAGTTAGAAGCTGGTGAGATTTAGAATCAAGATTGGATGGGTCGGGTCAGATCTTTGCGGAGGAGATCGTCATTGAGATTACGATGTTAATCATAGTGATATCAAATTATACCAAATGTGGTATTAGTGATATCAAATTATACCAAATGTGATATATAATATGGAGAAAACTATCTTAATTATGTTCCTTAAGCTTACAGTATTGCTTTGATCTGATTGTATGATTCAGATAGAATCTTGTTCACCTGATTATGACTTGGGGAATGATTTTGGATTATATCATGTGATGAGATGATCTTCAGAAGTCTTGTCGAGAATTATGATTTATATTGTTTATTTTTAATCTCAATTTGATCATGTTAACTTCAAAGTAGTTTAGTTGATTTGATGTTTATGGAATCTTGTTTTTTTAGACGTTGACAGAATTTTATTAATTTTATTGAATTTTATTAATTTTATTGAAAGAACTCGCTTTGTTCAAATTTAAATTGGTTTAAATACGATTCAAGAATGATATCGTTGATACATATCTACTATCAATATAACTAAGTGTAATTAGTTGACCAAATTCTTTTTTAATCAATTAATCCACTATATATGCGAGTCTATATAATATGGACCAATTCAGAATTACACATGTGTGTATTCATAAATTAGTCGATCAATCTCGTTACTGATCGCCAATTCAGATTTCTACCTTTTAGTTTAACATGGATTTGTCGATCATCTATAGAGTTGGTCAACAAAGCTATGTTTCTCAGACCGAATATCATCTTTATTCGTAATTTTTAATAATCCAAAATTTTTTAATTTTTTAAATTAAAATTTCAATTAAATACAACTATAAATATTTAAATATTATAAAAAATTAACATTATTGTAACCTAATTGATTCATTCTCTAATAGATTCATAGAGTTAGTTGTCACTATAGATCTTTTGAAAATAAGTAAACTTATCTCCCATATCAATCCAACAATATTTCGTCTAACTAAATAGGTAAATTTAACTAAATAGATAAATTTACTCGAATTACCAATCCAATTTTCCATTTTTCACTCCTATATAACAAATTTTTTTCCAATGGTACATAGAAAATAGAGAAAAAAAAAAATCAAGAACCACTTTTCATGTCCACTTTTAATAAACCAATATGAAAAGTAAAAAAAAAAAATAGAAAAATGTTAGGTCTCACCAATCCATTTTATATTTTTTTACTAATCAATAAGATCCAAAAATAAATAGGTTACATTTGGGAGTTTCCAAAGTAGCACACCGTTTGTCCTGGGGAGCCCACTTCCCAACATTCTCGCTAAAAATATAAAGTCTAGTGGGCTCTCTAGGAAAAGTGGTGTGCTCCTTTGGAAACTCTCTTACGTTTTGGGAATTTTTACATATCTGTCCCTTAAATTTTAAAAATTAAAATTTAGTTCTCCAAATCTTTATATTTATGATTTAGTTCATAAATCCTTTAAATTACGACAATTTAGTCCCCCAACCATATTTTTGGTCCGAATTTACTGTTATATCCTTGAGTTACTTCACTTTAGTCGTCCCTTTTCTCTTCCTCTTCTTATTGGATTCCCTCTTCATTCTTATCCTCTCTCTCTTCCTCCCCTCTTCTAATTGGACTCTCCCATCTCTCTTTCTCCTCTCAACTTTGAACCAAAAATGAAATAATTCAGGATATAATGGAAAATATGGACTAAAAATATAGCTGGAGGACTAAATTGTGATAACTTAAATAATTTAGGAGACTAAATTATAAATATGAAGATTTGGGGAACAAAATCTAATTTTTAAAGATTTAAGTGACAGATATTTAAAACCCCCTGCATTTTTACGTCCCTCAGGCTAGAGTTGAGGGCTAGTGCTATTCTTTATGCAGAGGACAGAGGTTTGAGTTCGTTCCAAGCAATTCCTCCTCCTAGCGTACAAGCAACTCACCTTCCTCTATCCAAAGCAACAGTCACCATCTCATACTGGCAGAGCGAAAGAGAGTTGAGGCACTAAATCATGCCAAGTCATCTGAAGATACCTTCGCAAAGGGATTGGTCACCAACCCAAAAAGCAAAGTGAGAACGAAAATCCCCCAAGGGAACGTTATTTAAAGCTCTCCAAAGAAATGTCTTAATTCCCCTGCCCCCTCATTCGCTAGCTAGTTACTAGTGCAGTGCTAGTGCTGTTGCCAGTTCGAGAGCAAGAGATGAAGGATCTTGGGGGATTGGCTCACCTCTTCGCTTGCATCTTCCTCTTCAACTTCTCGGCCTTCATGGTCATTCCGGCCATCACCGACATCACCATGGACGCCCTCTGCCCCGGGAAGGATCAGTGCTCGCTCGCCATTTACCTCAGTGGCATCCAACAGGCGGTAATTAATTAATCCTTTGCCCTCTCCTTCTCTCTTCTTCAATATGTACATATCTCTAACAGCACCCAGGTTTCAGAATTTGATTCCAAACTTATCTGTGATATTGACTAGAACTTTTTTGGATAAGTAACTTGATTATCAAGCAATTCTTAAAACTTTACCTTCACTGAATTTTACACTTCTTGGGATTAGTATTTTCGTTACTTTATAATTCCTTTTATATGTACTAGTGCCAGTGTCCGGTTCTTTTACACAATTTCTTACAAGCCAGTCAGGTACGCATCAAATTCCTTTTGATTGCTACATATGAGTCGAGTTATATATATATATATGGATTACTGTAAATAAATTGCCAACTTAGAAAAATTTACATGAACTAGCGAACAAAAATATAGTGATCCAATAGTTTTTCTTCAATTTATTTTTCTCGACTCAGTATCTCTATCTTCTTAACTTATTTCATATCAAATTTCATAAATTTTGAAGTTCATTTACTATTTCATCAAGTAGATCAAAATATTTTATTAATTGAAAACCGTTAACTTTATATCAACTTGGTAGAGGAGCAAATCAAAACTAAAATCCAAGAAATTAGGTATGAGTGAATCCTATAGGGTTGGGATCATAATCAGAAGGAGATTTTTTTTAAAAAAAAAAAAAAATATTGGAGATAGTAAAAATGAACTGCAGCTCCGGTAACTTCTCTAGGACCAATTAGAATTTTGAGTTAGCTAATTGTATTCCATAGTAAAATTTTAGTCTAATGGCAGCATTATTTCTTCGATACATGGAGATTGTTTCTTTATTAAACCAGCGTAGCTTACACCGCGAATAATAATTGCAAAGCACGAATAATAAATGCAAATTTTTTGTATCACATGTAAAGTTTGACTGTCTGTTGCACTGAATTATACACCGTTAGGTACTTGATTTTTGTCGGAACTCAATTTCTACTTGATTGTTCTCATGTAGAGACCAATTGGCCTAGCTCTACCTTAGAAACTAAAGAAATAATAAAAGAGTAGTGATAGCACCTCTAATGTAGTTTCGTGTACAATTGCCGTATGTTTTGTCTTACTTACCGTTCAACATTTATTATTTGTTCCACCTTCTGCGCAAAGAGGAAAAAGAAAAGTGTTAATTATAGTGAGACCTCTGTACTGTTATAGTGAGACGACCGTACTGTAGGGAGAGTGTAGTTTATTATCTATTAAGTTTAAAATTCTCAATTTAGTTTCTGATTACTAACGGTGTTAGTCAACAGTTTACTATGCTCACCCCTATTTAACTCAAACAGTACTTTTAATGAAATTCCCAAATTACTCTCTTTTTTTGGGTGAGTTCTTAGTGAGGGAAAAAAGAATAATTTGAAATTTTCATAAAAAGTGTACAGTTTAAATTAAATAGAAATGAAAATAACAAACTGTTGACTAATAGCATTAGAAGTCCAGAGACTAAAATGAGACCTTTAAACTTAATAGGTAATAAGTTATACTATTATTATAGTACAAAGGTCTCATTACAATTAACCCAAAAGAAAATGCATTTTATAGAAAGCATACAGTAGTGAATATGAAAGGTTTAGATCCTCCCAAAACTCTATACCGTGCTCAAGAAGTAAGAAGTATAAAACGATGTTTAGAAACCCTAGTATGAAAAAGAACTGTAATGTGAGAATGGAGAATATGTTGCCTTACTTTATTAAAGAAAAATAATGGAACAAAGTAAAAGCTATCGACACAACAAGAGCTTATTCAAGAAGAAATCTCTATACAATGTGTAAAGTACAAATACACATAAAAAGCAAATCCATCTCGTAAAGATCATAGCATAAGAAAGCTAGAAATTCATCGGTACAAAGCAAAAAAAAAAAAAAAAAACCCGACATGAGTGATTCAACATCAACAATAAAAGCTATGGCTTAATATTTGACTAAACGAATACCTTTCGTGTCATCCTTCTAAAATTCTTCAAGTGTATGTCGCATATTTAAGAAGTCATTAGGGTCCAACCAAGAGACTTAAACACAAATAGAGGTTTCAACTTTGTATTTAAATCCATAAACTTTCTTTACCATATTCGATATGGAACTATACTCACTTATGAACAAGTAATAATCTACCAACTTAACTTGACCAATTCGGACTTCAAATATTGACTTCACTCTCCCTTAGGTTATAATATGGACTTTCGGCTTTACTTCCCCTTAGGCCATAACTCGGACTTTTGATCCGATAACAACTTAATCAGAACCTGAGCCCAATTGTTGGGGAGAAACGTCTGATCCAATGACATTTCTCCCAAATAATGACTTGTCGGTTTTTTACAAACAATATAAAAAGTAGGGCCGGTTTTTTACAAACAATATAAAAAAGTAGGAGGAAGACAGCTGGAAAAGAAGATCTGGTCTTGGCTTCACTCCCCCTTACCAACTGGAATGGAATAGAAGAAGACTGAGAACCAGTCTGAATCAAAAACTTAAGTTGTTAGATAGAGCCCCAACTTTGTATTTAAACTTATAAATTTTCTTTGTTTTATCCGATGTGGGGCTACACTCACATATAAACAACTAACAAAACATAATTGTAACTGTGTGATGTGTTTTTTCTTGTATTATAAATTCTATTTCAAGACAATATTAATTGAGGAAGTACGATGACTATTAGCTGAGTCGAAAGTTTAGGCAACTTTAAGTAATGGTAAATTGCTATTCACCTTCCAACGTGGATGTTAATTTTTGAACCTTGGTGGACATTTCCATTTCCATGTATTTTATATATATGGTACAATTTTGGATTATGTATGTATATAGTGCACATACATAGTAGTTTTAGATTGTAGCGTCATTGATTTGTCACAATAGGTCACATCGTGTTAGCTTCCTCTTTGCCCACCACAGCAATGTGCTTTCATTTCTGTGTGCTCTGTTGTGTCTCACTATATTTGAATCTAGAATTAGCAAGTTACCGGACTACTCTCTTTGTTTGGTTTTAAATATCATTCTTTTACTAAACATACACTTAAAAAAAAAAAAAAAACTTGTTTTGATAAACATAACTAATGATTTGAACTTAAAATTTTAGTTTGGTAGTAAAATGAAAATTTATAAATTTAACTATATGGCATATATTGGAATTAGCTAAAATTAATTCGGAATTTAATTTTTTTTTTAAATTCAAAATAGACAAGTAACTTGAAATGATTTTTTATTAAGAAAAAATAGAGTAATAATTTAACGGAGGCAGTTGGTACTTAGTATTCTCTTCGCATCAAAATAATTTTTGAATCCAATTATGGTGATGCAGATGATAGGGCTGGGGACTCTGATAGTGACCCCACTCATAGGGAATCTCTCGGACAAGTACGGCCGCAAGGCCTTGCTCACTATTCCCATGACCGTTGGCATCATCCCAGCAGGTAATTTATACTCCTGTGCAAATTATTACTCATTACTTTATATAAACTTTTATACGGGCTGTTTGAAATAAAATAAAGATGGCTAAGCACCATTTTATTAAAATTGCTTTTACATTTAAAAAAAAAAAAACATGAAGAAGAGATGTCCTTAGTTGTCGTCCTAGCTATTTGTGAGGACTCCTAGTTTTGTTATTTCAAAAAAAAAAAAGAATTTAATTGCGGTCTTTTTTTGTGGTAAAACTATCACCTGTCGATATTAAAATAAGGAAAAGAAAAAAAAAAGAAAAAAAAAAACCTTGCAGAGTGTTGTCATAACCATCCACTATTTCTATAAATTATTAAGATTTATTTCAATGTAAATAACACATGCAACCGTCAATAAACATAAATATATATTGAGATAGTGCCTTGATCTATCCTCTTGAGAGAATCTAGGTCCTATTTACAACAAATCAATTATATATTTATAGGTTAATTACAGTCAAGTCCATATAGTATTGAAAATGTGTAACTTAATATTCATGAAGTTTGAAACTCTCAAAAAATTTCCTGAACTGTTAATATTGTTAGTCAAGATTAGTTATTTTCACTCTTTTTTTTTTTATTAAAATGCACTCTGTCCATCAAATTTTTATTCTACTCTCATCTCTCCTTTTAATCAGCACAGTCTCTTTCTCTCTCCCCTCTCTCTCTCCCTCTATCCCTCTCTCAGTCACTCACGCTCCCTCTCTGACTGAGAGAGGGGGATAGAGAGAGAGTGACTGAAAGAGAGGGAGAGAGAGAGAGGAGAGAGAGACGGAGTGTGCTGGTTAAAAAGAGGGGATGAGAGTAAAATAGGAATTTGAGATATATGAGTGCACTTTAGTAAAAAATGAGAGTGAAACTAATTAACTCTAACTAACAGTATTAACAGTCCAGTGATTTTTTTGAGAGTTTCAAAGTTCAGGGGTGTTAAGTTACACACCCCAATACTACATAGAGTCTGATTGTAATTAACCATATATTTATTATAAAGAAAAACATTTAGGCCTGTTTGTTTTCCTTCCGCTGGGTGAATTTGGACTGCGCTGCTAATGTAGCACAAATGAACTGGGGGAAAAAGAGTTGGGTCTGTGTTTGTTCTCCAGCTAGCTCTCTTCTTCCCCTCTAGCTCGAGTTGTCGCTCTTTGATAATTAGGAATAAGAATGAACGGATCTAAAGATCAATTCTTAATTTATTATATTTAGATATTTGAATTAAAAATAATTTTTTATTTTTCTGGTTCAAATTTTTGATAGTACGGATTAAAAGTTAGTCTCTGAACCCGTCTGTTCTCATACCTACCACAAGTAGCAAGTAGCCTATGATTAAAAAGAATCTTCACCCAGATCTACAAACCCTCAGTCTTAGAGAGATCAAAGCAACTTTAGTATCATGGATTGTGAGAAGAGTAATTGATTCTCTCTTCAGCATAGCTAAAAGATGATTCTCTTGTCCAAATTCACTGATCAAATGAAATTCAACCATACAATCTATTTCCTCCCACTATTCCAAATTCTCTGATCAATTAATGTGAAACAAAACAAAATTTGCCACTTCTGTTTGCTTCCTTAAATGAGAAAATGTGTTATTTTTGTGACCTTATTAAAAATATCGCTAGATAGAATGACTGGAGAAGGATAATCTATATGATTGATCCAGCGTGATTCTCTTTTGATTCATGTAACATATTTCAAATGATTGAGATAAAAGCTTAGTTGTTGTTGTTGTAGATCTGAACTGTACAGAAGGTAAAATAGGAGGGAAATTGGTAAATATTCTTCATAATTCCATTCACCTTACAAAAAAAAACTCTATAGAAAGTAGTTTGATAGGATTTTTACTCACAAAATGGTGGTGTGTAAGGCTCTGATCCACCGGCAAAGAGAGTCATTTTCAGCTTGCATCACATATTTCCGCTGCTTTAAATTTTGTTGTTTCTTTAAGAAAAAGTTTAAGCAAGAGAGAAAAAGAAAAGTTTTGAAATGATTCTCTCTTAGACTCCCATCTTTTTGCTCATAACCATGAGAACCGAAAGCGAGACGCTATCATTGACAGTGAAGATAATTCACCGACAATCCAGTGTCAAAAAAGCTAAGGATTTGGTCTACTTTTATATATATAAAAGAATTGTATAGGATGAGTTTTCTTTACTTTGACTTTTTTCATCTTTTTATTGCCATGCCTTTGTCAATGCTTGCAATCCATATGCTGAACAAATATCGATTGAATTCACTTTGGTGTTGAATGCGATTGTGACTGCCACTCTCTTTCACCGTCCAATATCAACTTCTTCTATCGTGATATACAAGTCGACATCGCTTTTATTTCTTTTTATGCTTAGATAAAACCATGGGTGTAAATTACTTGACATTTATATCGTATTTGGAGAATTTGCGGTCCAAGTCAAAATTGGCTTAGACGATTTTTTTTATGAGACATGGTCTAATATTTTTAGATAATTCTAATTTTAATTGTTCAAGATATAAAATGGAAATAGTGTTTTGAGTTTGATTCTCGGTAAGCCTTGAATTATTCTAAAATTTTTAAAAAATAATATTTGAGCTCCCTAGAGCCAAAGATCCACCAACTGGTGGCCAGAACCATCAGCTAAAGGTTTTGTTGGCTCTAGAGAGAGATGAATTTTATTTGAGAACTTAGTTTAATGATTAGATCTCTCTTTCACCCTTGGTCATTCCTGAATAAAAATTTTAGTGGATTAAGTCTAAAACTGGTTGAGCATATCAAAAATATCATTATCGATTTTACAGTTATAACTAATACTAATGTAAGCTGTACTATATTCTATTAAATATGTTTAATAGAATGCGGAGAGTTATTCTCACCATCTTAAAATTAAAAAAAAAAAAGAAAAAGAAAAAAAAAACTATGTCCTGGTACTGGTAAATGATCCATCATGCCTTAGCGGGCTTTCCCCTCCATCAGAACTCAACTAAAGCGGGTCGGGCCGGGTTGTGGTCAAACGAGCCGGGTCTACCCGGCGAATTTGGCAAGCTTCCAGAACAAAAAGACAATCCTAGTCGTTAGGGACAGAACTTCTTTTTTTATTTGGGGTATTTTTATATCTGTCCCTTAACTTTTATAAATTATAATTTAGTCCCCCACATCTTTATATTTAGAATTTAGTCTCCTAAATCCTTTAAATTACTACAATTTAGTCCCCAGTTTATATTTTGATCCGATTTTTCCGTTTTACCCCCTGATTTTCTTCACTTAATTCTCTCTTTTCTCTTCCCCTCTCTTCTTAGTTCTTATTGGATTCCCCCCTCTTCTTCTTTTCTCTCTTTATTCATTTATTGGATTCTCTCTCTCTATATTAAGATCAAATGTATTATTCTCTACTAAATGTATTAAATCTATAAATAAATTTATACAATATAGAGAGGGAAAACCCAATAAATAAATAGAGAGAGAGAGAGAAGAGAAGAATAAGAGGGAAACCCAATAAGAACTAAGAAGAGAGAGGGAAGAGAGAAAGGGAATTAAGTGAAGAAAATCAAGGAAAAACGGAAAAATCGGATCAAAATATAAATTGGGAGACTAAATTGTAGTAACTTAAAGGATTTGGGGGACTAAATCCTAAATATGAAGATTTGGAGGACTAAATTATAATTTATAAAGATTTAAGGGACAGATCTGTAAATACCACTTTTTATTTTTACATTTTTAGGGTGTGTTTGTTTGCATAGAAGTAGAATGGAAGTAGTGGAAGTAAGGCTACTTCCACTACTTCGCTTGTTTGTTTGGCCAAGAAAAGAATTGGAAGTTATTTCCACTAGGATGATGTGGATCCTATGTGGCATCCCAACTTCCCTTTTTCTCTTCCCTTCATTTTTGAGTGGAAGTGCTCTTGAAACTCAAAAAACAAAATAATATATTATTTTTTTATTAGTTTCTCATTATTACCTTTCAATTCTACTCAATTAACAAATATATTAGTATTATTTTTTTATTTAATTTGACAATAAAATAATATTTTTCATATTCCACTTCTTACTTTCAAAAGTGAGCTTACAAACACTTGAACTCTATTGAACAATTTTCTTCTTAACCTTCTATCTTGGAAGTTACTTCTAATTTTCTTCTTTACTTCTCTCACTTCTAAAAGCCAAACAGGGCCTTAATGCATCGCATAGGGGTGAGCAGAGTTTACTTAAAATTTAAATAACCAATCAAAGCCAATCTGAATAAGCCAAACAGAACTGAACTGAAATAATCTAGTCAGTTTTCTGTTTCGAACTTTGAAACTCAAAACTAATCAAACTGACTATTATTTAATAATTACACATTATATATATATATATAGAGAGAGAGAGAGAGAGAGAGAGGATTACTGTAGGTGAGTCGCCAGCTCAGGAAAAGTTATATGAGCTAGTGACAAAACTATAATGCTCCAATGATTTTTCTTCAATTTTTTCTTATAATTACTATCTTTACCTCCTTAATTTTTTCGGATTAAATTTCATAAAATTTGGAGTTCATTTACTCTTTCATCAAGTGCATACAAAATGTTTTATTCAATAAAAACTGTTAATTTTTTATCAACTTGATGGAGGACCAAATCAAAATTAATACCCAAGAATCCTACGGGTCGAGATCATGTAACTTGCATGAGGTAACTTGCATAAGCTGTAAGCTCATTTCCATTTCTCTCTCTATATATATATATATATAAATGTAACGTGTATTTTAGCAACTCAACAAGTTCTTGTGAAGTAGACAATATTAAGACTCATACAATGCTGATGTGATCTCTATACTTGTTCACTCGTTCACCAAAATTTATTTCTACATATCCTATATATAACATTTTTTAAAGAGATAACTCTAGATCAATTTCTTCTAAAAGCATAAACAATAGATGAAATCTTCAGCGTTTCATTAATCATGAAATTGACGAAGTATAAATAATTAATACATAGAATAACAAAATACATACACAAACTTAAAGAAAGCATGTCCCTTCTCCATAGTGTACACACCAGGAAAAATTCTATAGGTTGATATGATTCATGTTCTCCAATTGTTTGTCGCTTGGCAAAAAAAATTTCGGACTCGGTGTCAAGAACTCCAAGTAGCCATTTAGATCTCAACATCAGTTACCTGTGTTATGTATATATACTTCAAATTTAGTTGGAGTCAACAAACACTAGAATTTTTATATTTTGCTATTGCACATTGATTGCAGTTATACTGGCATACGACCGGTCAAGGCCATTCTTTTATGCCTACTACGGCATCAAGACGTTCACGGGCATGTTCTGTGATGGCAGCATGCAATGTCTCTCACTCGCTTATGTCGTAAGTATTTGCATCACCATTGCATTGTTTCACTTTATGAATTTGTAATCTGTGCAGCAATATTTGCCTCTATTCTCTAATTTTCGTCCTCGGGAGATTTAACTTCCTTTTATTTTTCAGTTGAATCTGCAGCCTGCTATATATTTTGTATAATCTTGTACTTAAAGTTCATGAACAATTTACATTGATTCTGGTTTCTGTCATAAATAATTTGGACACTTTGGAAGCAAGTTCATGCTAATCACCTCAAGTTTGCAACTCCTGGACTAAATATATGCTGAAATTTAGAAGGCACAAGAAAAAAAAAAAAAAAAAACTCTTTAAAAATTGAATATCGATCTCTCAAAACTTCCTATTTTGATTTTAGTCCCCCAAAACATTTAAGTTATACCGTTTTAGTTCATGGGTCATTTTCGTTAGCCAAATTAACTTTTTGGCTTATTATACCCGTTATATTCCTAAAAAGGGAGGAAAAAATTATTATTTCTCATTCTTCTCTCTTTCTCTCTATCATTCTCTCTTCCTCTTTTCTTAGTTGGGTTTCCCTCTCCATCCTCCTCTTTTTCTCTCTTCTTAATTAGATTTCCCTCTCCATCCTCAACTCCTCTCTCTTCTTGGTTGGATTTCTATCTCCATCCTCAACCTCTCTCTCTCTTCTTAGATGGGTTTCTCTCTCTATCATCAACCTCTCGCTCTCTTCTTAGTTAGGTTTTCCTTTTGAGGGTGAAAGTGAAGAGATTGGGATGTCCTGAGAGCTTGAGCGAGGGGAGGGAAGGGAGGGAAGGGAAGACGGTGAGGTGGTGGAAGTAGAGGTTTGAGAGCCATCCTTTAACTTTTCTAACCAAGTCATGGATATTTTGGTTATTTTATTAATATATAAAAATGAAAAAAAAATTGAGTTTATTTTGACAGAATTAGTAACGGAGGGACATAAATGATGTAACTTAAATATTTTTAGGATTAAAATCAAAATATAAAGTTTTGAGGTATCGATATTCAATTTTTAAAGAATTAAGGAATCGATATGTAAAAGCCCAAAAAAAATGCTTCTTTTATCAAAATGGATGCTGTTTTTATTGCATTTCGTTATTAGATGACTTTTTCTTAATCCCCTATGCTCTTGATCATGGAATTACATGAAATGTTACGTAAACGGTTGTCATGCTAAACAAGAAAAATTTGATGTAATATATTTCAAAAGAATCCATAACCAACAATCTCATAGTTGGTGTGTCGCGTACCCATCCATTCAAGTCCTATCCCGATGCATCTAAAATGCAAATTATTATGATTCTTGCAAAGTAATTAAATGCGTTCCTTCTAATTTCAACACTTCTACTTCTTGTTGCTATTGTTTCTTGATTTGAGCATAGGCTGACAGAGTGGCCGAGAGCAGACGAGCCTCGGCCTTCGGCATTCTTACTGGTATATCCGCCGCTGGATTCGTCACAGGAACTATAGCCGCTCGCTTCCTCCAAACATCCTACATCTTCCAGGTCTAAATCTCGCTTTATTTCTCCTCCCATATCAATTTGATCACTTTCTTCATTTTGCTATTTGTTCATCGGTTGTAGGTCTCTGCTGCAGTGGCAGTGCTTGCAGCCGTTTACATGAGATTCTTCCTGGCCGAAACAAATGGTGGTGGGGCTGCCCGTGTCGATGAATGCTCAGAGCCCCTATGTCCACCTCCGACTTCTGATGCTGATTCGAGTTTTCCCAAGTTAGAGCCCATCAAGAACCTCCCTTCGCTCCGGGACATGATATGCCTTCTGAGGAGCAGGTTCATGAGCTACTTGCTATATATCTTGATTTGCGTTCATTCTTGATTAAAAGAGGCTTTGAAGTATTTAGTAATTGGTAGTCAGTAATGAGAACAGCCAAGTCTCTATCTAGACTTCAATCGGTTTGTTGAAGCAATGCCCATCTTAGACCTAAACTATCAACACATAAGAATATAAGCTGAATATTGTCGAAAAGATTTACCACTAACAGGATCAATTTTATGATTTGGATGCTCATATCTAAGTATTATCGTTTGTGCAGTGTGACCTTATTGCGAGCAGCACTTGTTACTTTTTTTGGCGATCTTGGTGGAATTGGCCTTCAAGCTGCAGTATTGGTAGATTTCCCTCCCTGTCAGATTAAATTTTTCTAGTTGCTTCCTCCATAAATGCCTCACTTATGATACTTGAGTATTCTTAAGAATAAAATAAGGGTAAATATTAATTGTCTCTAGATGAAGGAATGCAGTGATATAAAGAAACAAACCTTCTCTAGTTCCTAGTTAGCTTTTCATGAACCTCTTCTTCCCAAATCCCCTTGCTGTAAATTACAGATATTAACATATCGATCTGACATAATCTGTTGTAAAAAGAAGATTATTTGATATAAAAAAATTTGATGAATATACTATTTGATTTAGAAAGTAAGGAATCAAAACATAAATGGTAAGTCAAGGAGTCTTCAACAACTCCATAACACATTTTAATGTAAACTTTACCTAGATATTCTCTTCTTTGTGTTCATCAACTTTAAGCTTGAGATTAGGTCTCAAAAAAAAAAAAAAAAAAAAACATATGCATCTTCTTAATTTTCGTTGTAAATTAAGCATCTATTCTATATTTTCATCATTGATTCAATGCTGCTCTCGATAAATTAATGCAGTACTTCTTGAAAGCAAAGTTCCACTACGACAAGGACCAGTTTGCTGACTTGTTGCTGATAGTTGGGATAGCAGGGGCCTTCTCACAGGTAAAAGTGGCGTTTGTACATGCATATGGTAACACATTTTTATTGGGGAAGCTAAAAATTTTACGACATGCAGCTGTTTCTGATGCCAACGTTAACACGTTTTATCGGGGAGGAGAAACTGCTTAGTATTGGACTCCTCGCGGGGTGCACGCACGTAAATACCTCTCTCTCGTGTCATACGTATCTTTTTCCTTTCCCATGGATGTATTTGCACCGAATTTACAGTTTATCTTCTCTTAATTCTGCAGATATTTCTTTATAGCATCGCATGGGCATCATGGGTAATTTCCTTTACATATGATCGAAGAATGAGATTGAAAGAGCTAAACACATCTATTTATTTCTGAATATTTCACACATTTTTCTATCTTTCATATACTCTGACCTTTCGCTATACATTCATGGCACTTCAATGTTTCATTACTAGAGCTTTTACATTACATCAATGTTTCTCTTTCACAGAAATGACATTAGAGAACATTCGTGTTACTGAATTTTCTTCTATCAGGAGATTAATTTGGAACTCGGTTTCTACAAACAATAACATTTATATCAAAATTTGTAAACATGCACGGGGACATGGACAGGTCACTGAAGTGGTCACAAATGCTCGGCATGCATGTTACTATCAAGCACTTGAGTGATTATTTGTTGCATTATATTAGTTTCAGACACGGATATATGATGTGTGCTGTAATGAGATAATTTTGTCATCACTGATCTTACTCAACATTTCAGTTTAGTTTCCATCAATGTCGATTGATCTTTGCACAACTATATTATGCATGTTTTGAAATTTGTTTCTAACTTGGCTTTGAATTTCAGGTTCCCTATCTTGCTTCGATGTTTGTAGTCATGGGCGTTTTCGTGGGCCCATGCGTGAGTATTTCTTTGTTGATTGCTCTCAGTAATTTGTTCCTCCAAGTGAGCCTGATCTTTAAGTTACACTTCTGTATTTTGTGCAGATAAGGAGCACAGTATCGAAAGCAGTCGGAACTTCTGAGCAGGTACCAAGTATTCAAGAGATTTTAATGATCGTGCTGGTTCATATGTCACACCTGTTTTAGTTTTTGCTCAGCTTAGTCTTTTTTATTTTCGACATCAACTCCCCTCCCCACAAAATTAACACTTGAATTCAAATTCGATAATTTATTTCTTGGAAGTCATCAAACGATCAGTGCTTCTTCAGTTGTCAAACTAACAATGCTTGTTTCAGGGAATGGCTCAAGGATGCATCACCGCCATAAGCTCACTCGCTGGCATCATTTCTCCACTAGTCTTCAGTCCTCTCACTGGTATCGATTTACTACTAACATTTCCAAATGCATCTTTGTTTTAAGATGATTATCAGCTGAAACATATCTTTCTCCTCCTTTTTTTTTTTTTTTTTTCAATCAGCATTGTTCCTGTCAGAAAGTGCGCCATTTGACTTCAAGGGTTTCAGTATAATGTGCTGTGGATTTGCATCGGTGAGCACTTGAACCTCTCAAGCTTCTGCCTACGATTTTGGTCGAACGACTGAGATATCTTGATGGTCTTTGTGTTTTCCTCTTTTGTGCAGCTAGCGGCCTTCACGCTGAGCATCACCATGAGGGAAACTCTTCCAATTTTAAGTAAGAGTACCCATAATACGGTAGAAGTCTGATTTCTTGCAAATCTCTTTTTCTTTCTTATCTGTATATATACAAACCAAAGCTATGAAGCAAAGGTTACATCCTTTTCGATTGAAGACTACTATCAAAGGCTGATGGACTGTAACCGATATTGAAGTTATGAATTGTGACGTAATTAGTAGATATAGATGGAAAGCCACGCTATATGACGATGTACTTGACAGATTTTAGGACAGTATTGTATTACGATTCTGAATCTCTTTTTAAGCAAAATGATTGTATGTGTGTGTATCATATGAAGTTAATTATGTTTTGAGATCCTTGAACCTGTCAGGAATTTTCCTTGGCATTTGAGATCAAGCTCGGGATCATTTTAATGGATCATAGTCTTATTTAGTTGTGATTCAATCCCTTAAAGTTTTATGATACAGTGCTTTTATATGGCATGAAGCAGTGAGTACTAGATATTGAGATGGAACTTTACATGAGGTGCAATTCAATGCTTTTTTTGAAATGCTAGATGAATCCAAAATGAGTTTGCTCGAATTTGTTGTAGCAGTATACATTCTGGTACAACAAATTCTTCAATCGATAAATTATAAGCTTTGGTAATAGGTTTTGATAAATCTAAAATTTTGAATAGGACAAACTAAGTATTATTTTTTAGATCTGTCTATTCTCATTCCTAATTTTGTTAATTTTTTTTAACGTACAACAGTTTCATCCTGAAAAGTCTGAAAAATTCAAACCCTCTTAACATTTTTTGACTGACTTTATCTCTCCGTACCAATTTTCTCCATTAGAAGTCCCAAGTTCTATTGATTATTGTTTGCCCAAACATCATATTTTTTTTTCCCATATTCATGATTGTCTTAGGTTACCCCATCACATTCTTGGTCTAAACCTATTCACGCAAGTGCCTCCTTCTAATATTGTGGGGGTTTTTCAAACTTTACCGTAGTTAGCAATATAAGCATATTAGCTCAGCATTGAAACATGAAGTCTGTAGCTAGGAATGATAATGGATGCGCCCACGGGCCAAATTTTGGTCCGTTCTATATAAAATTTTAAATTAAAAATAAAAATTTCATTTTTCTAATTCAAAATTTTATATAAGTAGGGCCAAAATTTGGTCCGTAGATGCGTTCATTACCATCCCCATCTGTAACCGACTTCTTATGTTAAATTTCTTGTTTAGTTCATGTACGTTTCTATGATCTATATGGTAAACTTCCTCCTTGCAAAATTATAGTAGTTTTTGAAGTTCTAAGTTTCACAACTACTGGGCAAATGATAAGGGCTTTTTTGTTCTTAAATTGTTCTTCTAAGCTTTAGATTTCTGAGTATTGTTTAGCACCTTCACAGATCATTTTTGTTTCAGGCATTTTTAGAATCACAGAGCCTAAAATTCTTTAGAAGGTCCGGAACAAGTGGAGAAAAAAAGAAAAGGAGGCCTTTGACGGAGGGAAAAAAAAAACCAAAACAAAAAAGAAGTTGCTTCAGAGTTTCATTCTCAAATCCTATTCCTACTCGCTTCCATCCCAAAAGCTTTACACTATTAGACAATTTTTTCTATTTTTCTATAACTAAAATAGGTAAAAGGAAAATACTTGTCCCTATTGATCTTAAATTTTCTCATCTAGGAGTTGAGCATTAGATTTCATGTAGAATAGTCAATTTTATCATTTTAATAATCCCACACTTTAGATGTCTTTAATCTTCCATAAAGCACGTTTAAATTTACTTGTTTTGTACAACTTGCGTAGTAGAAGATGCTCATGTTTATAAGCAAATATATTATAAAAGTATCAAGCAATAAATAGAATATATGGCCATCATCTATAGGCTCAAAATAGAACACCAAGGATCGACATGTTGAAGATATGGTTCAATTTCTTAGGCAGGCCATCGATGGCCATCTCTGACGGTCGATGGTCTTTTGGGCCATCGATAGTGGTTCCAACAGCTACAGTAATCGACCTATGTAGGCATAGGGGGACGGCGCCGTCGACAACGGAACAGGCTGTTAGCGTGCACAGCGTGTTTTGGGTGGTTTTAGACTCGTGAGTTGGTCAAAATTAATCAATGTTTGACTTAAATTTGTACCAAATATTTTAATCTATACAAGAGGTTAGGGCTTTTCGATGTATTTTTGAATACTTTGGAGATATTGAGACTATTAAAAACTCTTTTGCAACCATTGAAAGTCTAAGCTATTGTTTCAGTTTGAGAGTGATTTATTTCTTAATAACTTTGAGAGATTTCAAGATCTTTAACATTACGAAGTTTGATTCGGCATGTGGACGTATAATTTACTTCGAATCACCTAAATTCTTTGTATTATCTGATTTGATCTTTTAATTTGTTCTCTCTCGTTGAAAAGTTTTTGATTTTATCAATTTATCTTTAATCTCAATAATTTTTGCATCTCCTATTGGATTACTTCGCATTTCAACACTAAGCCTATATATATATATATATATATATATATATATATATATATATATATATATATATATATATATATATATATATATATATATATATATATATATATATATATATATATGAAAAAACGGGAAATTCACCGGCAATGTAACCTTCACCACCGCTTAGGTGGACTAATAAAATTATTACACGTGGCGCCACGTATAATAATTTTATTGGCCCATCTAAACGGCGGTGAAGAAACTCCTTTCACTGCTGGTGAATTTTTTATATATATGGATTACTGTAGGTGAGTCGCCAACTCTGAAAAAATTACGTGAACTAGCAGTCAAAATACAGTAATCTAATAATTTTTCTTTAACTTTTTTCTAAAATTAGGATGTACCTCTTTAATTTTAATAAGATTAAATTTTATAAACTTTGGAGTTCATTTATACTTTCATCAAGTAGATAGAAAATGTTTACTCATTGAAAACCATTAAAATTTGTATCAACTTGATGGAAGACCAAATCAATACTATAATCCAAGAAATTGGGCATGAGTGAACTCTAAGGGTTCGAGATCATAATCCAAAAGAATTTTTTTAAAAAAAAATATTCGAGATAGTGGAAATGAACTGCAAAATGCTGTTGTTTTTCAAAAAATCTCTCCACCTAATTCTTTTTTCTATAAAATCCCTCCACATATAAAGATCTTGTTGGTCCATCTAAGTATTATAGGAGGGAGCCCCTCCTATGACATAGTTTTTCCTGTATCGCTCTCTCTTCAATGAATACAATATTTTGTATGCACTTGATGAAATGGTAAATGAATTCCAAAATTTATGAAATTTAATCCGAAATAAGTTAATCAGGTAGATATAGTAATTATAAAGAAAAAATAAAGAAAAATCATTGAATTATTATAATTTTGCCGCTAGCTCACGTAACTTTTCCTGAGCTGGCAGCTCACCTATAGTAATCCATATATATATATATATATATATATATATATATATATATATATATATATATATATATATATATATATATATATATATATATATATATATATATATATATATATATATATATATATATATATATATATATATATATATATATATATACACTTTGCAATTCCATTTGATTGGAAGCTCTTATATCAATTCAAAACTATAAATACTCTCTTGAGGTAGCCTTTGGAGATCTTTTTTGATCATTTTGAAGTTCAAGTTACGCGTGAGAGTCTTGAATTCACAGAGATCAGCAGAGAGAGATCTAGAATCAGCCATCATCTTCATTTCAAGAGATTTAAATCAAGACTAATATATTTAATTAAAATCCTTAATAAATACAAACACTTTCCAATTCTATTTGATTGGAAACTCTTATATCAACTCAAAACTATAAATACCTTCTTGAGGTAGCCTTTGGGGATTATTTTATAGTTCAAGTTACGCGTGAGAGGCTTAAATTCATAAAGATCAGCAGAGAGAAATCTAAGGCCGGCCATCATCTTCATCAAGAAGAAGACTTCCACATCGGATCGTCAAAAAGTACTACTAGATAGAACCCATCGTCACACTAGAACTCACATTTTAATTGTAAAAGAGAGTGATAATCTATAAATCCTCTCGTTTATTTTTCTATTGTTCATTTTTCATTATAATCAAGTTATTCAATGGAAGAAAGTAAGATTTTTGCGGAGAATAAACTGGCGACCACAGTGGGAGACGTCTCTTTTACTGACTAAGAGATCGTGGCGCAATCTGATGAGAACAAAGTTGGATCGGTCATGGACGTGCTCGTTGTAGAAATCGACCAGTAAAGGTATGAAGATTTTCTCTCCTCTGGATCAGGTAACCTGACCGAAACTTGGCGCTATCGCCGCGTGATCTCCAATACCGATAAATTGGGTAAAAAGAAATCCACGTTTAATCGAGGATTCTTTGAGTCCTCGGCCATACAGCCGTTATTTGGGCAGGAAACCCTAAAGGGAGATGTTGTTCTTGCTGCCGAGGAAGGCCAAGAAACTGGTTTTATCAGAACGCAAATCCGCAATCGAAATCATCGAGCAAGATGAAGAGTTCACAAATCCCTCGTAAAACGCAAGGCTGAAGCAGAAGCAGAACGTGAGGGTAATTCTTTACCTCTCGAACTGACTTGCATTAATCGCGAGTCCAGTAAAAATCGCGTTAAACACGAAGCTAACTATATGTCAGCGTATGATGGAGTTCTCCACGCGAGGCTACAGATTCTGGACATGAGACCGGAAAAATCGAAACTCGCGAAAAATGCGAGGATAATTCTCAAACTTGCGTTAATCGTAAAGATAAGCCAGCATGTGATAGAGATCCTCCATGCGAGACTATCAAACTTGAGCAGAATACTGAGCTTAGCGTAAACCGCGAAGCTAATAAAACTTACGTTAATGGCAAAAATCGCGTTAAATGCGAAGATAAAACTTGCGTAAATCGCAAGAATAAGCTAGCGTGAGAAAATTCCTCTCCACGCAAGGCTAGGATACTAGAAGTTAAACTTCTGCAGAAACGCCAAGCCAGCGTAAAATGCGAGGCTAGCATAAAACGTGAAGCTATTGCTCAGCCTCGCGTAACTGATTTAAAACGCGAGGCTAGCGTAAAATGTGAAGCTATTTTTAGCCTCACGTAAATGATCTAAAACGCGAAGTTACTGTCCAGTCTCGCATAAATAGTTCAAAACGTGAAGCTAACTACCAGCTCCGCATGTGTTGGCGGTGAAAATTTCTAAGTAAAAAAGGAATTTTCCACAACAGAACGCGGAGTTATCTCAGTAGCTCCGCGTTTGGCTATTTAGCCTCGCGTTTGAGTAAAACGCGGAGCTAATCAATAGCTCCGCATTCTGGTCTCTTAGCTCCGCGTTTTGATGCGATTAGCTCCGCGTGAAAAGATAACCAGAATCTTAAATTGATTGAGATTAAGATTTGGGCTTATCCAAATATCCAAATTAAGTCCAATCAGAACTCTAAATCAAGATATTTAAATCAAAACTAAGATATGTTCGTAGCAGAATTTCTTTATTTTCCTTCCATTGAATTAACTTACATTACAACGAAAGTGAACACGAAAAAGAAAGAACAAACGAGAGGATTTTATATCTCAATCGCTCTCTTTTACAATGTAAACGTAGGATCTGTGTGGCGATGGGATCTATCAAAGTAGCTCCTTTGGACGATCTGACGACGAACTCTTCTCTTGAAGATGGCGGCCGACTTTTGGATCTTTTCTTCTCTGCTCTTCACGAATTCAAGGCTCTATGCATAACTTGAATTCTCCAAGATGCTTGAAAAATCTGATTCTCTAGGAAAGATCCTCTAAGGCTTCCTCAAGAGGGTATTTATAGCCTTAGGATCATATGAGAGTTTTTATGTAAATAGAATTTGTACTCATCAAGAATTCCAATCAAATATCTTAATTTTGATTTAAATCTCTTGATTTAGAGTTCTGATCGGACTAAATTTGGGTGTTTGGATAAGCCCAAATTATAATCTCAATCAATTTTGAGATTCTGGTTATCTGCTCACACGGAAATAATCTCGCCAAAACGCGGAGCTAAAGAACCAGAATGCGGAGTTATTGAATAGCTCCGCGTTTTACTCAAACGCGAGGCTAAAGTGGCTAGTACGTGGAGCAATAGAGTTAGCTCCGTGTTCTGTTGTGAAAAATCCTATTTACTTAGAAATTTTCACTGCCAACAGAACTCCCTCCAAAGTTTTCAAAATGGCTTAGAATTTAGCAAATTTTGAAATACTTTGGATCTTCAATCTGAAAACGCGGAGTTAAAATACCAAGTTTATATCGAGTTTTATTACCACGCGAAGCTAAATAGCTTCGCTTTTCAGTGAGTAACTGCTCATTAATTACTCTGAACCTTGCGCCGAATACCAAGAAGCGGGTTCTCATTTAAATAGAGTCTCTAGATCTTCTTCCTCACTTCATTCGAAGAACCCAAGAATCTGGAGCTCAGGCGACCGGGCGACTCATGTGAATGAGCGGTCTTTGACCAGACTTCGTTCGATTTTCCATAGATTTTCATCACTAGGATGTCATCCAAGAAGAGTACGGCATCGCGCGCCTCCTCACTATCGGCGGCCGGCACTAGCAGCGGCGGCAGCAACCGAAGGAGTGGACACATCGGCGAACCAGTTCATGCCGCGTCCATTAGAGGTAAAAATCTCAACTTTTGGACTTTTTAGAACAATTTTGGGAATGTTTTGGCTCTGTTTTAACCGACCAACCACTTTTTTTTTTTACCGGCGAGACCGCCGTCTTCCAGCTGTAAGGCTTGGAGAAGGACGGTCCTCTGGCTTTCTTCTACGCGAAGCTATCGAGTCATCCTCGCGTTTGAAACGCAGGGCTATTTGGACTAGCAGTCGCGTTTCAACGCGAGGCTATTTTGACTAGCAGTCGTGTTTCAACGCGAGGTTTTTTTGACTAGCAGCCGCGTTTCAACGCGAGGCTATTTTGACTAGTAGTCGCGTTTTAACGCGAGGCAATTTTGACTAGCAATCGCGTTTCAACGCGAGGCAATTAATTTTAGCTTCGCGAGTGAAACGTGAGGCTATCTCTGTTGGCAGTGAAAATTTCTAAGTTAAAAGGATTTTCCACAACAGACCGCGGAGCTAACTCAGTAGCTCCGCGTCTGGCTACTTTTAGCCTCGCGTTTGAGTAAAACGCGGAGATGATCAATAGCTCCGCGCACTGGTTTCTTAGCTCCACGTTTTGATGAGATTATCTCCGCGTGAGCAGATAACCAGAATTCTAAATTGATTGAGATTATAATTTGGGCTTATCCAAATATCTAAATTGAGTCCAATCATAATCCTAAATTGATTGAGATTTGATCTTATACTCAAATTGAATCCAATCAGAATTCTAAATCAAGAGATTTAAATCAATATTAAATATTGGATTAGAATCCTTGATGAATACAAAAATCTTTATTCATATTCCTATGAACTCTTTATTCCTATTCCTACGGAAACTCTCATAACCACTAAAGTCTATAAATACCCTCTTTGAGGAGACTTTAGGGGAATCAATCAAGAATAGAATCAATCAAGAAGATAGAGGATCAATCAAGAATAGATCAATCAATTCATGATCATCTATCTTCAATGTCTTTGATCCTTCGGCAATTCAAGTACGCGAGAGAGCCTTGAAGCCTTTGCTGATCATCTTCTGAGATCTTGGAAAATTCAAGTTAGCACAGAGCCTTGAGTTCGTGAAGATCAGAGAAAATCACCATCTTCTTTCTGGAGTTCTTGAGAAGTTCGAGTTACGCGAGAGAGCCTTGAACAAATCAAAGCCAGAGAAGATCGTCTATATTCGGCCGATATCTTTAAAAGAGAAGATTTCAACGTACCGATCGTCCAAAGGAACTGCTTGACAGATCCCATCGCCACAGATCCCACAATATTGTAAAAGAGAGAGATTGAAATATAAAATCCTCTCGTTTGTTCTTTTTTATATCTTGTTCACTTTCATTGTAATTTAAATTAATTCAATGGGAGGAAGCGAAGGAACTTTTGCGACGAACAAACTAGCGACCATAGTGGGAGTCATCTCTTTCACTGATGAAGAGATTGTGGCGCAATCAGACGTTGACTTGATCGGATCCGAAGTAGATACGCTGGTCGTTGAAATCGACCAGCAGAAGTACGAGGAGTTCCTCTCCTCCGGATCAGGTGACTTGGATGAGACACGGCACTATCGTCGCATGTACTCCAATGCCCGAGTGACGGGTAGAAAGGTATCCACCGAGAGACGGGGATCCTTGGAGACTGCGGCTATAGAGCCGGAGTTCACACAAGAAATCCTAGCTGAGGAAGAGCTTCCGATTGCCGAAGAAGACGTGGGAACTGGACTGACCAGGACCCAACTCCGGAACAGGAACCGGAGAGCGAGGCGTAGAGCCCTCAAAGCCCGCCTTGGACGCGGAGCTAACTCTAGAGGACGCGAGGTTATGGTCCCTCGCAAACTGGCTCGCGCTACCCGCGAGACCAATCTCTACCGCGTTAAACGCGAAGATACAACTTGCCTTAAAAGTAAGGAAAAGCCAGCGTGTGATTTTCCACGCGAGGCTGGTAATACTGGCGAGTTACGCAAGATTCCTGACACTCGCGAGAAACGCGAGTATAAAGATTATTCAAAGCCAGCGTGTGATTCTCCACGCGAGGCTATTACTGTGCCTAGCGAAAGACGCGAAGCCAGTAAGGGTTGCGCTAGTTGCAGAATACCCAACACTCGCGAGTTATGCGAGTATAAAAATTATTCAAAGCCAGCGTGTGATTCTCCACGCGAGGCTATTACTGTGCCTAGCGAGAGACGCGAAGCCAGTAAGGGTTGCGCTAGTCGCAGAATACCCAACAATCGCGAGTTACGCGAGTATAAAAATTATTCAAAGCCAGCGTGTGATTCTCCACGCGAGGCTATTACTGTGCCTAGCGAGAGACGCGAAGCCAGTAAGGGTTGCGCTAGTCGCAAAATACCCAACACTCGCGAGTTACGAGAGTATAAAAATTATTCAAAGCCAGCGTGTGATTCTCCACGCGAGGCTATTACTGAGCCTAGCGAGAGACGCGAAGCCAGTAAGGATTGCGCTAGTCGCAAAATACCCAACACTCGCGAATTACGCGAGTATAAAAATTCTTCAAAGCCAGCGTGTAATTTTCCACGCGAGGCTAAGCCAAGCGAGAAACGCGAGGCTGCTAGTGCTTGCAATAAACGCAAGATTCCTGACACTCGCGAGAAACTCGAGTATAAAAATTCTTTAAAGCCAGCGTGTGATTCTCCACGCGAGGCTAATACTGAGCCAAGCAATAAAAGCAAGGCCGGTAATACTTGCGAGAAACGCGAGATTCTCCGCGAGGAACGCGAGGATGATTGGCAGGTAGTTGTCAGTCGTAAAAACCGCGCTAAGCGCGAAGCTATGATTTGCGTTAGTCACAAAGATAAGCCAGCGTGCAAGAGTTTTCCTTCACGCGGGGCTATTATTCCAGAAGCTAAACTTCTGAAGACAAGCCAGGCCAGCGAGAAACGCGAGGCTAACATGGCAAGATGCGGAGTCATTCCTCAGCCCCACGCTATAATATGCGAAGCTACTTCTAAGCTCCGCGTGGATCAACCTAACTGTAGAATCAGGACAGATCCTCGCGTCAGCGGACCGGAACTGGACTCCAGTAATCCCAAGAAGCTCCAGTGGGTTCCTAGACCCTCTCAAAAGATGGATAGGTCACACGACTCCATGGCTAAGGTCACCAATCTCAGAAATTACTTGACAAAAATGAGAAATATGACTCAAGCTCAGCCACACTCAACATGTCATTGTGAGCAGCTCATAACAGCCATATCTGCTATATTGGATAAATGCTGTTGTACCAAGAAAAGAGTGTCTGTATTTAACAGAATAACTGAGTCTTGTCAAGATACTCCGATAAGGAGGAAGAATAATCTGAGATATCAAACCACAGAAAAAGAGGTAAAGGCAGTGACCTCAAATATGGTCGGCAAAAGCAAAAAGATTATGGAGAAAGAATATGAGTCGGATGCAGATGATGAACAACCACGCCATCTTACTCGACTCAAATCAGGTGCTGTTATTCCTCGGAATTATAAGAAACTTTCAAAAGGTTCTTATGATAATGACAGCGATAATTCAGCTATAGCTTCCCCAAAATCTCGTGCATCTTCCCGACCACGAAAACCAGCATCGTATATGGTGGATAAATCCGATGATGTTGACCAAAGGATGGAAGCCCAAGAGCAGATGATTCGAGGTCAGCAAAAGGCCATTGATGACCTCAAACTAATGCTTCTAAAAGTGATCGAAAATACCCAGAAGATAGCCGATGATAAGGCTAAAATTTCTTCGGAACCGCCACCCAAGACAAATGAAGAAACAAAAGAAGAAAAGGCTTACTCGATGCACGAGGACGAGGACAAATTTTCTTTCCATGATCCGCATGGAGAAAAGATAGAAAAGCTACAAAGTCAACTTGAAGCTTTGATGCATAAAAAAGAGTTGAAGGTGTTAGGGGTTTCTAGACCATATCCACCAGAATGGGACATGGTGCCCTATCCTCCAAAATATAAGCCGCTCAAGTTGGAGCCCTATGACGGGAAGGGATCGCCCAGTCAGCACATCTACTATTTCTTGTCCCAAGCTGGACATTTGGTGGGAAATGACCCCATTATGACCAAGATTTTTGCAAGTACTTTGCGAGGGCCTGCTTTTACATGGTTTATGCAGTTGTCCCCGGGAACCATAAATACTTGGTATGATGTCGAGAAACAGTTCTTGGCACGTTTCTTTGAGGATGATACTGAAATATCGGTTCATTCCCTCCTTGCAACGAAACAAGGGGAACAAGAAACGATCAAAAGTTTTATTGAACGCTTCAGGGAAAAATCCGTGTATTGTCGACACGGTATGACCCAGGAAACCCTGGTGGAAACCTGCAAGTATAATTTCAGGATCGGTGTGCTGATAAGAATGGGAGCTGTAGAGTCCAGAACTTGGAAAGATCTGCTGAGGCAGGGAGAGCAGGCGGAAGATATAATTTGCCGGATTGAGGAATCTCGTAACACGAGAAACTCTACGAATAACAGGCCATATCCACAGAATCCTGAAAATAAAGGGAAGGCTGTGATGGTATCAGTTGCAGATCCGAAGCCAAGACCTCAGAATCCGAGAGGTGCAGGCCAAAATAAGCCCCGACAAGATAAAACTTATACATTCAAGACAGAGCAGACAGGTACTCTATTCCATCTCCTCCTAAGAAAGGGCTTGCTAAAACTTCCGGAAAATGAAAAACCGGAAGTCGTTGGTAAAACCAACGACCCTAACTATTGCCTTTACCATCGGAATGTCGGGCACCCAACTAAGGATTGCTATCCTCTTAAGAATCGAATTCAGGCATTGATAGAAGCCGAGATTCTCACACTTAAGGAGGAACAGAAGAAGGTTTCTGCAAATATGACAACTTTAATTGGAGCCAATAAGTTCCCTGTCGGAGCAATCCCTGCCAGAGTGATCCATATACCAGTAGGAGAGTCAATATCGACACCAAGCACGGGCAACCCGCACTTGCAAGCTAGCCCCTTGGATATGCTCTGAACCACAGCTGCGATCGAATCGTCCTCATTGGTTAGCAGCCGGATTTGGCTGGGGGTGCCAAAAATATTGACGATGATAAACATCGTGCTTCAGCTATTCTCAATAGCCATTGGGATGGCTAATTGGGTGCTATAAATATTTTTTTTCCCAATGCTATCAAAGCGGCGGAAAGAGGAGATCAAGTTCCTCGCTAACCCTATCATACTGGGGGTAAAAGTATGAAATCAATCGCCCAATGCTGTTAAAGCAGAGGGAAGAGCAGATCAAGTTCCTCGCCAATCCTATCATACTGGGGGTAAAAGTATGAAATCAACTACCCAATGCTGATTAAAGGCAAATGGGAGAGGAAATCAATTCCTCGACAACTCACCATGCTGAGGGGAATAGCATGGTTAGCCCAACGCAAACGGCGATTGGTAAAGGCTAATCAAATCCGTTGATAGCTGGGGGTTTGCTAAAAATCCCGTGGACCTGTCATGTTAAGCTTTTACCTCTGACAGTATGATTTGGATTATTCCTATCTCCGTTCAAGTTACGCGTGAGAGCACTTGGACTAGGCATGTGCAATTAGGCGCCTCTGCCAGAAATTTGATTAATCCTGACCCGATCATCTTGGTGTGCCCAGTTCTAGTTACGCATGAGAGCCTTGAACCGCCTCCATTTATCCAAGTTACGCAGATGAGCACTTGGACTTCTTCATAAAATTCTAGGCATGTGCAATTGGACACCTTTGCCAAAATCTGGTTCGCTGCAAAGGAAGAATCAGGGTTCGACAAAACTTGGAAAATCTTCTAAGTATAAAAACGCGGAGCTAAGCTAACTTCGCGTGCAGCTGGAGAAATAGCCTCGCGTTTTAAAATGCAGAGGATGACGCGATAACTTCGCGTAACAGAGTTTCTCTCTGTCTTCTCTTTAATAGCCCCGCGTTTCAAGCGCGAGGATGACGCGATAACTTCGCGTAGAGACAGATCAGAGTTCCTCTCTGACTTCTCCTTCAAGCCTTACGGCCGGAGAACGGCGATCTCGCCGGTAAAGCAAACAATTGGCCGGATTAAACCGAGCCAAAACATCTCAGAATGGTTCTTAAAAGACCAAGAGTTAAGGTTTTTACCTTCGGAAGACGCTGCATAGACTGGTTCGCCGTCGCGTCTACTTCCACGGCCGCTGCCATTAACGCCGGCCAACGTGCGTCTAGCCAAACTCCTCTGAAATGACATCCTAATGATGAAAATTTATGGAGAGTCAAGGGGAGATCAATTGAAGATCATTCGTCGACATGAGTCACTCGACTACCAGAGTTTTGGAGTTTTCAAACTCTCCCAATGAAGAAGAAGAGGAGCCAGGAGCTCTATTTAAATAGATGATCCGCTGCTTGGTATTCGGCTCAGAAATTCGGAGTAATTAATGAAGAAATTACTCATTTCACTGAAAATGAAGTAAAGCTGATTAGCTCTGCGTAGGCGAGCATAACGCGAAGGAGACTTGGTATTCTAACTCCGCGTTTCAGTTTAAGTATCCAAAGTATTTCAAAATTTGCTAAGTTCTAAGCCATTTTGAAAACTTTGGAGGGGGTTCTGTTGGCAGTGAAAATTTCTAAGTTAAAAGGATTTTCCACAACAGACCGCGGAGCTAACTCAGTAGCTCCGCGTCTGGCTACTTTTAGCCTCGCGTTTGAGTAAAACGCGGAGATGATCAATAGCTCCGCGCACTGGTTTCTTAGCTCCACGTTTTGATGAGATTATCTCCGCGTGAGCAGATAACAAGAATTCTAAATTGATTGAGATTATAATTTGGGCTTATCCAAATATCTAAATTGAGTCCAATCATAATCCTAAATTGATTGAGATTTGATCTTATACTCAAATTGAATCCAATCAGAATTCTAAATCAAGAGATTTAAATCAATATTAAATATTGGATTAGAATCCTTGATGAATACAAAAATCTTTATTCCTATTCCTATGGAACTCTTTATTCCTATTCCTACGGAAACTCTCATAACCACTAAAGTCTATAAATACCCTCTTTGAGGAGACTTTAGGGGAATCAATCAAGAATAGAATCAATCAAGAAGATAGAGGATCAATCAAGAATAGATCAATCAATTCATGATCATCTATCTTCAATCTCTTTGATCCTTCGGCAATTCAAGTACGCGAGAGAGCCTTGAAGCCTTTGCTGATCATCTTCTGAGATCTTGGAAAATTCAAGTTACGCACAGAGCCTTGAGTTCGTGAAGATCAGAGAAAATCACCATCTTCTTTCTGGAGTTCTTAAGAAGTTCGAGTTACGCGAGAGAGCCTTGAACAAATCAAAGCCAGAGAAGATCGTCTATATTCGGCCGATATCTTTAAAAGAGAAGATTTCAACGTACCGATCGTCCAAAGGAACTGCTTGACAGATCCCATCGCCACAGATCCCACAATATTGTAAAAGAGAGAGATTGAAATATAAAATCCTCTCGTTTGTTCTTTTTTATATCTTGTTCACTTTCATTGTAATTTAAGTTAATTCAATGGGAGGAAGCGAAAGAACTTTTGCGACAAACAATCTCCTTAGCTGTGCGCGGAGTTATTTTTAGCTCCGCATTTTTATACTTAGAAGATTCTTCGAGTTTTGTTAAACTTTTTCTAACTCTTGATTTTTCTTTTGCAGTGGAGTATTTGGACCAGATCCTTTTTGAAGATGAGTGCATGTGGCTCTACTAATCTGGTGACTTGCTATTATTTCTTCCCAGCATGGAGCGTAGCTATCCCCTGATATATCTTCAAAGGCCAGCCATGCTCCAATCTTCATCAGCAAAAGTAACTCTAAGAAAACCAGAAGCATATGCTTTACAACATAGTTGCAGGTTTCAAGCTTTGGCTCCAAAAGGTAAACTTTTGAAGGAGTTACAAGAACTTTGCGGCAGCTCATTAAGTTTTCTTGAGGACCATTTCTGTTAGATGACACTCGCTATCGCTTTCCAAAGCGATAGAGATGATCATCTAAGGCCTTGTAGCATGTCGAATTCAACTTGTGCATCTTCATTAGGATTTTTGTAGCAGTATCTTCAGATGATCCACTAAGAAACTTTAAACAGATCATAGTTGATATTTGCAGAGGAGATCTTTTGCATGTGAACCAGGGAATTGAGCTGGAAAAGAATCTCATCAACGGTTGGCCCAGCAATTCTCATTAAATAGCGATGACTTGCACCGGCAAGCTCAACACTCCGTGGAGGAGACTCGTCATCGGGTTATTGATGAGTCGACAAATAGGTTGAAGATTTTTGGGAGAGCTATAACTCCCTCTTCTTTTGTAATCTTTTTGCTTTATGAATAAAGATAACTCTTTTGACTCTTTATCTGTTGGCTTCAAGAATTTTGCTTGCTCAACAAATAGATGGTTCATAGTTTCGGTAAAACAATCCAAGGCTCATTTGCGAAACTTAGACTGTTAGTACCTGAAATGATCGGATAAGGATCATTTAACTTAGACAGAGGCGCCTAATTGCACATGCCTTAGTTTGATGGAGGCAGTTCAAGGCTCTGATGCGTAACTTGAATTGCACATACCAAGATAATCGAGTGATGATTATCAGATTTCGGTAGAGGCGCTTAATTGCACATGCCAAGTCGAAGCCTCTCATAGAAACGCGTAGCTAAAATATCAAGTTATCTTCGCATTTTGCATAGCTGCGTGGAGCTAATAGCTTCGCGTTTCGCATCACCACGCGAAGCTAATAGCTTCGCATTTTAGAGAGCAACTGATCAGTTAGTCGCTCTGATTCTTGCGCCGAATACCAAGAGGCGGGTTTTTTCATTTAAATGGAGTCTCTTGTTTTTCTTCCTCACTTCATTCGAAGGATTTTCAAGAGATTAGAGCTCCAGAACTCCGGCAATCCAGGCGACTCAGGCGACCGAGCGATTTTCAACCCGATTTCCGACGATTTCCTTCAAGATTTCGCAAGCAATGGCACCCAAGACCCGTGCTTCTTCACGCGCAGCCTCGCCGTCGGTGACTGGCGCAAGCAGCGGCGGCAGCGGCCGTTGAAGTGGCCGCAGCGGCGAGCCAGTCCATGCCTCGCCTATCGGCGGTAAGATTTTACAGTTCTTGGACTTTTAGAACTTATTTTAGGAGTGATTTGGCTCGGTTTTAACTGGCCAATCATCTCTTTTACCGGCAAGATCGCCGTACTCCGGCCAAATGGCTTGGAGAAGAAGGAAAAGATCTCTGATCTTCCTCCATGCGAAGCTATCGTGTTATCTTTGCGTTTTTAAATGCGAAGTTATTTTTGCTAACTATCACGTTCTGACGCGAGGTTACAATTTTAGCTTCGCGTTTGTAAACGCGAAGTTATCATCCTTAGCTTCGCGTTCGTAAATGCGAAGTTATTTCACTTAACTTCGCGCGGAGTTACCTCTAGCTCCGCGTTTTCATACTTAGAAAAATTTTCTGATTTGTAGAAATTTTTCTAACTCTTAATTTTTCTTTTGCAGTTGGCTATTCAGTGGACCCAATCTCCCAAGGGCATCACTTCGGCTTCATTGGTGGTGCAGACTCAGCAACTCAGTTCCATTTCACCACTGATCTTCCTGCCTTCAAGCCAGGTCTCAGGGAGTGCAGGAAGAAACTGATAAGATACAGCCCTGCGACTGCGAGGGAGATTATCACTGATGCTCCTTTTGAGGCATCGAACCGAGAGATACTGGAAAAGCCCGTATTCCTCTTCGGAGATGCGTAGGATCACTCTGATGAGATTCTCTTTGAAGAAGAGAGCAAGTGGCTATATCAGGCCGAGGATCTGCTCATGTTTTTGCCTGACATGGAGCGTTGCTACCCCTTGGTGTATCTCCAGAGGCTTTCTTCTCACTGCGAGTTAGAATTTGAACTAACTCGTGAGTATGATGGTGTTGCGACCGGCAAGTTCGGTGTGAATGGGGCTTTTCAAGACGGTCCCCCTAGATGTATTACGGGGCTCCTCCCAAACAGAGTCACCAAAGAGCATCCTGTTGGTGAAGTCCCGATTCGTGCTAAGACTTTTCTTAGCGAATTCTTGGCCAAGGGTGGACAGTACCCCGCCAAAGACTTTAGAATGCCCGGATGGGTCCACTCCTCCGGCAACATGTGGTGGTTCAGACTTGTCAAACACATACTGGACACCCATGAGCAGACCCTAAAGGAAATTGGCTTGTACAAAGCCATTAGAAATGTCCAGTTTGGCTTGCCTCAAAATTCGTACCACTTGTTCAGCCTACTGGAGATGTATAACCCCGAAACCGGCACCTTCTTTACACCGGTGGGTGAGCTGGGATTCGCTCTCCACGAGATGTTCGAAGTGTCGGGGTTATCAATGGGCGAAGTCCCTTATGAGGAATATATCCCCACTGCTGAAGAATTAAAGATACTAAAAGCGGGGGATGAGCATATCTACCAGACCTACTGGGAAATGATGTGCCACTATCATATTTGCGCCGACTTGGCTGGAGTAAGAAACCAGGGAATTGGCCATAAGAAGTGGACAGACATCTCTTCATCAATCTGAAAGAGAGTCTCCCTATGCTTCGTAGATGCCCTTCCGTTAGTATCGAAGAAGTGAAGGAGCGTATCTCCAACTTAGAAGCCACAACATATACGACCGAATCAAATGAAGGAGAATTTAGTCCTGACACGGTCTTTCAGAGCTTCCATTATCAAGCCCAGTTCCCTATTTCTGAGAAGGGTCTCCTTGCTGGCTTTTTAATGTTGTGGCTGAAGAGGTGTGTCGTCCCTTCGCTGCCTAAGGAAGCTATCGCCAAGAACGTCGTCTATCCAGCCGTTCTATTGGCCTATGGACGACCATCCGGGTTATTACCAGCAATGGTTGCCAACCTCCAAAGCGGGCTCCGGGCCCTCTGCAACAGCTTTATGCCAGCAGAGAAGAACAAAGGCAAAGCTGGAAAGGGAAAAGCGGCCAAAGAAGCTGCCACGGTGAAGACACCGCACCCAAGGGTAGAGATGCCCTATACATATTTAATGGTGTGGCTAGTCATGCACTGCCCGTCGCTGATGAGTGCTGCGGATTACTGCCCGATTGATAAGCCGTTCTTCGTAGAGAAGTACGAGCGCTCTGTCTGGAAGAGTAATTACATGTCTCAAATTCGCAGGACACTCTGTCATCATCAAAACTACGAGATCTTCTGCTGCTTCCCAAACTTCCCTAGGGGAGAGTATGGATCTAAGTTTAAAGATATTTTGGGAGTAAACAAGTTCAACAACTTATCTTCAGGGGCCTTCTGGTGGTTGTTGAATATTCGCCCCGGACACTTGGTGTACAGGCAAGACACCATGTGCTACATAGAGCCATATATCCCGAGCAGATTTGCTCGTCAATTTGGATATACGCAGTTTTATGTAGGAAATCCAAATAAAGAGTTGGCATATGAAGGGAATCTATACGCAGGGGCACGGGACTGGTTCCATTTTGTTGCTGGAGGAATCGAAGCAGAATTTATCCTACCCCTGAAATCGCCAGAGCTAAGTATGGTACTAAGCTTCTGCATCTGGTTCAGTGTTGCCAATGCCGATGTGCCCAACTTCTTTATCAACCGCAGTTGCTGCAAGGAGATAGAGGCCTTCTACTCTAGCCACAAAGGGGCCAAAAGAGTGAGGGTAAAAGGAATGGACGAATTCCTTGGTGCGACGGCCGATCCATCAGACTTGGGCAACTCTGATGGGGATAACGATAATGGTAATTATGATGACGGCGATGATGGTAGTGCCCCTCAAGACTTGGTTCCCCGCTCCCGGAGTCTAGCCACTAAACGCCGCGGATTTGTAAGTGGCGAACCGGCAAAGAAGAAGCAGAAATTAGCCTCGGGGACCCTCTTAGTCTCTCAAGAGGTGGCGGTCAAGTTTGCTTCAGACTTGCTGGTCTCATCTCTGCCTCTGGCGCCGGCAGAGGAGAGTGGACCTGCTGAAGCTCCAGGTGCTACTGAGGTCCCGGCTCCCCCAACCGCAGAATCTGTCGAACACTCCACGACGCAACCTCTGGGTAGCGAAACTGGTGCGCTTCTGGAAACAGCGACGGCTCCTCCTTCAAGTCCGACCACTGGACTTGTATCTCCTGGTATGGTTTTTATATTCTATCCATTTTTTTCATTGTTCATTTCATTATTATATGTAACACTCTTTGTTTGCTTTCTAAAATGCAGGTAGTCAACTCCACTCGCCGATGCATTCGACTACCAGGGGGAGTTTGAGGAACTGGTGGATTACTCTGGCACAACTGGGTCTGTGGGTGGACTGGGTAGTTCTGCGAATGAGTTTGACGCAGATTACTTCACTCCGGCCCCATGCTCGGTTCCTCCATCGACTCCTCTTATTGATAAACTAGGGAGTGATGATAGGACAGAGCTTGTCGTTGCGGCCGTAGCAAGAGAGGCTCCCCCATCCCCAAGTCTGCCATCTCCGACACCAATGGTCTGCTCTGAGAAAACTTTTGCAGTGGCAGTTGGTGTGCCCTCTACTCCTCAGCCAGCGATTTTAACATCGTCGACAATAATGGCGTTGAGTCATTGGTGACTCCTCCAGTCCCAAGTCATCCGCCAACAGGGGATGAGGAGAATTTGAAGTTCTCATTTTACGCCACTTCTGTCGCAGGAGGAGCTTCGGGTGACAACACTCCATCGTCTACTCCTGCTAGTGGTGCTGCTCGAGTGATCTGTACTAGTGATAATTCGCCTCGGGTTCCCAGTTCTGCCAAGTCTTTATTGGCTTTACTGGCTTTGCATGTAATGAGTCTGGTACAGGGACGGGCTTCTTCTTCCTCGACTCCAATGGATGCCACTCTTCCCCCGGCAACATCTTCCTTAGCGCTACCTGCTTTAAACACAGACACTGTGGACCCTCTTGAAGAATTCTTCAACCACAGTGTAGATGATTTTTTGCGGCTACTAAGGAGGTGTATTAGAATGATCCTAGACGGAAGAGATTTCTTTAATCTTGGACGTCCAATGTTGTCTAGCTATCTGGATAATATTGAAAGGATTGGGGGACGTGACCGAGCAGCTCCCTACCGGGCCCGCCTTGAAGCTTTGGAAGATCAGGTGAACACGCTAAATACGATTCGCCAAGCGGATGTGGAAGCGATCACTGAGATCGAGTCGGCGCGGCTACGGGTAGAGTTGGTGACTCGTCAAGAGGAACTGAGGCGCTAAGAGGAAGTCTGGTCTCGAGAGTTGGCAGAACTACGAGCTAATCAGGAATCAGTCCTCAGGGGGTTAGAGATAGTGGATTTCGAGATTGAGGGGAGTCAGGCCGCCATCCTTAGAGCCAGAGAGACTATCGCTAAGGCTCGAGCTATTCTAGAAGCCAGCGAGTCTCGGTTAGGGGAATCCGTTAAGAAACGGGAAGAGCTGATCCTTCAACAAGGACAGCTCGAAAAAGAAGGCATAATAAGGAGCCGTACTATTGAAAAATCTCGTCAGCGGTTGACCCAGCAACTGGCGATAAACGATGATGATTTACGCCAGCAGGCTCAACACTCCGTGGAGGAGACTCGTCGTCGTGTAATTGACGAGACGATGAATAAGTTGAGGCTTCTAGGAGATCCATAACTTTCTTTCATTCTATTCTTTTATTCTTTTTGTAATAAGAACTTGTAATAGAAGAGAGAGCTTTATTGATTCTTTGAATTCTTTTGTAACTTCATTCTTTTTGATTGATGAATAAAAGGAATCTTTTGATTCTTTTATCTGTTGGCTAGAAAATCTATTTGCACAACAAATAACTTGTCATCAAAATAGTTCATTTGTTTAGGTAAAACAGTCCAAGGCTCATCTGCGTAACTTAGACTGCTAATACCGAGGTGATCGGGTCAGCATCACCAGATTTCGGCAGAGGTGCCTAATTGCACATGCCTAGAGTTTGATTGGAGGCGGTTCAAGGCTCTCATGCGTAACTTGAACTGCACATACCAAGATGATCGGGTCAGGATCACCAGATTTCGGCAGAGGTGCCTAATTGCACATGCCTAGAGTTTGATTGGAGGCGGTTCAAGGCTCTCATGCGTAACCTGAACTGCACATACCAAGATGATCGGGTCAGGATCACCAGATTTCGACAGAGGCGCCTAATTGCGCATGCCTAGAGTTTGATTGGAGGCGATTCAAGGTTCTCATGCGTAACTTGAACTGCACATACCAAGATGATCTGGTCAGGATCACCAGATTTCGACAGAGGCGCCTAATTGCACATGCCTAGAGTTTGATTGGAGGCGGTTCAAGGCTCTCATGCGTAATTTGAACTGCACATACCAAGATGATCGGGTCAGGATCACTAGATTTCGGCAGAGGCGCCTAATTGCGCATGCCTAGAGTTTGATTGGAGGCGGTTCAAGATTCTCATGCGTAACTTGAACTACACATACCAAGATGATCGGGTCAGGATCACTAGATTTCGGCAGAGGCGCCTAATTGCACATGCCTAGAGTTTGATTGGAGGTGGTTCAAGGCTCTCATGCGTAACTTGAACTGCACATACCAAGATTTTGGCAGAGGCGCCTAATTGCACATGCCTAGTCCAAGTGCTCATGTGCGTAACTTGAACTGGTGGATGGTTATACTCCTAGGGATCTGAACCAGATGTGACAGTTACTCTATCATCATTCTGGTTTATTTTAGGCGTAGTATTTCTTAAGAAATTTGTCGTTGATCGGTATCATCATCCTATCGCCATTCTGGTTCATTAAGCGATAGGCTCCACTAGAGTATACCGTCTCCACAATAAACGGCATTTCCCACTTGGGTTCAAATTTACCCTTAGTCTTGTGGGTTAGAATCATTGGCCTTTTAATAGCCAGAACCAAGTCTCCTTATTTAAAGGTCCTTGGTTTAACGTTCTTATTGAACGTTTGCGAGATTCGGGCTTGATGCAACTCAATTTGTTGTTGAGCCCTGAGACGCTTTTCATCTAACGCCTCTCTTTCTTGCAATCTTTGTTGATGACGTTCTTCTGTCGTCATCTTTGTGGATAAGGCCACTCTTAACGATGGTATCTGAATTTCAAGAGGCAAGACGACCTCATTCCATAAACCAAGGAGAACGGGGTAGCTTTTGTTGGGGTGCGAACGGTGGTGCGATAAGCCCACAAACACTCTCCCAGCTTTTCATCCCAGTCCCTTTTGTTGGAAGAGACAAATTTCCGAAGGAGTTTAATAATCGTCTTGTTGAAGGCTTCGGCCAGCCCATTTGCCGCGGGGTTATATGGTGTTAAAGCAATATCTTTGATTCTGAACTTATCACAGAATCTTGAGAACCCTTGGCTGATGAATTGCGGTCCATTATCATGAATGATTCTTCGGGGGATGCAAAAACGATAAATGACATGATGCTTAATGAACTTAATCACATCCGTCGTTTTCACCTCTCTCATGGGCACGGCTTCGGCCCATCTTGAAAAATAATCGGTTATTGCAAGAATAAACCGATGTCCTCTGGATGACGGGGGAGTTATTGGCCCTACAATATCCATCCCCCATACCTCAAATGGCCAGCTAGCAATAGTAGTGTGCAAATATTCTGGGGGTTGGTGGATGAAGTTAGCATGTACCTGATATGCATGGCACCGTTTAGCGTATGTCATTGCCTCTGTAATCATCTTTGGCCAGTAGTATCCTAGCCTTCTTATGCGGTCCCCAAATTTTGGACCCGGCTGATGAGCTCCGTATACTCCATCATGTATTTCTTTCAGCACTTTATCTGCTTCTACTTTCGATATGCAGCGTAGCCGGAGACCATGACTTGACTTTCTATATAAAGTTTGAAGTGTTCGATTATAATAAAATCTCAGGGCCTTCCTCTTTATCGAGGCGGCTTCCTTTGGATCCTCTGGTAGTATCCCATATAAGGCGTAATCTATGAATGAAAATATTCAATCACGGGGTTCCAGAGTTAAGCCTGTCTGGCACACCTCTTTGGTTTGGAATACCGTGTCTGGATGAAGGAGTTCTCTGCTACTAATAGTGATGCTTTAGCTTCACCCGGCGGGATTGCTAATGTTGCAGCTAGTGCGGCGAGAGCATCTGCATAGACGTTCTCATTCCGAGATATATGATAGATATAAAACTGTTCAAAATACCCTACTAGCTCAATGGCTAGCTGATGATAGGGGATGAGGGCTTCATGTCTGACTTCATACTCACCTGTCATCTGGTTGACAATAAGTTTAGAGTCTCCATATACCTCTAGATAGTTCACCCCCAGTTGCAGAGCCATTTTTAAGCCGATAATGAGCGTGTTGTATTCCGCCACATTATTCGTGCACGGTTCTGTTAATGAGTAACCGTTAGGCAATATATGTTTATGTGGGGATATTAGCACAACCCCCACTCCAGCAGCAGATCGTCTGGCAACACCATCAAAGAATATTTGCCATGGTTGTTCTTTACTAATTGTGTTGACCTCTGACATCTGTTTGGAATTGGACCAGATTGGATGATCTGGTAGGAAATCGGCGATCGCCTGTCCCTTCATGGCTTTTTGAGGGACGAAGTGTATATCATATGGCGATAGTAGCAATGTCCATTTTGCTAATCGGCCGTTCAAGGATCTCGATTTTGTCATCAGAATTTTCAAGGGATTGACCCGTGATATGACATGAATTGTTTGCCCTGAAACATAGTGTCGCATTTTCTGAACGGCGAACACTAGGGCTAAATATTCTTTTTCAATCGTGGTATACCGCTGTTCGGCCCGATCATTGTTCTGCTTAAGTAATAGAGGGCGTGTTCATGGCCATGCTCATTATACTGAGCAAGTAATGCTCCTAAAGTATTATCCATGGCCCTTACATATATAAAGAACGGCTGTCTAGGGACCGGTGCCATAAGAACAGGAGGTTCGGTAAGATATTCTTTGAGATCGTCAAATGCCTATTGACATGCCTCATCCCATACGAAAGAAACCCCCTTTTCATGAGTCTAGAGAACGGCTGGCATCGCCCTGATAGATTGGAGATGAAGCGTCGGATATAGGCTAATTTTCCTTGTAACCCCCTTAATTCCTTAATATTGCGGGGCGGTGGCATTTCACTAATCGCTTTCACCTTTTCGGGGTCAAGGAAAATTCCTTTTGAGGTTATTATGAACCCAAGGAATTTCCCGCTGGACACCCCCATAAAAGACTTAGTGAGATTCATCTTCAGATGGTGTTTTCGCATAAGATCGAAGACTGTCCTTAAGTCATGCAGATGATCTTCTTTGTTTCTGCTTTTGACCGCTAAGTCATCCACATAGCATTCCACCGTTTTGCGCAGGTGTTCTTTGAATATGACGCTCATCGCACGTTGGTAGGTGGCACCGGCGTTCTTCAACCCGAAAGGCATCACCGTATAACAGTATACCCCTAGCGGCGTTCTGAAAGCTGTGCTTTTCATCATCTGGGTGCATTTTAATCTGGTTATAGCCTGAGAAGCCATCCATAAAGGACATCCTCTCATAACCGCAAGTATTATCAATCATCATATCGGTGCTTGGGAGTGAAAATTCATCCTTAGGGCATGCGGCGTTTAAATTACGAAAGTCGATACATATCCGGATCTTGCCGTTTTTTTTTTACAAACCGGCACTATGTTAGCCACCCAATCAGGATGTTGCTTTTCATGGATGAATCCGGATTTTATAAGTTTGTTGACCTCGGCAACTATTGCCTCCATCAATTCCGGTCGAAAACGCCTTTGCTGTTGTTTAACTGGTTTTGCGTCTTCTTTAATATTTAATCGGTGCGTGGCAATTTGAGGGTCAAGCCCGGGCATGTCTTCATAGCTCCATGCGAATACGTCTATATACTCTTTGATAAGAGATATAAGTTCTTCTTTTTCTAAGAGAGTTAGCGTGTCGCTTATGAAGATGGGTTTCGGATTTTCGTCCGTTCCCATGTTGACCTGTACTAGCTTATCTTCTGTGGGCGGGTCACGCTGTTCAAAGTGGACATCCCAGAGAGTGTCCATATGCTTAGCCCAGGAATCATCTTGAACATCAATTGGTTCCCCATCGCTTTTTGGTGCGGCTGAAACCATATTGGCTGTCAAGAATTGAAACCAAGCACCAGTACTTAGATCCGAGCCCTGATCAATCGGGTTTAAATCCACATCGGACAAAGACCTTTCCTCATATCGGCATGATGGTGAGGGAGGAGTAGATACATAGCCCAACCCCTTGCGAGTCTTTTGATAATAGTCTGGGCTCTTTCCTCTCGGTCTAAATGAGGGTATGAGATTCCGTCGCCCTTTTCCAAAGTTTAACCCCGGTTTCTGGGTAAAATTATAACCTATTTTCTCCATCATTTGCCAGGATTTCTGTTCATATAAGTGAAATTGAGGTGATGTTTGTTCATCACTTTTACTGCTTTGTCTTTGTCGAGGTGACGTAATTACATTGCCGAACATGATCAGCTTTTGGGACCCCTGTCGAGGAGGCACCTCAAAGAAGTGGCCTTGTCCCTTAGTTATTTTTTTATTGAGAGAGGAGGGATGACCTGAGTGGCAAATGGTATGCCGCTAGAACTTCAAGTTCGGATAGGCCATCCACTTCGATAGAAGTACAAGAAGATTCAGATTTAGTAGCTACAGCAGACTCGTAGACTAACTTTATGTTTTCATTGATAATCCACTCATCCTCTACTACATCAGCTATATTATCAAAATTCAAATTAAAATCTATGTGATGATTGATTTCATAATCACCCCCATCGTTCTCTTCGGGGGGCTCGTACTCCGTATCCGCCTCGTTGCCGCTCTCGTCAAACTTTTGAGGCTTGTTGAGGTTGTTGTCGGAGACTTCATGGCCTGGCTTGTAGAGTAAAGCATCCGTGAAGTAGTTTTCCAGCCCTTTAAATGGTTGCCTATCTGCAACTAGTGTCCGGACTTCTCCTTATTCATCACAGTATTTCATACACTGGTGGAGAGTCGACGGGACTATCATATAGGCGTGGATCCAAGGCCGTCCCAGTAAGATGTTATAGGAAGTGTCTGCGTCAATGACGTAGCATGTGACCTCCGTCCTCAAATTCTCGATTTAACACCGGAGTTGGATCTTTCCAAGGGGACAGCTATCATTAGAATTGAACCCATATATTATAGTATTGGTCGGCGTCAGGCAATGGGGAGAAATTCCCAATAGCTGCATCAACCTTCTGGGAATGACGCTTAGTGCAGACACTGGATCAATCTGGATGCGATCCACTTTCGTGGATCCGACATACCCGGTGAAATATAAAGGCCTGATGTGCTTTATATTTCTTACCTGCATGTCTTCTGGAGAGAAGATAATTTGTGGGACCTGCCTCCTCACTTGATGACAGCGGGGGCAAGAGTCCTGTTTTTCGTAGGCCGGCTCGACAATCTGAGCTAGGAATGACTCAGAGTCTGCCAAGGCCTCTCTTAATGCCTCGCGAGTTGATTTTGACAACCGTAACAACTCGTAAAGGGTGACTTGAGCTGGAATATTTGCCAGCTGAGCTATTATATCAAATTTGAAGGTAGCGTCTTTGACTCCTTCATCTTTTCCAGAATTTTTCTGGAAGCGAAATCCTTTCTATTTTACAGGTTTCGCGAGTTCCACGTATATATCTTTCGGGTCTACTCTGGTGTAGTCCTTGAGATATGTTTTTCCAGATCGAGTGCCGGAAGGGCCTGCCCCATCCTGATGAGTGGCCATAGCTTCGGGCTCCTCTTCAGAGTCTGTAAATGCCCCTGCAATTATGTGTTTATCTTTTATTTTTGCGGAAATAGTATTGCTACTCCGCTTTTTCTTCTGACCCCCTGCGGTAGTCCACTGTTCATCCTGTAGTAAATCAGAGTGGACCCACATGATTTTCTCATTTTGAATTGTTACGGGGACAAGTCCTTCTTGAGCCTTATTGTGCGGGTCATGGTTTTTCGTAACCAGCTTCCCTTTTGGTATTTGGGTCACCCCTGCGGGGAACTCATGGGTTCCAACCACTAGGGTTGCCATGTTGGCGGTGACCTTCTTTTGTTTCTCTTTTAGCGTCAGAACTCCAGCTTCTATCAGTGCTTGGATTCTGTTCTTTAGAGGGTAACAATCCTTAGTAGGGTGTCCGACATTCTTGTGGTAGAGACAATAGTTGGGGTCGTTGGTTTTACCAGCGTCCTCTGGTTTTCTATTCTCCGGGAGTTTCAACATTCCCTTTTCAGGAGCAGATGGAAGAGTGTAGGCATTTGCTCTGCCTTGAAAGTATAGGTCCTCTCTTACTAAGGCCTATTTTGTCTCGTGCCCTTCTAATTTTGGGGCTTCGAGTTTGGAGGATTTGTCTTTTGTGGAGCGACTTCTGATGCCATCACTGCTTTTCCTTTATTTTTATTATTATTTTGGGTGTACGGCCTATTATTTCCGATATTTCTCTATCCATAAGACTCTTCAACTCGACGGATCAAGTCCTCGGCTTGCTCTCCTTGCTTGAGCAAATCTCTCCATGTCTTAGACTCTACGGCCCCCATTTTTAGGAGCACGTTAGTCTTAAGATTATATCGACATGTCTCGACCAGAGTTTCCTGGACCATTCCGTGTTTGCAATGCACTGACTTCTCCTGGAACCTTTCTATGTTTACTGTTTCTTATTCCCCTTGTTTAGTCGCAAGGAGGGAATGAACCGTAATTTCGGTATCATCCCAAAGAAACTTGAGAGAAATAATTTCTCAATATCAAACCAGGTATTAATAGTACCTGGGGGCAACTGCATAAACCAAGTGAAGGCAGGCCCTCGTAAGGTACTTGCGAATACCTTGGTCATTACTGGGTCATTGCCCATCAAATGTCCTGCTTGGGACAAGAAGTAGTAAATATGTTGACTGGGAGACTCTTTCCCGTCATATCGCTCCAATTTGAGCGGTTTATATTTCTGAGGGTATGGTACCATATCCCATTCAGGCGGATATGGTATTGAGACTCCCGATTCTTTCAACTCCTTTTTGTGCATTAGCCCTTCGAGTTGACTTTGCAATTTCTCTATTTTCTCTTCATGTGGGTCATGAAAAGAATATTTGTCCTCATCCTCATGTATTGAGTGGGCCTTCTCTATCTTCTTCGTTCATTTTATTGAACGGAGTTTCTTTTCCTTTTTTGGCATTATCCTCAACCAATTTCGAGAGCATTATTTTAAGATCTTCGATCATTTTCTGTTGCTCCCGAATCATTTGTTCTTGGACTTCAAATCTTTGGTCGATATCGTCAGATTTGCTTATCATATATGATACTGACTTTAATTTAGATGATGCCGAAAAACGAGGAGAGGCTATAGCCGAATTATCGCTATCGTCATCATAAGAACCTTTCACGAGTTTCTTATAATTTCGGGCCGGGATGGGGCCTGACTTAAGTCGGGTGAAGTGATGAGGTTCTTCATCGCTTGATTCTGAGTTATCATTTCTCTCTATGACCTTCTTACCCTTGCCGACCATGTTGGAAGTTACAATTCTCCATTCTTCTCGAGGAGTAGCCTTTGTTTTCTTAGCAGGGTTCTTGTCTGATTTAGTTAATCGGTCGAACACCGATACCATGTTCTTGTTGCAGCAACAATTATCTATTACAGCGGATACCGCCGCCATAAGCTGCTGGCAATGACAGACAGGTTCAGATCGAACTTGTTCTATACCTCTCTTCTTGGTTAGATACTCCCTGAGGTCAGTGACTTTAATCATGGAGTTGTGGGACCTATTCAACTGTTTAGAGGGTCCAGGAGCCTGTTGAAGTTTCTTGGAATCACTGGAGTTCAGTTCTGATCCATTGATGCGACGATCAGCCCTGATTTTGTATTCTGGTTGATCTACGCGGAGCAGAAAGTTAGCTTCACGTTTTGTGTCATGGGCCTGAAGAATAGCTCCGCGTTTTGCTACGCTAGCCTCGTGTTTTGCTATGCTAGCCTCGCGTTTTACGCTGGCTTGGCGTTTCTTCAGAAGTTTATCTTCTGGAATCTTAGCCCCGCGTGAAAGAAAATTCTTGCACGTTGGTTTACTCTTGTGATTAACACAAGTCACAACTTCGCATCTAGCGCGATTTTTACGATTAACGATAATTTGCCAATCGTCTTTGCAATTTACGAGGAGCTAGGGAACCTTGCATTTATCACAAGTACTACTGGCTTCATGTTTATCGCTAAGCTTAGTATCAGCCTCGCGTGGAGAATCACACGCTGGCTGTGAGGAAATTTTATCCTCGCGTTTATCGCGAGTGTCAAAAATCTTGCGTTTCTCGCAAGTTGTACTGGCTTCGCGTTTATCGCTAGGCCCAGTAATAGCCTCGCATGGAGAATCACACGCTGGATTTAAGGAATTTTTATCCTCACGTTTATCGCGAGTGTCAAAAATCTTGTGTTTCTCGCAAGTTGTACTGGCTTTGCGTTTATCGCTAGGCTCAGTAATAGCCTCGCGTGGAGAATCACACGCTGGCTTTAAGAAATTTTTATCCTCACGTTTATCGCGAGTGTAAGTAATCTTGCGTTTATCGCAAGTACTACCGGCTTCGCGTTTATCGCTAAGTCCAGTAATAGCCTCGCGTGGAGAATCGCATGCTGGGTTTAAAGAGATTTTATCCTCGTGTTTATCGCGAGTGTTAGAAATTTTGCAATTAACGCAAATCTTACTGGCTTCGCATTTCTTACTAAGCTCAGTAATAGCCTCGCGTGGAGAATCACACGCTGGTTTTAAGGAGATTTTATCCTCGCGTTTATCGCGAGTGTTAGAAATTTTGCGATTAACGCAAATCTTACTGGCTTCGCATTTCTCGCTAAGCTCAGTAATAGTCTCGCATAGAGAATCACACGCTGGCTTTTCCTTGCGATCAACGCAAGTTGCAACTTCGTGTTTAACGCGATAATGACTGGTCTCGCGATTAACGCGAGCCAGTTTGCAAGAGACCATAGCCCCGCGTTCTATGGAGTTAGCCTCGCGTTCGATGCGGGCTTTGAGGGCTTTTCGCCTCACTCTCCGATTTCTATTTCGGAGTTGGGTTCTGGTCAATCCAGTTCTCATGCCTTCTTCGGCAATAGAGAGGCCATTCTCTGCTAGGATTTCCTGCCCAAACACTGGCTCTATGGTCGTGGTCTCCAAGGATCCCCGTTCATCGGTGAATACCTTTTACCCGTTGCTCGGGTATTGGAGCGCACGCGACGATAGTATCGTGTTTCGTTCAGGTTACCTGATTTAGAGGAGAGATACTCCTCGTACCTCTGCTGGTCGATTTCAACGACCAGCATATCTACGTCAGATCCGATCCTCTCGACGTCAGATTGCGCCACGATCTCTTCTTTGGTGAAAGAGATTTCTCCCACTGTGGTCGCCAGTTTGTTCGCAGCAGAATTTCTTTACTTTCCTTCCATTGAATTAACTTGATTTACAACGAAAGTGAACAAGAAAAAGAAAGAACAAACGAGAAGATTTTATATCTCAATCGCTCTCTTTTACAATGTAAACGTGGGATCTGTGTGGCGATGGGATCTATCGAAGTAGCTCCTTTGGACGATCTGACGACGAACTCTTCTCTTGAAGATGGCGGCCGACTTTTGGATCTTTTCTTCTCTGCTCTTCACGAATTCAAGGCTCTATGCGTAACTTGAATTCTCCAAGATGCTTGAAAATTTTGATTCTCTGGAAAAGATCCTCTAAGGCTTCCCCAAGAGGGTATTTATAGCCTTAGGATTATATGAGAGTTTATATGTAAATAGAATTTGTACTTATCAAGGATTCCAATCAAATATCTTAATTTTAATTTAAATCTCTTGATTTAGAGTTCTGATCGGACTTAATTTGGGTGTTTGGATAAGCCCAAATCATAATCTCAATCAATTTTGAGATTCTGGTTATTTGTTCACGCGGAGATAATCTCGCCAAAATGCGGAGCTAAAGAACCAGAACGCGGAGTTATTGAATAGCTCCGCGTTTTACTCAAACGCGAGGCTAAAGTGGCCAGTACGCAGAGCTATAGAGTTAGCTCCGCGTTCTGTTGTGGAAAATCCTATTTACTTAGAAATTTTCACTGCCAACAAGATATTTGATTGGAATCCTTGATGAATAAAAATTCTATTTAAATAGAAACTCTCATATTATCCAAAAGCTATAAATACCCCTTTGAGGAAGCCCTAGAGAGATCTTTTTCGCATCTTAGAGAATTCGAGTTACGCGTGAGAGCCTTGAATTCATGAAGACCAGAGAAGATCAAGATCAAGTCGGCCGCCGTCATCTTCAAGAGAGAAGATCATCGTCATCAGATCGTCAAAAGGAACTACTAGTTAGATCCCCTCGCTATGAGATCCCACGTTTTTATTGTAAAAGAGAGCCATAATTATAAATCCTCTCATTTGTTCTTTTTTTGTTCACTTTCATTGTAATCTAAGCTGTATTCAATGGAAGGGAAGCAAATTTCTGCTGCGAACAAACTGGCGACCACAGTGAGAGACATCTCTTTCACCAAAGAAGAGATCGTGGCGCAATCTGATGTCGAGAAGATCGGATCTAACGTGAACATGCTAGTCGTAGAGATCGACCAGCAGAAGTACGAGGAGTATCTCTCCTCTAAGTCAGGTAACCTGACCGAAACGCGACGCTATCGTCGCGTGCGCTCCAATACCCGAGGATCGGGTAATCGGGAATCTACCGTTAATCGGGGATCCATGGAGACCAAGGCCATAGAACCGTCATTTAGGCAGGAAACCCTAGCAGAGGATGGCCTCTTTATTGCCGAAGAAAGCTCGGGAACTGGATTGGCCAGAACCTAACTCCGAAAAAGAAATCGGAGAGCTAAGCGAAAGGTTCTCAAAGCCCGCATTGAACGCGAGGTTAACTTCACAAAACACGAGGTTGCAGCCCCTTGCAAACTGGCTCGCGTTAATCGCAAGACCATCCAATATCGCGATAAATGCGAAGCTAAGACTTGTGTTAATCGCAAGATTTCTGACACTCGCGTTAATCGCGAGGATAAAATTTCCTTAGAGCCAGCGTGTGATTCTCCACGCGAGGCTACTACTGAGCTTAGCGATAAACGTGAAGTCAGTAAGACTTGCGATAATCGCAAGATTTCTGATACTCGCGTTAATCGCGAGGATAAAATTTCTTTAGAGCCAGCGTGTGATTCTCCACGCGAGGCTACTACTGAGCTTAGCGATAAACGCGAAGCCAGTACAACTTGCGATAAAAGCAAGATTTCTGACACTCACGTTAATCGCGAGGATAAAATTTTCTTAAAGCCAGCGTGTGATTCTCCATGCGAGGCTACTACTGAGCTTAGCGATAAACGCGAAGCCAGTACAACTTGCGATAAACGCAAGATTTTTGACACTCGCGTTATCGCGAGGATAAAATTTCCCTAAAGCTAGCGTGTAATTCTCCACGTGAGGCTATTACTGAGCTTAGCGATAAACGCGAAACCAGTACAACTTGCGATAAACGCAAGATTTCTGACACTCGCGTTAATCGCGAGGATAAAATTTCCTTAAAGCCAGCGTGTGATTCTCCACGCGAGACTACTACTGAGCTTAGCGATAAACGCAAAGCCAGTAATACTTGCGTAAATCGCAAGACTCCTTACCTTCGCATAAATCGCGAAGAGGAATGGCAAATTTGCGTTAATCGCAAAAATCGCTCTAAACACGAAGTTATGACTTGCGTTAATCGCAAGAATAGGCCAGCGTGCAAGAATTTTCTCCCACGCGAGGCTAATATCCCAGAAGATAAACTTTTGCAAGAACGTCAAGCCAGCGTATAACGTGAGGCTACAGTAGCAAAACGCGAAGCTAATTTTCAGCTCCGCGACTCAAAACGCGAAGCTAATTTTCAGCTCCGTGACTCAAAACGAGAAGTTATTTCTCAGCTCCGCGTGTCAAAACGCGAAGCTACTGCTCAGCTCCGCGTAAATCAACCTGAATATAAAATAAGGATTGATAATTGTCCTGTTAGACCAGGACTTGACACTAAGGAACTTCAATGGGCCCCAGTACTCTCTCAACAGCTGAGTGGGCCCCACAACTCCATATCTAAAGCCACTGATCTCAGAGAATATCTAACCAAGAAAAGAAGTATAAATCAAGTTCAGTCTGAACCTACTTGTCATTGTCAGCAGCTTATGACAGCAGTATCTGCTGTAGTAGACAGTTATTGCTGCAGTAAGAATAGGGTATAGGTGTTCGACCGATTAACTGAGTCGGACAAAAACCCTGCTAAAAAGACAAAAACTGCTCCACGAGAAAAAGAATGGAGAATTGTAACGTCTAATATGGTCGGAAAGGGAAAGAAAATCATAGAAAAGAATGGTGATTAAGAATCAAGCGATGAAGAACCTCATCATTTTACCCGACTTAAGTCAGGCGCTATCCCGGCCCGAAACTATAAGAAACTTGTGAAAGGTTCTTATGACGACGATAGTGACAATTCGGCCATAACTTCTCCTCGTTCTTCGACATCGTCTAAATTGCAGAAATCAGCATCACATATGATGGATAGATCTGACGATATCGACCAAAGATTTGAGGCCCAAGAACAAATGATCCAAGATCAACAAAAGGCGATCGAGGATCTTAAAACGATGCTCTCAAAAGTGGTCGAAAATACTCAAAAAACTGTCGAGGATAACGCCAAGAAGGGAAAAGAAATTCTGTTCAACAAAATGAACGAGGAAGATAAAGAAGAAAAGGCTCACTCGACATATGAAGACGAGGATAAGTATTCTTTTCATGACCCTCATGAAGAAAAAATCGAGAAGTTACAAAGCCAACTCGAGGCATTAATGCACAAAAAGGAGTTGAAGGAATCAGAGGTCTCAAGACCATACCTGCCTGAGTGGGATTTGGCCCCATACCCTGAGAAATACAAACCGCTCAAATTGGAGCCATATGATGGGAAAGGATCTCCCAGTCAACATATTTACTACTTCTTGTCCCAAATAGGACATTTAATGGGCAATGACCCAGTGATGGCTAAGGTATTTGCAAGTACCTTATGAGGGCCTACCTTTACATGGTTTATGCAGCTGCTTCCAGGTACTATCAATACCCGGTTTGACGTTGAGAAACAATTTCTCGTACATTTCTTTGAGGATGATACCGAAATATCGGTTCATTCCCTCATTGCAACAAAGCAAGGAGAACAAGAAACGGTAAAGGATTTTATAGAAAGGTTTCGGGAGAAGTCCGTATATTGCAAACACGGAATGGTCCAGGAAACTCTGGTCGTGACGTGTCGGCATAATCTCAAGACCAACGTGCTCTTAAAAATGGGGGCCGTAGAGTCTAAGACTTGGAAGGATTTGCTCAAACAAGGAGAGCAAGCCGAAGACTTGATCCGCAAAGTTGAAGAATCTCGTGGAGTAAGGAATCTGGGGAACAATAGACCGCACACACAAAGCAATAACAAAAACAAGGGGAAAGCGGTGATGACATCAGAGGCCGCTCCACAAAAGACGAACTCTCCAAATCCGAAGCCCCAAAATCAATAGGGCACGAGACAGAATAGGCCCCAGCATGAAAGGACATACACCTTTAAAGCGGAACAGACGCCTACACTCTTTCATCTGCTCCTTAGGAAAGGAATGCTGAAACTTCTAGAAAATAGAAAACCGGAGGACGCTGGCAAAACTAACGACCCCAACTATTGTCTCTACCACAGGAATATCGGACACCCTACCAGAGATTGTTATCCTCTGAAGAACAGGATCCAAACATTGATAGAAACTGGAGTCTTGACGCTAAAAGAGGAGCAAAAGAAAGTCACTGCTAATATGGCAACCATAGTGGTAGGAACCCATGAGTTTCCCGCGGGGGTGACCCCAATACCAGAGAGGAAGCTGGTCATGAAAAATCATGACCCACATAAGAAAGCACAGAAAAGACTTGTCTATGTAGCTACACAAAGAGGGGAAGTCATGTGGGTCCACCCTGATCTATTACAGGATGAACAGTGACCACCTCGAATAACTAGAGGAAAAAGCGGACTAGTAATACTATTTCTGCAAAAATAAAGGAAGAATACATAATCTCGGGAGCCTTCACAGATTCTGAAGAAGAGTCCGAAGTTATGGCCACTCATCAAGATGGGGCGGGCCCATCCGACACTCGATCTGGTAAACCATACCTCAAATACTACACCAGAGTAGACCCGAAGAATATATAAGGGGGAACTCGCGAAGCCTGTGAAACAAAAGGGGCTTCGTTTCCAGAAAAATCCTGCAAGAGATGAAGAAGCCAAGGAGACTGCATTTAAATTTGATATAATAGCTCAGCTGGCAAATATTCCAGCTCGAGTCATGCTTTATGAGCTGTTGCGATTGTCAAAATCAACTCGCGAGGCGTTAAGAGAGGCTTTGGCAGACTCTGAATCTTTCTTAGCTCAGATTGTCGAGCCGACCGACGAAGAACAGGACTCTTACCCTGCTGTCATCAAGTGAGGAGGCAGGTCCCGCAGATTACTTTCTCTCCGGAGAATATGCAGGTAAGGAATATAAAGCATAATAGGTCTTTATATTTCACCGGATATGTCGTATCCACAAAGGTGGACTGTATTCAAATCGATCAGGGGTCTGCATTAAGCGTTATTCCCAGAAGACTGATGCAGCTATTGGGAATCTCTCCCCATCGTTTGACACCGACAAATACTACAATATACGGGTTTAACGCTAATGATAGCTGTCCTCTTGGAAAAATCCGACTTCGATGTCAAATCGAAGATCTGAAAACAGTGGTTACATGCTATGTTATAGACGCAGATACGTCTTATAACATTTTACTGGGGCGATGATGTGATAAATTTACTGTAAGCGTACAATATCGTTGTAGCACTGTACAGGTCGTCTCACAGGGATCTAAAGTGTTTTTGCGTTTCTTACTCTTTTCTTAGTCTAACGGACTAACCAAAAATTCTAGTTTGAACTTGAATTAATCTAAATAGCCTAGGATTTAGAATCTACTAATTTTCAATCATGTTCTTACTTCTATTATTTTCTTCTATTATAAAAATTCGATCTTTTTAGTTTAATTTTTACTTAAAGTGCCCTAAGCATGAGCTATCAAGTGTTGTGCAAGTATAACTCATCAAAAATGCTACTTCTTATAAAAACAAACTAAATCTTTTAGATAATTCAAAGAAAAAGATAAAACCAGCAACCACAAACCCTAACTAAGCATAGATAATCAAGAAACCTAATTCAAGTATAACCTATCAAAGTCCTAATCTTCGAGTTCTTGTATTTTAATCTTTTTATTGAAAAATCATGTCTTTATTAATTTTATTTAAGAAGAAAATACTAGAGAGAAATTACATGGCGGATCTTAACTTCATCTACATCATAGAGCTAAACTTATTAGCTACTCATATTTTTACTAAGCAAGATCAAATTTTTATTCATGAATATGATAAACCCTAATCTAGAAAGCAGTAAAACCTAAACTAGAAAGCGATTAAATCTATCTAGAAAGCATTTAAAAAAAATTCAGAATAATGGTTTACCTCTGGAGTACGGTGTTGTGGCCGCCACCCCCTCAGTAAAAACCCTAATTTTTATTGATTTAAAAACGAGTACAAAAGTTCAGCCTCCCGTCAAAATACAAGGATCGGCCAATATATAGGTCTTGGAAATCAAACCCTAATTCCAGCAGAACCAAAAAACTACAAATTTACAATTAAGCCCTCGAAGAAAATCCCTCTGGAACGGCCACTGTTTGGACGCTATTTGGCTGTAGAAATCGCCAATTGGCGGCTAAACAAAGCCCAATTGGTCTGAAGTTTCTTCTACAGAAGTATCTTGTCTTGTACTCTTTATTTGCTTGACTGTATTTGACTTTTACTTCCTGCAGTAATTTAATCTTGTAGTCTCGCCCACTTTAGAAACTTTTCGGCCTTTGATTTCCTAGTCCAACTCTGATTTCATGCCATCTCCTTGTTTAAATTGGATCACCTGAAAAAGACACTAAAAATACCCGAGTAGCATTTATTTATATACAAAAATAGATAAAGTATGGGAGGAAAAATACAATATATGATACTCATCAGGCGACCATGGATACACGCCTATATGATAGTCCCATTGACTCTCTACCAGTGCATGAAATACTGCGATGATCAAGGAGAAGTCCGGACATTAGTTGCAGATAGGCAGCCATTCAAAGGACTAGAAAACTACTTCACGGATACTATGCTCTACAAGCTGGCCCATGAAGTCTCCAATAATAACTGCAAAAGGCCTCAAGAACCCGACGAAAACGGCAACGAGGCGGATACAGAGTACGAATCTCCCGAAGAGCGTGATGGGGATGACTATGAGATAAACCCTCACATAAATTTTAAAGTAAATAATATAGCTAATGTAGCATAGGATGAGTGGATTATTAATGAAAATATAAAATTAGTCTACGAGCCTGCTGTAGCTACGGATCTGAGCCTTCTTGTACTTCCACCGAAGCGGATGGCCTGTCCGAACTTGAAGTTCTGGTGGCATACCATTTGCCACTCAGGTCATCCCTCCTCTCTCAATCAAAAATAACTAAGGGACGAGATCACTCTTTTGAAGTACCTCCTCGACAGGTGTCCCAAAAGCCGATTGTCTTCGGCAAAGTGATTACGTCACCTAACCAAAAACAAAGCAGTGAAAGTGATGAACAAACATCACCTCAATTTTACTTATATTAACAGAAATCCCGACGAATGATGGAAAAGATGGGTTATAATTTTACCCAAAAACAGGGATTGAACTTTGGGAAAGGGCAACGAAATCTCATACCCCCGTTTAGATCAAGAGGGAAGAGCCCAGACTATTATCAGAAAACCAGAAGGGGGTTAGGCTATGTATCTACTCCTCCCTCATCACCGTACAAATACGAAGAAAGCTCTTCGGCCAATGAGGATTTACACCCACTTGATCATGATTCGGATCTAAGTACTGCGCCTGGTTTCAATCTTTAACAGCAAATATGGTTTCAGCCGTACCAGAAAGCGACGAGGAGCCGATCGATGTTCAAGATGACTCCTGGGCCAAACACATGGATACTCTTTGGGATGTCCGCTTTGAACAGCGTGACCCACCTACAGAAGATAGGCTATTACAAGTTAACATGGGGACGGAAGAGAATCCAAAACCCATTTTCATAAGCAACACACTAACTTCCTTAGAAAAAGAGGAACTTGTGTCTCTTATTAAGGAAAACATAGATGTGTTCGCATGGAGCTATGAAGACATGTCCGGTCTTGATCCTCAGATTGCCACACACCGGCTAAATATTAAAGAAGACGCCAAGCCGATTAAACAACAGCAGTGGCGTTTTCGACCTGAATTGATGGAGGCGATAGTTGCCGAGGTTAATAAGCTCATAAAATCGGGATTTATCCATGAAGAACAGCATCCCGATTGGGTGGCTAATATAGTGCCGGTTCGTAAGAAGAAGGCAAGATCCGGATATGCATTGATTTTCGGGATCTAAATGCTGCATGCCCTAAGGATGAGTTCCCACTCCCGATTACCGACGTAATGATTGATAACACCTGTGGTTATGAGAGGATGTCCTTTATGTTGGCAGTGAAAATTTCTAAGTAAAAAAGGATTTTCCACAACAGAACGCGGAGCTAACTCCATAGCTCCGCGTATTGGCTATTTTAGCCTCGCGTTTGAGCAAAACGCGGAGCTAATCAATAGCTCCGCGTTCTGGTTTCTTAGCTCCTCATTTTGATGCGATTAGCTCCGCGTGAGCAGATAACCAGAATCTCAAATTGATTGAGATTATGATTTGGGCTTATTCAAATACCCAAATTAAGTCCGATCAGAACTCTAAATCAAGAGATTTAAATCAAAACTAAGATATTTGATTGGAATCCTTGATGAGTACAAATTCTATTTAGATAGAAACTCGCATATCATCCTAAGGCTATAAATACCCCTTTGAGGAAGCCCTACGGATCTTTTTCTGAAAATCCTTTAAGCATCTTAGAGAATTCGAGTTACGCATAGAGCCTTGAATTCGTGAAGAGCAGAGAAGATCAAATATCGGCCGGCATCTTCTTCATCAAGAGCAAGAAGACCCTCGTCATCAGATCGTCCAAATGAGCTACTAGTTAGATCCCATCGCCACACAGATCCCACGATTATTCTAAAAGAGAGCGATATAGTATAAATCCTCTCGTTTGTTCTCTTTTTCTTTTGTTCTCTTTCATTATAATCTAAGTTGAATTCAATGGAAGGAAAGCAATAATTTTCTGCTGCGAACAAACTGGCGACCACATTGGGAGAAGTCTGTTTCACCAGAGAAGAGATCGTGGCGCAATCTGACGTCGAGAGGATCGGATCCGACGTAGATATGCTCGTCATTGAAATCGACCAGCAGAAGTATGAGGAGTATCTCTCCTTTGAATCAGGTAATCTGAACGAAACACGACACTATCGTCGCGTGCGCTCCAATACTCGAGGAACGGGTAAAAAGGTATCCACCAATGAACGGGGATCCTTGGAGACCGCGGCCATAGAGCCATTGTTTGGGCCCGAAATCCTAGCAGAGGATGGCCTCTCTACTGCCGAAGAAGGCATGGGAACTGGATTGACCAGAATCTAACTCCGAAATAGAAATCGGAGAGCTAGGCGAAAGGCCCTCAAAGCCCGCCTTGAACGCGAGGCTAACTTCATAAAATGTGAGGCTATGGTCCCTTGCAAACTGGCCCGCGTTAATCACAAGACCAGTCAGTATCGCGTTAAACGCGAAGCTGCAACTTGCGTTAATCGCAAGAACAAGCCAGCATGTGATTCTCCACGCGAGGCTATTACTGGACTTAGCGATAAACGCGAAGCCAGTTCAACATGCGATAAACGTAAGATTTTTGACACTCGCGATAAACGCGAGGATAAAATTTTTCTAAAGTCAGCGTGTGATTCTCCACGCGAGGCTATTACTGGACTTAGCGATAAATGCGAAGCCAGTTCAACTGCGATAAACGTAAGATTTTTGACACTCGCGATAAATGCGAGGATAAAATTACCCTAAAGCCAGCGTATGATACTCCACGCGAGGCTATTACTGGACTTAGCGATAAACGCAAAGCCAGTTCAACTTGCGATAAACGCAAGATTTTTGACACTCGCGATAAATGCGAGGATAAAATTTCCTTAAAGCCAGCGTGCAATTCTCCACGCGAGGCTAATACTGAGCTTAGCGATAAACGAGAAGCCAGTAATACTTGCGATAAACCCAAGATTCCTCAGCTCCGCGTAAATCGCTAAGATGATTGGCAAATTATCGTTAATCGTAAAAATCGCGCCAGACGCGAAGTTGTGACTTGCGTTAATCGCAAGGGTAAGCCAGCGTGCAAGAATTTTCTTCCACGCGGGGCTAAGGTTCCAGAAGATAAACTTCTGAAGGAACGCCAAGCCAGCGTAAAACGCGAGGCTCCCCGCGACACAAAACGCGAGGCTAATTCTCAGCTCCGTGTTCTAAAACGTGAAGCTATCTCTCAGCTCCGTGTAGATCAATCCGAATACAAAATCAGGGCTGATCGTCACACTAATAGACCAGAACTGGACTCCAGTAATCTCAAGAAGTTTCATTGGGCTCCTGGACCCTCTCAACATTTGAATGGGTCCCACAATTCCATGTCTAAAGTCACTGACCTCAGAGAGTACTTAACTAAGAAGAGAAGTATAGAACAAGTTCAATCTGAACCGAATTGTCACTGTCAGCAGTTTATGACAGCGGTATCCACTGTAATCGATAATTGTTACTGCAGTAAGAACAGGGTATCGGTGTTTGACCGATTAAATAAGTCGGACAAAAACCTTCTAAGAAAAGAAAGGCTACTCCCCGAGAAGAATGGAGAGTTGTAACTTCCAACATGGTCGGCAAGGGTAAGAAAATCATAGAAAAGAATGGTGATTCAGAATCAAGTGATGAAGAATCTAATCATTTTACCCGGCTTAAGTCAGGCGCTATCCCGGCCCGAAATTATAAGAAACTCGTGAAGGGTTCTTATGATGACGATAGTGATAATTCGGCCATAACCTCTCCTCGTTCTTCGGCATCAGCTAAATTGAAGTCAGCATCATATATGATGAATAGATCTGACGATATCGACCAGAGATTTGAAGCTCAAGAACAAATGATTCAAGAGCAACAAAAAACAATCGAGGATCTTAAAATGATGCTCTCAAAAGTGGTCGAGAATACCCAAAAAATCGTCGAGGATAACATCAAAAAGGGAAAAGAAACTCCGTTCAATAAAATGAACGAAGAAGATAAAGAAGAAAAAGCCCACTCGACACATGAGAACGAGAATAAGTATTCTTTTCATGATCCACATGAAGAGAAAATAGAGAAGTTACAAAGTCAACTCGAAGTATTAATGCACAAGAAGGAGTTGAAAGAATCAGGGGTCTCAAGACCATAGCCGCCTGAATGGGATTTTGCACCATACCCTGAAAAATACAAACCGCTCAAATTGGAGTCGTATGACGGGAAAGGATCTCCCAGTCAACATATTTACTACTTCTTATCCCAAGCAGGGCATTTAATGGGCAATGACCCAGTAATGACCAAGGTATTCGCAAGTACCTTGCGAGGGCATGCCTTCACTTGGTTTATGCAGCTGCCCCCAGATACTATTAATACCTGGTTTGATATTGAGAAACTATTTCTCGCACGTTTCTTTGAGGATGATATCGAAATTACGGTTCATTCTCTCCTTGCAACTAAACAAGGGGAATAAGAAACAGTAAAAGACTTTATAGAAAGGTTCCGGGAGAAGTTCGTACATTGCAAACACGGAATGGTCCAGGAAACTCTGGTAGAGACATGTCGATATAATCTTAAAACTAACGTGCTCCTAAAAATGGGGGCCGTAGAGTCTAAGACATGGAGGGATTTGCTCAAACAAGGAGAGTAAGCCGAGAACTTGATCCGTCGAGTTGAGGAGTCTCGTGGATCAAGAAATACTGGAAATAATAGGTCGTATACACAAAATAATAATAAAAATAAAGGAAAAGCGGCGATGGCGTCAGAGGCAGCTCCACAAAAGACAAATCCTCTGAACCCAAAGCCCCAAAATCAAAAGGGCGCGAGACAAAATAGGCCCCAGCAAGAGAGGACCTATACCTTCAAGGCAGAGCAAACGCCTACACTTTTTTATTTACTCCTTAGGAAGGAAATGTTGAAACTCCCGGAGAATAAAAAATCGGAGGATGCTAGTAAAACCAACGACCCCAACTATTATCTTTACCACAGGAATGTTGGACACCCTACCAGGGATTGTTACCCTCTGAAGAACAGAATCCAAGCACTAATAGAAGCTGGAGTTTTGACGCTTAAAGAGGAACAAAAAAAAGTCATTGCCAATATGGCAACCCTAGTGGTTGGAACCCATGAGTTCCCCGCAGGGGTGATCCCAATACCAAAAGGGAAGCTGGTTACAAAAAACCATTCGTCCTCAGCGTCATGCTCAGTTCTGGCGACTTCTTAGGCAAGACGAATTCAGCTCCGGTTCCACCAGCTACAAAGTGGAACCGCCGCGGGCACCGTCATACAGATTCCCTTCATAGGCCAGTTTCTTATTTGGGTTACCCACATAAAGTTGAGAGTACCCAAACTGACGAGCGAAGTGACTCGGGGTGTATGGTTCAATATAACACATGGTGTCTTGCCGATACACCAAGTGCCTAGGTCGGATATAGAGGAGCCACCAGAACGCTCCTGAGGATAAGACAATAAAATTGTCTGTTTCCGAGATATCCTTGAATTTCGACCTTAATTCTCCACCCGGGAAGTCAGGGAAGCACCGGAAGATTTCATAATTCTGGTGTTGGCGAAGTATCTTCCGGATTTGAGACATGTAATGACTCTTCCATGAGGAGCGCTCGTATAACTCCACAAGGAAGGACTTGTCACCTGAGAGATGTTCAGCCGCACTCATCGAAGAAGGGCAGTGCATGACAAGCCATGCCATTAAGTAAGTATAAGGCATCTCCACCCTGGGGTTTGAGTTTTCGCCTTGGCAGTCTCTTTCGACTTGTCTTTTTCTTTTTCTTTTCCCTTGTCGGCGGGAATAAAACTATTACAGAGCGCTCGTAGTCCACTCTGTAGGTTGCACACCATGGCTGGAAGGAGTCCGAAGGGTCGGCCGTATGCAAGAAGAACTGCTGGATACACCACGTTCATTGCAATTGCCTCTTTTGGCAATGACGGCACGACGTACCTTTTCAACCATAGCATCAGAAACCCAGCAATAAGACCTCTATTGGATATTAGAAACTGAGCTTGGTAGTAGAAGCTCTTGAAAACGGTGCCAGGATTGAATCCACCTTCATTGGATTCAGCAGTATAGAATATGGCGTGTGTCTTGGCGATGCGGCGATCAATCTCCTTGACGTCAACAGGAGCATGGCCGTGAACTGTTGCTGAACTCTCTTTGGAGTTAAGGTTTGCAAAAAGGTAATCGGCCCACTTCTTGTGACCGATACCCTGATTACGCACACCTGCCATGTCGGCGCAGATGCGGTAATGGCACATCATCTCCCAGTAAGTGGCATAGATGCGCTCATCCCTCGCCTTCAGCATATTTAGCTCTTTGGTGGGAGAGATGTATTCTTCATAAGGGACTTCGCCCATTGACAACCCGGACACCTCAAGCATCTCGTGGAGAGCAAATCCCAGCTCACCCACTGTTGTAAAGAAAGTGCCAGTCTCGGGGTTGTACATCTCCAGGAGATTGAAGAAATGGTAGGAGTTCTGGGGAATCCCAAATTGAACATTTCTGATGGCCCTGAATAAGCCAATCTCCTTCAGAACGGGTTCATGGAAATCTAGCATGTATTGGACGAGGCGGGCCCACCACATGTTGCCAGAAGAGTAAACCCAGCCAGGCATCCTGAAGTTGTTGGCTGGGTATTAGCCTCCTTGCACCATGAACTCACTTAGGAAAGTTCGTGCGCGAATTGGGACCTCTCCTACTGGGTGCTCCTTGGTGATTCTTCCCAGAAGCAGCCCAGTGATGCATCTTGTGGGACCATCTTGGTAAGCCCCGTGTGCGCCCAACTTGCCCATGGAGATGCAGTCGTACTCCTGGCTCAGCCCTCGCTCCAATTCACGGTGTATGGCTAGCCTTTGAAGATAGACCAGAGATTAGCTGCGCTCCATGCTGGGCAGAAACATCAGCAAGTCGCCAAACTGGTGGAACTACATGCACTCATTTTCAAAGAGGATCTTGTCTGATTGCCCCATTGCATCTCCAAACAGAAATGCGGGCTTCTCCAACACTTCTCGGTTGGTGGCCTCGAAGGCAACATCAATTATAATCTCCCGTGCAGTAGCAAGACGGTACCTAATTAACTTCTCCCTGCGCTCCCTCAGACCCGGCTTGTATGCAGCATGGACGGTGGTAAAATGAAATTGGGCAGTCAGATCCGCACCCCCAGCGAATCCGAAGTAGTGCCTATGGGGGAGAGCATCCATCGAATACCCCACTGCAAAAGAAGAATCAAGAGTTAGAAAAAGTTTTAAGAAATTAAGAAATTTTTCTAAGTATAGAAACGCGAAGCTAAAAATGACTCCGCGCGAAGCTAAAAATAACTCCGCGCGAAGCTAAGGAGATAGCCTCGCGTTTATAAACGCGAAGCTAAAAATAACTCCGCGCGAAGCTAAGGAGATAGCCTCGCGTTTACAAACGCGAAGCTAAAATTCATAGCCTCGCGTTGAAACGCGACAGCTAGCAAAAATAGCCCCGCATTTCCAAACGCGAGGATAACGCGATAGCTTCGCGTAGAAGAAGACCAGAGGCCTTTCTTCTTCTCCAAGCCGTACGGCCGGAAAATGGCGATCTCGCCGGTAAAAGGAGTGATTGGCCGGTCAAAACCAAGCCAAATCACCCCAAAATTCTTCTAAAGAGTCCAAAAGTTGAGATTTTTACCTCCAATGGGCGCGGCATGAACTGGTTCGTCGCTGTGCCCGCTGCCTCGGTCGCTGCCGCCGCTGGTAGCGCCGGCCGCCGATGGAGAAGTGGCGCGAGAGGAAGTCGCGATCTTCTTGGGTGCCATTGAGTTCGAGATCTTGGAAAAAATTGATGAAAATGGGGGAAAATCAGATCGGGTGCTAGGGTTTAGATCGCCTGAGCGCTGGAGTTCTTGAATTCTCAAAAGAGTGAAGAAGAGAAGAAGAAGAGACTCTATTTAAATGAAAAAATCTGCCCCTTGGTATTCGGCATGAGAATCGGAGCAATCACTGAGCAGTTACCCATTGAAATGCGAAGCTATTAGCTCCGTGCAAGTATACACAACGCGAAGATAATTTGGTATTTTAACTCCGCGTTTTCAGTTTGAAAATTCAAAGTATTTCAAAATTTGCTAAGTCCTAAGCCATTTGAAAACTTTGGAGGGGGTTCTATTGGCGGTGAAAATTTCTAAGTAAAAAAAAAAAATTCCACAACAGAATGCGTAGTTATCTCAGTAGCTCCGCGTTTGGCTATTTAGCCTCGCATTTGAGTAAAACGCGGAGCTAATCAATAGCTCCGTGTTCTGGTCTCTTAGCTTCGAGTTTTGATGCGATTAGCTCCGCATGAGCAGATAACCAGAATCTTAAATTGATTGAGATAAGATTTGGGCTTATCCAAATATCCAAATTAAGTCCAATCAGAACTCTAAATCAAGATATTAAAATCAAAACTAAGATATTTGATTGGAATCCTTGATGAATACAAATTCTATTTAAATAGAAACTCTAATATTATCCTAAGGCTATAAATACCCCTTTGAGGAAGCCCTAGAGAGATCTTTTTCGCATCTTAGAGAATTCGAGTTACGCGTGAGAGTCTTGAATTCGTGAAAACCAGAGAAGATCAAGATCAAGTCGGCCGCCGTCATCTTCAAGAGAGAAGATCATCGTCGTCAGATCGTCAAAAGGAACTACTAGTTAGATCCCATCGCTACGAGATCCCATGTTTTTATTGTAAAAGAGAGCGATAATTATAAATCCTCTCGTTTGTTCTTTTCTTGTTCACTTTCATTATAATCTAAGCTGTATTCAATGGAAGGGAAGCAAATTTCTGCTGCGAACAGCATGAACCAGCCAAAAATACAAAGTTAAGGCTGATAATCGGGGTGTTAAGTACCAATTCAACACCACCACTTCTAAGAAGCTTCAGCAAGCTCTCGGACTCTCCCGACAACTAAGTGGGCCCCACACCCAAGATTTTTCATCTAAAGTTTTCGATCTGAGAGATTACTTGACATGTAAAAGGAGCATGACTCAAGCTCAGCCACACTCAACATACCATTGTGAGCAATTCATAACAGCCGTGTCTGCTGTATTGGATAATTGCTGTTGTACCAATAAAATAGTATCTTTGACAGAATAACTGAGATTGAACAAAATGCTCCAAAAAGAAGAAAAAATAATCTGAGGTATAAAATCAAAGAAAAAGAATTAAACGCCGTGATCTCGAATATGGTCGGCAAAGATAAAAAGATCATGGAGAAAGAGTATAGGTCAGACGCAGACGATGAAGAATCTCATCATTTCACCCGGCTCAAATCAGGCGTTGTCGCTCCTCGAAATTATAAGAAACTTGCAAAAGGTTCTTATGATGATGACAGTGACAATTCGGCTATAGCTTTCCCACAATTTTGTACATCTTCCCCACCACGAAAATCAGCATTACATGTGGTGGATAGGTCCGATGATGCCGACTAGAGATTTGAAGCTCAAGAGCAGATAATTTGAAACCAACAAAAGGTTATTGATAACCTCAAACTAATAATTTTAAAAATGGTCGAAAATACTCAGAAAATAGTCGAAGATAAGGCTAAAACATTCTCCTCGGAACCCCCAACTAAAACAAATGAATAAAAAGAAGATAAAGAAGAAAAAACTTATTCAGTGCATGAATAAGACGATAAATTTTTCTTCCATGATCCTCATGAGAAAAGGATGGAGAAACTACAGAGCCAACTTGATGCACTGATGGAGAAAAATGTGATAAAGGAATTAGGGATTTCAAAGCTGTATCCACTTGAATGGGACTTCGCCCCTTATCCAAAAAAAATACAAACCCCTCAAATTAGAGTCATATGATGGAAAATGGTCCCCAAACCAGTACATATATTACTTCTTATCACAGGTGAGTCATCTAATGGGAAATGATCCCATAATGACTAAAGTATTGTGAGTACCCTACGAGAGCCTACTTTTACATGGTTTATGCAGTTAACCCCGAAAACCATAAATACTTGGTACGATGTTGAGAAACAGTTCTTGGCACTTTTCTTTGAGGATGATACCAAAATATCGGTTCATTCCCTCCTTGCAACGAAACAAGGAGAAGAAGAAGCGGTCAAAAGTTTCATTGAATGCTTTAGGAAAAAATCGTGCACTGTCGACACGGTATAACCTAGGAAACCCTAGTGAAAACCTGCAAGTATAATTTCAGGACCGGCGTGTTGATAAGAATGGGAGCTGTAGAGTCCAAAACTTGAAAAGATCTGCTGAAGTAAGGAGAACAAGTAGAAAATATAATCCGCCGGATTGAGAAATCTCGTAGTACGAGAAACTCTACGAATAACAGGTCATATTCACAGAATCCCAAGAATAAAGGGAATGCTGTGATGACATTAGATGTTATTCCAAGGCCGACAAGTCCGGTAAAAGCAAGACCTCAAAATCTGAGAGGTGCATGTCAGAATAGACCCCTATAAGAAAGAACCTATACATTCAAAACGGAGCAGACAGGCACTTTGTTTCATCTCCTCCTAAGAAAGGGCATTCTGAAACTTCTGGAGAATCAAAAATCAGAAGACGCTTGGAAAACCAAGTATCCTAACTATTGCATGTACCATCAGAATATCGAACATCCGACTAAGAATTGTTATCCTCTTAAGAGCCGAATCCAGGCATTGATAGAAGCCGGTGTCCTCCAGCTTAAAGAAGAACAGAAAGTTTCTGCAAATATGGCAAATTTGGTAGTAGGAACCAATGAGTTCCCTGTCGGAGCGACCCCTGTACCAGTAGGGAAGTTAATATCGACACCAAACACGGGCAGCCCGCACTTGCAAGCTGGACTCTTATGTACGCTCCGAACCACAACTGCGACCGAGTCGTCCTCATTGGCTAGCAGCCGGATTGGGATGGGGGTGCCGAAGACATTGACGATGATAAGTATCATATTGCTTCTGCTACTTTTGCTAGCCATTGGAATGGCTAATTGAGTGCTATAAAATAAAATTGTTGCTCAATATTGTCAAAGCGGTAGGAAGAGGAGGTCAAATTTCTCGCCAACCCTATCATACTAGGGGTAAAAATATGAAATTAACTACCCAGTGCTGTTAAAAGCAAAGGAAAGAGAAAATCAATTTCTCAACAACTCATCATGCTGAGGGGAATAGTATGACTATCTCAACGCAAATGGGATTGGTAAAGGCACGCCAAATCCGTTTATAGCTGGGGGTTTACTAAAAATCCCGTGGACCTATCATGTTAAGTTCTTATCTCTGATAGCAAAATTTGAATTATTACTATCCTTATTATTTCAATATGATAAACTCTGTCATGTTAAACTTTTATCTCTGACAGTAAGGTTTGAACCATTACCATTCTGAAATAAACGGTTTCTTGACGGGTGCAGTTCAAGTTACGCGTGAGAGCCTTGAACCGCCTCCATCAAAATTCCAAGCATGTACGATTAGGCATCTCTGCTGAATTTCTTGATCTTAACATAATCATCAAATTGAAAATCCAAAATATTTCAAAATTTGCTAAATCATAAACCATTTTGAAAACTTTAGAGGAGGTCCTATTGAAGAGAAAAATTCAAAAATATGAAAATAAATAGGTTTGCAGCCAGGTGGACGCGAAGCTATTGATTAGCTTCGCGTCGTCTAGAGCTTAGCTCCGCGTGAAGAGGTAAAACGCGAAACTAAAGTCGTAGCTCCGCGTTCAGAGTATTTAACTCTGCGTGAGCAGATTCTCAGAATCCTAAATTGATTGTGATTGAGATTTAGGCTTATCCAATATCCGAATTGAGTCCAATCAGAATCCTAAATTGATTGGATTCAGATTTAAGTTTATCCAATATCCAAATTGAGTCCAATCAGAATTCTAAATCAAGAGATTTAAATCAAAATCAAATATTTGATTAGAATCTTTGATAAATACAAAAACCTTTTATTCATATTCTTATGGAAATCTTTTATTCATATTTCTATGGAAACTCTAATATCAAACTAAAGTTTATAAATACCATCTTTGAGAAGACTTTAGGGATCCATCTTTAATAGATCTTTAATTGATCTTGAATCTTTTTGATCGTTTTGGAGTTCAAATTACACGCGAGAGTCTTGAATTTATAGAGATCAGCAGAGAGAGATCTAGGGCTGACCGTCATCTTCATCAAGAAGAAGACTTCCACATCGGATCGTCAAAAAGTACTACTAGATAGAACTCATCGCCACATTAGAATCCCCTTTTATTGTAAAAGAGAGCAATAAAATATAAATCCTCTTGTTTGTTTTTCTATTATTTATCTTTCATTGTAATCAAGTTATTCAATGGAAGAAAGCAAGATTTTTGCGGAGAACAAGCTAGTATAAAAAATATAGTAATCCAATGATTTTTATTTAAATTTTTTCTAAAATTAGGATCACTAACTTCTTAACTTTAATAAAATTAAATTTTATGAATTTTAGAGTTTATTTGCACTTTCATCAAGTTGATATAAAATATTTATTCATTTAAAAGTGTAATTTGTGTCAACTTCATGGATGACAAAATTAAAAATAAAACTCAAAAAATTGGGTATGAGTGAACTCAAAAAAGTTGAGTTCATAATCCAAAAGATTTTTTTTTTTTTTAAATTATTGGAGATAGTAGAAATGAACTGCAGCTTAGGTAATTTGAGTGAGCTGTCAGCTCATTTCTATTTTTCTAATATATATGTTTGTGTGTATGTATGTATATGTGTTTATATATATATATATATATATATATATATATATATATATATATATATATATATATATATATATATATATATATATATATATATATATATATATATATATATATATATATATATATATATATATATATATATATATATATATATATATATATATATATATATATATATATATATATATATATATATATATATATATATATGGGATTACCGTCGGTGAGCCGCCAGTTCAGGAAAAATTTACGTGAACTAGCGGCAAAACTATAATAATTCAATAATTTTTCTTCAAATTTTTTTAACAATTACTATCTTTACCTTCTTAACTTCTTTCGGATTAAATTTCATAAATTTTGGAGTTTATTTACCCTTTCATCAAGTATATACAAAATGTTTTATTCATTGAAAATTGTTAATTTTGTGTTAACTTGATAGAGGGTCAGATCAAAACTAAAACCCAAGAAATTGGGTATGAGTAAAACCTTGGGGGTTGAGATCATAATCCAAAAGAAATTTTTAAAAAAAGATTATTGGAGATAGTGGAAATGAACTGCAGCTCAGCTAATTTGTGTAAGCTGTCAGCTCATCTCTCTCTCTCTCTCTCTCTCTCTCTCTCTCTCTCTATATATATATATATATATATATATATGAGAAAATGAAAAATTCACCAGCGGTGAAGAGAGTTCCTTCACTGACACTTAGGTGGCTCAATACAATTATTACACGTGGTGTCACTTAAGATAACAAATAAATTAACTCACTTAACCACTTTTTGAGTGGCGCCACGTATAATAATTATATTGGGCCATCTAAGCGGCTGAATTTTGAAGTTTATTTATATTTTCATCAAGTTGATAGAAAATGTTTACTCATTGAAAACTGTTAAAATTTGTGTAATCTTGATAAAAGACCAAATCAAAACTAAAACCCAAGAAATTGGATATGAGTGAACTCTAAAGGTTCGAAATCATAATCCAAATGAACTTTTAAAAAAAAAATTCAAGATTGTGAAAATGAATTGTAACTTAGATAACTTGTACGAGCTGTCAGCTCATTACCATATATATATATATATATATATATATATATATATATATATATATATAGAGAGAGAGAGAGAGAGAGAGAGAAATGAGCTGGCAGCTCACGCAAATTACCTAAACTGCAGTTTATTTCTATTATCTCCAATAATCTTTTTTTTTAAATTTCTTTTGGATTATGCTCTAAACCCCCTAGAGTTCACTCATACACAATTTCTTGGGTTTTACTTTTGATTTGGCTCTCCATCAAGTTAATACAAAATTAATGATTTTCAATGAATAAAACATTTTATATGCACTTGATGAAAGAGTAATAA